>JAUTXW010004361.1:377500-767710 GCA_030620095.1 Kuschelorhynchus macadamiae
GAAGATACCATGATAAACTTTTATGTTCTCCAGTGTGCTTGTATTATTTTTAAACATCGTTTTAGCTATTTGAAATGGAGTGATATTAATCATTACAAAACACAAAATGCAGACTAGCTTTATGTGCCCAGTGCGAGACTGACTCAGGTGCAGGAAGGACCTGAGATAAGATCTCGGAAAGTGTTCAATCATCTACCTATATACATTAAATAAAAACCAAAATATTCTCAGTTTAAAAGTCAATTAAAGGCCATATTAGCTGCAAATCCTTTTTACTCTCTCAAAGAATTTTATTTGTTTCATTTTTGAAGACTTTGTATAATAGTAAAGATTTTTAGAATATCTGATGTACACCATACTATTGTATTTTATTTAAATGTATCTTCTTTATTTTATTTTATTTTTTTAAATGTATGTTTTTACATGACAATTCCAATGCATCCTGTATGTCTGTGGAAATAAATAATTTTGGTTTTGATTTGAGATATAGCAAATCTTTCATAAGTCAACAGCTCCCCCCATCCCTAGTAAGGGTGATAAGACAATAAGTTTAGAACCAAAGTGATAGGAAATTAATTTAGCTTTCCAATATGGAAATAAAAGTTATATCTAGTTCTGGGAGTTTTATAGAATTTTTGAAATTTATTGTTCACCCTTGCAACTACGTCTCCTTGCGGGCCGCTTAGAAACTTAAAATTATTTTCAGTCAGTTGCTCTTGGCCACTTTAGTTATAATATTTTTTTTAAGACGCTAACATGAAGGACTTCCGAGATTTGGATAGTGAACGCACTTGTGATAAGTTCTTAATTTTGAGTAATTTTCAAAGGGTTCTAGATCAACGGGTAAACTTAATTAAAATAAGTTGATACTCTATCAAATTGTGTGGTGGTCGAATGGTCAGATGTATATAAAAAGTGAGTTTGAATAAAAAATTATAATATAATAAAAAATAAATGAGATCAAGCACTGATTGAAAAAATATTCTGGTTTAATGGTATTAAATATGTTAAAATTTTTGAGATTGCTCTACTCTTAGCTTAATATTAAAATAATGATTTGATTGGGTTGTGATTACTGAAAGAAAATTACTTAATTCTTACAGTCAAAATAATTGACCTGCTAGTCCTACAATTGAAAAATACCATTTTTTTGTGCTTTATCTAATTTTTGGGCTAAATCGGGCATATTTAAAAGGGAAAGAGTTATTACAAGTTTTTTTTAAGAAGGCAATAAGGTGTCGTAACATTACTTTTTTCTTTTAAAATTTTCTTCTAAAAATTATATTGAAAAGGGGATCATCCAGCACATCATTTTAAAACTATTTTTACCGACAATTAATTTCCAAATCTTAGAGCTTTTTAATCTTCTGTTACATTTTGTTGCAAGAGTAGATTAAGTATAAACAATTAATGAGATACTACTTTTTAGACAAAAAATAGAAACAACATCTGGGGCAAATATTCATTGAAGATGTATAAGAGAAATATGCAAATATATTTTAAATTTCTGGACCAGTCTTTGTTTTAAAAGCTTTGTTAGTAAAACCTATTGAAATTTACTATTATTTATACGCTTATTTTATATCTCCAGTAAATATTTAACTGTTATTAAATAATTTCAAAGTTTTAATCAGTGCTTATCACCATTGTCTTACCATTTGTAGTGTAACATATCATCACTTCAGTACTATTAAAGTTATGGCTTTACTCTTGTTAAGATTTGGTTTTGTGATTACTGTTTTAGTGGTAAGTATGATTCTTTAAGTTTTGTAGAAAAAATTATCATCCTTTTAAAATTTTTAGGCCTTCTTCGCAGTCAGTGGTGTAACTTCACAACCGAAAGGAATCATAGAAGTTTTGACAAAATCAAATCAGTTGTCACTGGGAGTTGAAAGACCTGCATCTCATGGACTTTTAGGAGTGTTTCCTGATGCAGTAAAAGAAAACACACTGAATGAGTATAACATATTAAAAGTCTCTCTGAAATCAGAAGTATTGTCAACTAACAAAAGAACTGTTGGAACAATAGTATCATCCATTTCAACACTTGTTTATAGTATATTTGGAAACATAGTTCAGTTTTTTGTAAAATTTATTTTGCTTGTTTTAGGTTTTTTTAAGAATGTTTGTATAGAAAACCTCCTTACACTATTTTCAACTTTGAATAATATTTCGTATCTTTGGAAAATTCCATATATTTATGTGCCACTACTGATATTATATGTAAATTTACTTATAGCTAATGGGGTACTGTATCTGCTTATTAATGCTTTATCTGGATTTCCAGATGATTTTTCTGTTATTTTAGGTACATTTTGGACTGGTTTTGTTGGATTTTTATGGTCATTTTTACCATTTTAGTTTAAAGTAATATACAAACATGGAAGGTTTTTGTAAGAAGTAGCATATCAAATGTAAATATTACTGAAATAAAAAAAACAAGACTATAAGGTATTTTATATTCTACGTCTAGGATTAGAAAAATGTTGGGGCTCAGTTTACTAAGATATAGAAGTTTTATATATATTTGTATAATGGTTGAAACAAAAACTTATTTTGAAATGCACTTTTTGTTTATTTCACAAGATAAGAAACACATTTATAAGTATACATTCTTAGATTTAATACACAGAGTGTTGTGACTCAAGGATATCCTAGAAAATATGGTTAGGAGGGCGGGCAGTACAGCGTGTTTATTTACAAATTGCTATTAATTTATAAACATGAACCATAGGCGGCGTGAAATTATGATAGTCTTAATGGATAAAAATATTTAAATATTTCAGATCTCGAGTGACAGATTTTTTCCTTGGATTTTTTATTGTAATAATAGGTAAACAGTTCAATTATATCAGTTAAATATAGAGGGTGTTCATTTGAAAATTTAAATTTATCAGAATCCAAACGGGGGCATATTTTACAAGAAGTCTTGGATACACTCCTTTACATCTCCTTAAAAATAACAAACGGGAAGGCGGGTCAAATAATATTTCGTTTGAAATGACTTAGATTTCGTACATTTTGATGGTAAAATGTAAAGGCATTGAAAACCTTTCAAATTTTTCAGTTCTCTCTTAAATGTTTAAAACCGGAACTAAACGCCAGTCAGTTTCCATTTAATAAATGAACAAGCACATCTATTTAATTTATTGGTATTTACTCTTTAAGAAGTATATAAAAACTATTGCAAATTTGTGAAGCCTTACTTTTGATACACAGATACAAGAATTTATACTTTAAAATATTTATACATTGTTTTTTATTAATTTAGGCACGAGAAAATTGGTAGAAGTGCCCAATATTTTTGCAAATAAAGTAATGTGTTTTTGTAAACTACAAATTAATGCTTTTGTGATTTGAAAGAGTTTCTTTTTAATTTAAACAATATATATTAAATAAAACTTGTTAGACTACTAAAAATTGTAAAGAACGAAATTATCTGTTTAATTGTGTGAACAACTTAAATTTATTTATCAACGGTTTACGCCACTTTCACGGCCAAGTTACTTCTAATGCTATATATACCAAAAGTTTAACGAGTATATGAGTTTTTAATCACATTTTAAGACATGTACAAGTTTATCAGAGACAAAAACTTGGGACGACAAGATTAAACTAGGTAAAATGTAAGACCAAAAATATTTGGATATGGAAGTAACTGTAAAGTTCATCAATTTTTTAGCACCAAAGAAGAAAAAAATGTTCATAGTAAAAGTGTTTTTCGTTAAGTTTATAGGAAAGTTAGCATTTTTTCATGTTTTATTTCTTACTATTTCCAAATAAATTGTATTCTTTTGTTTATTGAAAAATTCTAAACTTTTCCGTTTTAATATTATCTAAATAATTTTAAAGAGACCATTGTGATCCTAATATTCAAGAATGGAGACAGAGAGGAAATCTCCAATTACCAGCCAATATCATTACTACCAATTTTTCAAAAATCATTAAAAACTGTATGACTCTCTGTATAGCAGAATATCTCGAAAGAAACTCTATGCTGAGTGAGCAGTAGTTCGGTTTCCGTGGGGGGCGGAGCACAGCGCTGGGTATTTTTGATTTGGTAACGTACATAATGGATGGCTTCGGAAACAGGGAACACACTGGTACTGTATTTTGTGATCTCAGTAAAGTTTTCGATTATGTATCACATGAGCTACTCATCAAAAAACTCAAATACTATAATTTTAATTATGAAAAAAAATCTAATAAAATCATATCTTGAAAATAGTTTGGTGGTTGGGGTGTCATTGGAAACCAGAGTACTTGAGAGTCTCATAAGGATCTAAATTGGGGCCCATTCTATTTTTAATATACATTAATAACTTACCCAGTATTAGAATACTAGAGCAATACATCTTGTTTGCTGATGACACCATATCTCGAAAGACAGAGACCTAGAAAAATTACTAAGCAGAGCCTATGAGGCAATCGAGAGCTGAAGGATGGTTTTCAAAAAACAGTCTAATTTTGAATGAGACAAAGACTAATCATATTGTCTTTCTACGGAAATATATATATACACACATATATATATATATATATATATATATATATATATATATATATATATATATATATATTGAAGATGTATAAGATAAATATGAAAAATATATTTTAAGTTCATGGACCAGTCTTTGTTTTAAAAGCATTGTAAGTAAATTCTATTGAGATTTGCTGTTTTATTCCTCGCAGATTCTATATCTTCAGTAAATATTTACATGCAAAATAAATTTAATTTCTTAATTGTTGTACTTTTTACCATTGTGCTGTCAATTGTAGACAGTGTAACATATTCATCACTTCAGCTCTATTAAGTTATGGCTTTACTCTTGTTAAGAATTGGTTTTGTGATTACTGTTTTAATAGTAAGTATGATTCTTTAAGTTTTTTTATTCTTTAAACAATGATCACTTATTTAAAAATTTTAGACCTTCTCCTTCATAGTAGGTGGTGTAACACAAGGACGGAAAGGAATTCTAGAAGTTTTGGTAAAATCAAATCAATTGTCACGTCGAATTGAAAGAGCTGCAGCTGTTGAACTTTTAGGAGTGTTGCCTGATGCAGTACAGAAGCAGTATAATATAACAAAAGTCTCTCGGAAATCAGAACTATTGTCAGTTAACAAAAGAGTGGTCGGAACTATAGTATCATCCATTTCAACACTTGTGTATAGTATATTTGGGAACATAGTTCAGTTTTTTGTAACATGTATTTTGCTTATTTTAATTTTCTTGAGGATTAATATAGGAAACTTCCTTACACTCTTTTTGAATAATATTTCATATCTTTGGAACATTCCAAATATTTATGTGCCTCTAGTGATATTATATGTAATTTTACTTATAGCTAATGCGGTACTATACCTGCTTATAAATGCTTTATCTGGATTTCCAGTTGGTTTTTCTGCTATTTTAGGCACATTTTGGAGTGGTTTCATTGGGTTTTTATGGTATTTTTTACCATTTTAGTATAATATTAATATAAAAACAAGGCAAGCACTATTACTGAAAAAAAAGTAAAACTTCATAGCATATTTTACATTCTAGGTCAAGGTTTGAAAAATGCTCCGTTTATTAAGATATAGGAGTTCAACATAAATTTGCTTACATTTACATTACATACATTAGCTATAAGTAAAATTTCCACAATGTAATATATTTTTAAATTGGGTTATTTATTAAGTTAATACATATTTATTTGCTTTGCATTAGAAACAAAACTGAGAATAACACTTTTCTATTTTTGTGTTGTTCTTTCTAAAAATAAGTAGAATATTTTTATTAAAATGCTGAAATACCCAAATAAAGCCTTAATTTTAAAGTGGCCTATGGAAATAATTGAATAAATTCTTCATCCAATGGGTGATTTGAGTTTGATTCAGATTGTTTTTCTTAAGTTACCGAGGTGAAAAGGCATCAAATTAAAAAAAATATAAGTCAACTAATTGAGTTGAAATTTGGTATATAGCAGTGGACTAAAAAAACATAATTTCCTTTCTCATTTTCCATTTAGAGAAAAAAGGTAGTTTTTGGCCATTTTTGAAAAAAAAAATGTCAAATCTGACAGGTCAGATATATCACGTGACTGACTTTTTGTTGTCGTTTTGCATTATCTTTCAAGTAAAAAGTTCTGAAAATTGAATTTTACTAAGGTCAGTTATTAAAAGTAATTCTTAAATGAAGTGAACTTTACTGGGTCACACTATATCACTGTCTATATATATTTATTTATTTTTTTTGGTCAATTGACGAAACAACAATATTCAACAAAGAACAGAGACTGAATATTTGATCGTGCTTAAATTGACCAGTTTATTGATCACCCCACAATTTTAATTGAAACATACTAAATGTGTATATCATCGGTATTAACAGAAAACAAATAGATATCCGTACTCAAAGAAAATGTAAATATGGAATTAAAAGACATGTTTTAGATTTACCTAATATTGCCTAAATCGAAATAAGGACAGCTGTACTAAACTCATTTTAACATGAAGTGGCGTTGGTAAAAAAAGCATTTCTAGTGACCAAAACTTTTTATTATTTATTTAGATGTGGTACATAAATGCTATGTTATTGCTGCAGTGGCTTATAAGTAAAAAAACTAAACACAAGAAGCAGTGTTGTTATGATGCTGCATTACTCATGGTAATTGGCTAAAAGTCTGCATGTCCATGGATACAGCATGCTTTTGACAAACCTTTACCTTTCGTCGCGGCTTCAGATCCATTTGGCGAACTATATGTAGTTTGTGACACTGGCAAAATTCTAGTTAACCATTGCCTTTATTAAAAAACACAATAGCAGAACGCGAATATAGTTTATAGTATGTCTTAGAGCAATTTTAGCAATTTTATTCCTAAATGCAGTGAAGATAGTTCAAACAAAAAAAAAAGAAATAGTGTTTCTTAATCAAGACAATGGTTTACGAGAATATTGCCAACGAAGTTTTAAAAAAATGCATTTTTGTTAGCTCGTATATCCAAAAGCTATTGAAATATTTTGTTGAAATTTATTACAGAGTTCTTGAAGATGTTGAAAAACAATATAAGATCAACCTTTCCATAACAAAATTACTAACATCTTTTTCTAAAAATCGACCCATCTTTTCCCCCTAGTTCGCATTATTAAAATTTGAGTTTGCAGAAAGTTTTCTGTGAAAAAAATGAAAAAATGGAAAAAACTACCCTTTTTATCAAAATTTTCGAAAAAATGATGAAGGGAAATTTTGTTTCTTTTTTATTTCACACCTATATGTTTTTAACTTAATACTTTTCACCTCTATATTATAATTCGTAACCATTATATTAAGCGCCTTGTATATAACTTTGTAAACGATGTTTGCCCATGAGTTTACAAGCTAGTAAAAGCAAGAAAATTTTCTATTTAACAAAAAAAAACTTAATAAGTAGAAAGCAAAATGACGGACTTACCATTTTTGAAAAATTAGAGTGCAACTTATCAATTGTTGTGGACCAGTTTATTAGTTATACTCAGAGCTGGGGAAGCTACTATTAAAAAGGAGCTAGTTACAAGCTATAAGCTACTTTTAAATACATGTAATTAAGCAACTCGGTAGTTTAACTACTTCAATTTAAAAGTAACTAAGCTAAAAGCTACTTATTTATAAGCTATTTTTTAAGTAACTTTTGGGTTTTCTATTAAAAAGTTTGGGGTGCTATTCGATGGACCATTTATATATATGTCGGTAAGTTTACATAATTGACATTTAGCCTCAATATTTTCCCCACTGTTTTAATAAATAAAAAAAATATTTCAGCATGGGTCTTAAACTTTTCATTCCCCTCGATTTTAGCTGTGCTTCACGAAAGAGCTTCTGGGGTTTTGCTAAAAGAAAATAGAAAGAGTTTTAATTTATTTTGTTAGAAAGGGCTCATTGGTCGTTGATCTATATATTTTTTTAAGGTTATTACCTTCCACTAGCTTGTAACTCTATATTATCCAGTTTTGGCTGCTTATTTCTGGAACGAACGTTAAGAAAATCTGGAAGACCTTGCAAAAAGTGAAATATTTCTTGTCGGTTGTTTGAATTTAATCTCTTGGTCTATGTAAAGAAACTTAAAACCAAGCTAAACGCAGAATCTACAACGGTTTGCACAGTACTGATTGCAACGCTTGTAGCATTAGAAAGGTTCTCAGTAGTGCTTAAAGGTTAGCTATATTTAGTACGGTTTGCAGTACTAATATCACCACATAGATTCCCTGAATTGACTGTACAATAGTTAGAACGGCTAAAGTGTTAAAAAGGGATAAAAGTGGGCTTACAAAGTATTCTTGCAGTACTGTTGAAATGTTGGTTATGTCAGGAATAATGGAGGAGGCAGCAGTGCTTATCAGAGAAAAAACATTATCTATAATGTTTTGGATACTGCTTATCATTAGGTAAGCTGTAGCAGCATCTCTAGTTAATGCCACATTTCTTAGAAGTTGTAATGAAGTTTTGGTGCTGGTTTCTAATTTCCCAGCGAGAGGTGTAGATATCTCTTCTCCTTTCAGAAAGTGTAACGTAATTGATGAGTTACTACTTGGTTCTTCTAAAACTGCTACGTAGCAAATTCCATTCAAGAATATTACCTAGAATAAAATAAAAAAATAAGATCGGAGCTGTTAAGGGAAAATTACATAGTTTTGCAGTAGGTATACTTATAACTATTTCTTTTCAAAGTATCTTTATTTTTTTCTTAGTTCATATCATATACTTAGTTCTAAAGGGTAGTAGAGTACCAACATTTTCCTAAGTATTTTTCGTTATTATTAATAATTAGTAGTTAACATTTAGCTAATTCTGTACTAATTCTCAAATAAGATTGTTTAATAAAAAATAATTTCTTAGCTTCATCTTATTAGACATTTTTCTTCATATTTTATCTTTGTAATAACTTAAATATCGGCAGTATTTTTGTTCCAACGTAAGAAGGAAATATTTTAATGGTGATTCAGATCCCGAAAAAATGTTCACCGTTTCCGTCGATCCTTCGTTCGTTTCGGTAAAAATTCAGTATGGTAGAACAAAATAGTAGCTTCCCAAATGGCCGCCTAATGTAATGGGCTTTAGCACTACATATATTTCGAAGCGAAATTTATATATACTTGAAAATGAATGTTAATTTCATGGAAGATCTTTTCCGTTTGTTTAATGCAGATAAAGTCATAATTCTTCAGCAGCTGCAGCAATGGGCTTTAATAAGAACTAATTTAAGATGTCCCAATAATCGTTGTAGACGCTATTGTGTGTTGGTAGCATGACGTGAATCCGTTTTAGGCTATAATTTTCTTTATAGAGGATACAGAACTCAAAAAAGCATTTTGAAAGGATCTTTCTTCGAAGAAATGCGACTACCTATCAGCACATTAACAAGACAAGAAGGAGCACTCGAATCTCCTCCCCTTGATATGCCTATCTCACTCGAATATTGGATGCTATGCTTTTTCGAGCTCTCGAAGTCGCTGCCGGGCAAGATGCATAAACCGGTTGTCCGTCGTATAGTACAGTATTGAAACATACCACCAAACAAAACATTAATATATACCAAGTGTATCACATATTTTGTATATTGATTAAAGATATATAGCTAAAGTTTAGAAATTTGAATAATTTTTCCCCATATTTTAAAAATATTAACTGTGGCCTATTTATATATTTTCTCGAGTTGGTATACACAATTCAGTAATAAGTTCATTTAGTAAGTATGCCAGAATCGCACATCACACCTTCAATTTTTTTTAAATCTAAGTATAGTTTAGGAAAAAGTTTAGGTTATAATTATAAATGACAAAAGTCTTTCGAAGATATCCTCAATTAATTTCATGCTTTCAGATTCTTAGGTTTATTAACTGATATAAAGTAGTTTAGATCTTGTAAATTATTTTATCAATTAACTTTTAAAATACAAACTTTTATAGCCTAATCGTATAGAATTTCCTAAAAATATCTTATCGTTGACTTTACCATGTTGGGAACTGGCCGCCAAACTTATAAGACTGCGTATTGTTAAAAAATTATGGTGTATCTTTTAGAATCTTTATTTAAGTAAATGTTAAGTTTTCTAAATAAATAGTTTCAAACCAGTAAAAAGGTATCCTACAATAGCTTTATATATAGATTCCGGCATATCACAATTATCAGCTGTACATATAAGGTATCATATTATAAGGCTAGTAATACCTAAGGTTGAGACAGTATTTCAAGAGGGATAGACTTTAACTAAAAGCATTATCCCTTATAATACCTGTAGTGCTTTGTTTAATGTCCGATTAAGTAAAATAATTTTTAATTGAGAAAAATCTAGTTTAAACAATATCTTATTTAACTGACTTTGGCATAATGTCATTATTTATCAAAATAAACTCATAGTAAATTGTGCCAAGGATATATAACCAAATCCCATTGGAATTTAAGAACAAATCATATTATATAATTATACAAAAATCTTGAATACTTCAAAATAAAGTAATCGTTTTATGATTGCATACGAATTTTGATTGATCATAAATTAAACCTCCATTTAACTTTTTTGTTGAAAGGGGTAGAAAAAATTGGTAAACGCAGAAGTTGTAGATTTTTAGTCCATTATTTTCTGTGTATACTGGGTGTTTTTCAAATTCTGAAAAGATTAAGAAGATAGATTGTCTTGTTTTTAAAATACAGACAACTGTATTTTTGCTATGATAACTTTAATTAAGTTTATGTAGAGAGTTTGTATAAATTTTTTCCGAGTCCAGTCTGGAGTTAGCCTAACCCTGGATGTAATAATAATAGCTATGTTTTAAAAAATGATATATTTTAAATCATTTTGTGTATTTAATCACAAATATTTGTAAAAGTTATGCATCTGTGTACGTTTCTAATTATTGTGGGGCATTTGACATGCTATGCTACTGGACATTGTAGATAGCTATATGATGTGGAGGATCCATGTTGAATGTTTTCAAAATGTATCTAATTATGTTAAAGTAAGAGCTTTGAGTCAGCCTAAGGAAATCAAAATTGGAGTACCATAAGGTACAGTGCTGGGTCCTGTGCTTTTAAACATATATATCAACACTCTTTGTAATCTTGGCACAAGGGGGTAAAGTGGTTGCCTATGCTGATGACTCCATTTTGATTTTCCCCAATAATACATGGGAAGAAGTGTAGGATTTATTAATTAAGGACATAAATAAGGTTAAATGGTTTTTGGATAATTTTAAACTGACTCTTAATGCAAAGAAAACTAATTTATTCAATTACATCAATTAATCATCCAAATTTTAATTAAATTAGCATAGATTATTTGAGTGTACCATTACGGCTAGTAAATAAAGCAATAAAAAGTTTAAAGAAATATAATGTTTTAAAAAGTAAAAGTCTATTCATAAATAAGTCCGACACATTGTAAATGCATAAATAAAACCTACTTCACAAAATGGTGAATGAGTCCTTATATAGCTTATTTTCAGAATAAATCTAAACCTAAGATTATTTTAAACATATTATTTAAAATACAATACAGCAAATATTATCTTCTTATGATGTAATCAGTTTTCTCAACTCACAAAGGGGTTGTTTTCACTTGCCTCACTCCTGGCAATAACTGAATCAGTGTAGTTGGTAAGAAGGCCAGATTTTAACCAGTTACACAGTCCAAGATGATATCATTTTCTTACTTTCTAGAGCTTACTTCTTGTTTGTGATCTTATTACATAATAGTCATCCTTGGGCATACTAAAAATAAAAAAAATTCCTAATTACTTTCAAAAACATTTACACTTATTAAAAATAGCTAAATAATGCTAAACACTTGCTAAGCAAGCGCATTATACTCTTTTTGACTGAGATCGAGACTTTGTCTCTTATTTCTAGTTCAGTCATTTGAAAATTGGTCTCTTAGAGAATGTGGACGCTTTCTTGCAGTTTTATATACAGATTACGTCCTGCTTATGTGTAGAGCCTAGTATGAATGAACATTCATACTAGGCTTCATTTAAATCACTCAAGAAATAGAGAACATTAAAATACCCTAGGGTTTCCGAGGGGTATTCCAACATCGAAGACACAAGTGTTTAAAATTTTGTAAACATTAACAAAATAGGTTGCCTTTTTTGAAAATACTGACCCAAATAAATTTGTCCCAGGCCAAGTCTAGGGTAAGCATGGCCCTGTATGAGAGTAATAGTTATCTATTTAAAAATGATAAGTATATGGATCTCTTCATGTGAAAAAAATCTTCAAAGCACTTTATTTTGCTACCTATTTAACAAATTTTTCTTTGTAAGAAGAAAATATTTTGAAAAGGAAAAATGCCTCATTATTAAAATATCTAATTATTGTGACATATGAATTACCTCAGCAGTTCTATATTTATTCTCAGATAGACCATGGAACCATTCCTCAATGCTTTGTCTGTCTACTCATAATTTTATGTGCAAAGCTGATTTTCATTTTTTATTGTTGCCTGAGAGTCATACTCCGATTTGTCAAGATGGAGCCCACTGTGGATGATACATCCATGAATTTAGTTGGTTTTCCTAAACATGCAAACACAACTATATATCATAATCATGTTATCAACCAAATACAAATGTTTTTGTCGAGGTTTTTCTTTTAACTAAAATTTAGTGTGCACTATACATTAAAAAACCGATAGATTGTAGAAAATCCGAAGAGGAACATTTAAGAAACCAATATGAAATTTGTACATTACAATATACTTTCTGCTGTCCTAATATTGATAGTCCCTTTAAATTGCTGAATCTAACTTTCTAGTAATCTCGTTCTTGAAATTGCATTTAAATGGGCGAAAAACTGAGAATTCAGGACATATCGGGAACACAGTAAAAGCTTGCATATTATTTCTGCACGTTTCACAACCGAACCAACTAACAATTTACAGGCATTTTTCATCATGTTAGTAAAACTTATTTTATTGTATCCTAACACTGATACGGTCGCAGTAGAATTAATGCGTAGCTATTAGCTATTTTTATAAACTAGATAATTCTTTGAGAACATTTAAAACTTATTATTCAGGAATATTAATAACATGTTATCAAACATAAATAAAAAACAATATTATTAATATTGTCAGATATATGTACTTCATTTGAACAATAATGCACTTCGGCAACAGTGACAGGAAGTTTCTTACGTCATTGGCGTGCATGTTTATGTATTTCGGCGTTAAAGGCCAACGACGAATTCCATGCATTCCAATGTGTCGGGATTTCGACTGTTAGCGCCATTGACGGTTATGTGTAATGTAGGTTTGGGCAAGTGAAGTTTAGGGCCAAATACATCGAACCCTGCACAGCTGTATGCATTTCTCGGATTCGTCGGCGCGTTTTTGTAAGCACAACATAAAAGTTCCGACGGACTGTGCTCCTTCTTGTCTTGTTAATGTTCGGTGCTATCAGTTAAGAAAGTGGTATACCTATTTATTGCATTGTTGGAGTTTTTTGACACCAGCAGCTGTAGCGCATAGATTTTTTCCCCCTCCCTGTATTGTAAGTAACCTATTTTGACACTGCTTTGACAGACGTAAGTGAAAGTTACTCAACAAGGTATTGGTTGCCCTTAACGACAGGATGTAAGTCAACTTACATCCCTAGGTAAATAATAATCTAAAATTATTCTAAGTAGCTTTAATTTTTGATTTTATCAACATATTACAAAAATCCGGACATAAATTCGGTGATATTAATTGAAATGAATATTAATAGTACAATTATTACAATTATTCGCATTATTAACAAAATTTGGAAACACGTTTTCTCGTTTCTTCTCAATGTGTATTACATTTTCTGACTCCACAGATCCTTCATTTTTAACCAATGTTTCTGCCACTGTTGAAGCACTGCAAGAGACCTCTGGCTGGGTCTTATTGTATACAATTTTATTTGCTACTTCCTTTTTATTATTGAGGCTGTCAGCTACGTAACTTTCCGCAATAGTAGCGAATTTGCATCCACCATGTCGCTTGATAGCTAATACATCTACTCCAGTATTTGCTAATAAAGTTGCCGACGTTCTTCTAAAAGAGTGTCCAGTATACCTTTTGAAGTTCTCAAACTTTAGACATTTCACAATTTTACTTGGAATTGACAAAAACGTATTTTTCCCGACAGGCTGGTTTAAGCACTTTCCATTTTGATATCGCATAAAGAAGCGCGGATTAATAGTCGTCATGTGGGATCTTGTATCAATGTACTTTTGAATTATTTTGAAATGACAAACCTAAGTGTCTTCACTTTTTGTCACTGTAAATGTACGTGACATTCCATTTTTGGAGTCAGGAATTGTCACATGTTTGTTTTTATGTCTTCTTCTTCACAGAGTTCATTAGAACGGCACACTCCAGCAACTCCCATTACCATTACGACCTTCATCAATAAGTATATATCATCGGGGGCTTAAACACATTCGATTTTTTGGGTCTATAACCATCATTTTTTCTTTTCAAAAATGTTCGAAGTTTTGGATACTTAGAAATATCTGTATTTTCCTCTATAAAAAGGGTGGACTTCAACATCGAATACTCACACCATAAGCTTGATGGGACTTCAATATAGCACTTTTTTTTGCAATTAATAACAATAATTTTATTTCTTGATTAAGTATTTTGCGAGATATTCATTTGTTCCGGTCCAAAATAATTTTGTACAACGGACAATTCTACGATGAAAATTCATTTTACAGAGTTCCTTGTGTCCTCATTTTTTCGTTTTGAAATATTCTTTTCGGTAAAAAAATTGTCACAATTGAAAACCATCACCAAAAATTGCATTCTACGAAAAAAAAAATACAATAGTGACTTGTTTCATTTTTTAACCAAAGTAAAAAAAGTGGTAAGTATTTAAAACAATATTATGTTAAAACTATAAGAGATATGTATTAGCTTCAATGTGATTTCAATAGGGAAATATGTATAGTTGGGCGCTAAATGCGATTTTTTATGAAAAAATTTAATCTAGAATTATAAAATAGAAGTAGATTTGTCGATTTTCCACCATTTTTTGACCACTTTTTGACGCAAATGCCGTTGCATATAATTTTTTTTCTACAAAATGGCTCTTTACCGCCTTGCATTGATCCTTTGTCTACGTAACTGCAAAATTTGAAATGGTAAATCGTACTCATGTCTTTGTATTTCTGCAGCGCGTTAACCCTTTTGAACCCATTTTTAAACGAAATGTAATTTAAATTGCCTATCGTGTTATGGATAGGCAATTTTTTTTTTGAGGTGGGACGTGCAGGAAGTTTTTTCTAATACGTAGGTACCTTTTCATCTTACTTTGAACTTGACTAGACCTTGTCGCTAGTTTTTCACTTTTTGCGTGCAGTTCTCCCTTAAGTAAAGTTTTTTCATATAAAAATATTGGAACGATTTTTCTCGGAAACTGTTAACTTTTCGACCATTTATTAAGAGCACCTTTTTTATGTAAAAAATAGTAGAAAATCCTAATATTCTATTAAAATGTCAAAAAAGTACAGGGTTGAAAAAATAATGACTAACTAAAAACAGCACACTCACTGCCGGCACGCCCCTGGTTAAGAAATTTAAAATTTGCTAGCTGCTAAAAATAGCTTTCATTAGTGACTATTCCTGTACCGAAATTCATAACTGGTACAAAAGCAGTTCTAAAGTAATAAAATAAAAAACACGTTTTGGGCGACGTCTTCAATGGGTCCTAGCACCCTTATGAAGCGTTTGCGAACCCAGGTGTATATGAGCTTTTTTTCATATTTTTTTATGTAGAATCACTCTTTGAAATTGGGGGACGCGAAGTTACAACTATTTGATATGCTTTTTTTTTGCAAAAAAGTGGTTCATCCGCAATTTTTTTTTTGCTGAAATGTGTTTATTTCGCGGTAAGCTCTACAGTAAATCCAAAAAAAGTGAGAATATTAAAAATACCTATTCTCTACAAGAGCCTAAAGCGCAAATATAATATTGGACAGGTTATGTATATTTGTTTTTTATATTCCGACTTTTTTACTTCCTATTGGTTAGAAGTTGGCCAACGTTGACAGACCGTTACTGATTTTCTAATATATATATATAAATAAAATAAAATATAGTAGTTTATGTTCTCCGGATGGTGCTCTTGTTGCGCTAATTGCGATTGAGGTTTTGCGATTTTAGATTTGTCGATTATTGTCTTCCATACTGTTGGTAGTTTTAATGATTCGTCCATTTTATTCAAATCACCTTCTTTTTCAATTTCTATGGCTTCTCGGATTATTGTGGTCTTATAATGTTCTATATTGGCAACCTCCCTACACGCGTCGAAATTTATTTTATGGCCGGTTTCCTGATGATGTAGGAATAAAGCTGAGGTTGTTTGTTTGTTTCTGATGTTGAGTTGATGCTCTTCCACTCTTGCTGATATTCGCCTGTTAGTTTGCCCCACGTATATCTTTTCTCAGTCCTGGTACGGAAGAATGTATACTCCGTGGTTTTCCAATTTGATTTTATCTTTTCGGTTTCCAAGTAATTTACCTATAGTTGTTTGTGGCTTGTGTATTGTTTGTATGTTGTGTTTCCTAAGAATTATTCCGATTCTGTCTGTTGTGCCTACATATGGTAAGACTACTTGTTTGCAGCTCTGGGTGATGATGTGATCTTGCATTTAAATATCTGTCTGTATGTGTTGGTTTTCAGTACACGGTGTCTTCGAAATGAATGAAAACACATTATATATTTATATATATATATATATATATATATATATATATATATATAATTTGTTTCTTAAACCTTTTATTTATAATTACTTCGAAAATATTTCTTGGGTCTAGGTTTATGCATTGAAACAATAGTGGTTATATTTCGCTCGACGTTTCGCTTTTGATTAAAAGCATTTTCAAGAGCATTTATTTTAGCTAAAAAGAGAAAAAAAAAACAATATCAGGTCGATACAAACTGGTTTGTTAAAATTGCCGTTTTGTCAATTATAAAAACACTTATAAAGTAAAATTCTTCATTAATCCTAAAACATTTAGCAGTAGAACACTTTTCTAAAATGACTTTCACAATTTCACACATTAAAAAATATTAAAAAACTTATTTACATTATTGACAAAAAAAAAACAAAAACATTTGTACAATTTGGTTTAAAGCCGTTAATTAAAAATAGGTAACCTACCTTGGAAAACAAAGCTTAATTTTTAACTCTATTATATTTAAGGCACCTATAGTATCAGCATCATAATGTCTAGGTCGGTTTTGGGTGACATTACTTGATCTTAATAATTGTAAAATGATACTGATATACAAGAAACGGTACAAAGTGATGGCGATAAGACAAGAAATTTTTATTATTTTGTTAGTTTTTTTTATAGGGATTGGAAGCTAATGTTATTATTTATACCAGGGCTACTATTTTCCACTTATGGTTAGAATATACGGGTGATGTTGACTGAGTACTATAGTTACGTTATTAAATTAAATTATAATAGATTTGACTTAAATTATTTATGTCTTGCTTATCGTTGACAGCGTTTGGTTCTTTCTTTATGTGGAACATCTCTTTTATAGCTAATTTATGATAGTTTGACTCCTGGCACAGAATTTCAGTCTCTACAAATCCAAACTCATGTTTTTCATTTATTTCGTGCTTGTGCAGAGCAGTCGAAGCATTTTTTGTGTATTTGTGACCATTGAGACGGTTTTCTAAATATTGCGTTGTCATACCAATGTATTTTTTTGGACAGTTTATACACGGCACAGAATAAACAACATTAGATTTCTTTTTCTTGGGTATTTCGCTTTTTAATGAGGTGTATAGGGGTGTTAATAAATTTTGTGCCTTGTGGCTTACGATTATGTTATGTTTAAGCAATATATGTTTAATTTTTTCTGACAGGTCTTTAGTGTATGGTATGGCTACGTGTCTGTAATTTTCAGTAGAAATTGTTTTATTTTTATTTGTATTGTAGAATTTATAGGTACGGTTTTTGAAAATGCGTTTTATAAGACTAAGGGGGAAGTTGTTGTTTTTCAACGTTTCTTCAACTTTTTTTAATGCATCTGGTCGAAATTTAGGTGATGTTAAAGCGATTGCGCGATCTGTAAGGCCAATTATAACACTATTTTTTTGATTGTTTGGGTGATGCGAGTTATAGTTTAGGTATCGGCCTGACCAAGTCTTTTTTGTGTACCATTTTGTATCAATTTTATTGTTGTTACGAACTAGGGTTAAATCTAGAAAATTTATTTCATTATTTTGCTCAATTTCGGATGTAAATTGAAGTTTTGGATGAAAGTTATTGAATGCATTTAAAATGTTTATAATTTTATTGGCAGGTACGGCTGATAGACAATCATCAACGAAACGCTTGAAAAAAACAACATGAAAATCTAATTTATCTAAAACATGTTCTTCCAAATATTCCATTACTAACTGCGCAATGGTGGAAGATATTGGGGACCCCATGGCGCAACCATCTAATTGTTGATAAAAGTCACTTTTGTATTGAAAATAGTTGTTATTTAAGGTTAAATTTATTGCTTCTATGAAGTCATTGCACGACAGTTTGGTGTATTCTTCTAACAAATGCCATTTATTTTTAATGATTTCAGTCACAAGCTCGGTTGGAATATTCGTGTAAAGTGAAATAACATCTAGTGAAATCAGTTTATAATTTTCTGGAATTTTTACTGTGTCAATAAATTTTTTAAAGGAGAATGAATCCTTGATGTAAAAATTGTTTTTTCCTGTTATGTTGGATAAGCATTCAGATAAATAATTTGATAAGTTGTAAAATGGTGACTGAATACATGATACTATTGGACGTAAAGGTATTCCTGGTTTGTGTAACTTAGGGAGTCCGTACAATTTGGGCGGTACCGCATTATGAATTATTAATTTTTTTGCTTCAGTATCGTTAAGTATTTTTTTGTTCACTAACTTATTTATAAAGTTGTTATTTTTGTTTTGAAAGGTATTTGTAGAATCTGATTTTAATTTCTTATATGTTTTCTTGTCGCTCAGGAGTTCATTCATTTTTTTATCGTACTCTGTTGTATTCATAATAACCGTTTTGTTGCTTTTATCAGGCTGCAAAATAGTTATTTGTGGATTAGTTTTAACAAATTGTTTCGCTTTGTTTAGATTTTTTTGTATTTGATTCTGCATTTTATTTGATTTTATTTTTTTATGGCGAAGCTTTGTTTTATGATTAGTCATAACATTAACAATATCAGCACGAATACTGTCCTTTATTTGTTCTGGTTTGTCATAAATTGCAGATTCTATACAAGCGATGTATTCTGAGTACGGTAGAGTATGTTCGTTTATGAGAGGTAAAGAAAATGTTTTTCCCAAAGCCAGGACCTCCGCTATGTCATCTGGAATTTGTGTATCGACTGCTCTGCACAAGCACGAAAAAAATGAAAAACATGAGTTTGGATTTGTAGAGACTGAAATTCTGTGCCAGGAGTCAAACTATCATAAATTAGCTATAAAAGAGATGTTCCACATAAAGAAAGAACCAAACGCTGTCAACGATAAGCAAGACATAAATAATTTAAGTCAAATCTATTATAATTTAATTTAATAACGTAACTATAGTACTCAGTCAACATCACCCGTATATTCTAACCATAAGTGGAAAATAGTAGCCCTGGTATAAATAATAACATTAGCTTCCAATCCCTATAAAAAAAACTAACAAAATAATAAAAATTTCTTGTCTTATCGCCATCACTTTGTAGCGTTTCTTGTATATCAGTATCATTTTACAATTATTAAGATCAAGTAATGTCACCCAAAACCGACCTAGACATTATGATGCTGATACTATAGGTGCCTTAAATATAATAGAGTTAAAAATTAAGCTTTGTTTTCCAAGGTAGGTTACCTATTTTTAATTAACGGCTTTAAACCAAATTGTACAAATGTTTTTGTTTTTTTTCGTCAATAATGTAAATAAGTTTTTTAATATTTTTTAATGTGTAAAATTGTGAAAGTCATTTTAGAAAAGTGTTCTGCTGCTAAATGTTTTAGGATTAATGCAGAATTTTACTTTAACAATGTTTTTATAATTGACAAAACGGCAATTTTAACAAACCAGTTTGTATCGACCTGATATTGTTTTTTTTTTCTCTTTTTAGCTAAAATAAATGCTCTTGAAAATGCTTTTAATCAAAAGCGAAACGTCGAGCGAAATATAACCACTATTGTTTCAATGCATAAACCTAGACCCAAGAAATATTTTCGAAGTAATTATATATATATATATATATATATATATATATATATATATATATGAATTTACATTTTTTAAAATAACATCTTTTTCAATGTATTTAACTTAGTATCAGATTAGGCTTAGGTAAATACAACCTATATTTTACCGTCTCGTTTTTCAATGAAATTCGTTGAAAGTGCAAATATTTGATAACGTTAGTTTACATAAGTTTAATACATAATTATGAGTGGGTATAAAAATGGTTATGATAGAAAAGTGAAGCATCTGTAAAATATATGACCGGAAATGTCGAATCTACGCAGGGGTAAGCTGTGTTGTCAAAAGTTAATTTTTATCTATTAATATAGGCAATTGTTACAAATTAAGGTTTGAAAAAAAATTATTCATAACAATTCATATGGGGAATGATTAAATTTGTAATTTGTTCGTTAGCAATCAACTTCAACTGTTTTAAACAATTATGCAACATTCGGCAACCATGTAACAATCTGACAGTGATATGGCTTTGTTTGTATTTCCATTTTAAAACCGATTTTAAGAACGCTACTAGCAGTTGTGAAAATATATTTTAAAAAAATAGTCCAAATATATTTCCCGTCCAAAATATATTGCCTATATAATCTGTAATTCATGGAATCAAGAGTTTTTTCCTACTAACTGAGTACTCGATAAATTCGCATAAAATAAATAGAAATAAAAGGTGTTTTCAAAAAAATGTTATATTACAAATTCCTAGATAATACTATTATTTTTCCTTTACTTACAGTTTTCAGTCATAAATGAAATACAAACTGGAATATACCTAAACAATAAATGTACGAACTTTGAAATTAGTATTCACTGGATAGCAGGCTTCTTTTAGAATTTAGGTGAGTAATCATTATCCTTAAATTCTTTTTTGGTTCCTATATAATGTATCCAAAAAACTGATGTCGTCGATTTATAAATATCTCTCATTTCCTATTTCGATCTGTGGCTTCCGGAATTTCTGTGTAAAAATGATTCTATAATCTCTTGATATCACAAGTTCGTGTATCAGACAGATTCCCTAAACACTTCTACCGAAGTTTAGCATTAAAACAAACAAACACAAAAAAAACGGTAAATTTCCTTTCCCGGGAACTTCTCTCGTTTCGATTATTTTTCTATTTGTTAGGAATAGTGAAGTGTGACAAACTTTAGTTTAATATAGAGTCACAGTATATATGTGTTACATATACTCTCTTTTCATTTTTATTGGGCGACATTTTGTTCCTTGATATTGGATTCATACCAATATTTTACCATTTTCTTTCTATCTATGCCACCTTAACCTTAATTTGAGGTTATGTTTAATCGCCTATTTCTTTTCACTATTTTTGCAATAATCCTTATTTTTTTGGTTAAATTATGTTTCCACAAAACCCCTAGTGTCTTTATTTTTATCAAAAAAGTGAAATGTGAACATTGTGAAATGTTAAAAAATTCATTACCATAAAACTACTTATCTTGATATTTCGCACAAACATCTCAAACAGGGATAGACTGGTAAAAATTTAGTGAAAATCCTATATGACAAAACGAAATGACGGTCTAATAAAATGTTATATTGGGTAAAATTCCATTTCGTTTTTACCGAGGAAAATAAAACTTGAAAATTTCTTTTTTGTAGACTACGTAAATAAAGTTATGAAAAATAAATAATAAATTAAAAACAAATTAAATATCGGTAAATTGCCTACAACTTCCTTAGTATAGAATTCCACTACACACATTTTATGAGGCCATATAGTTATTTGGTAATAACTTTAAAAAAGTTGTAATCAATTACAGTTATGGGATTTGTGTTATTTATTTAAATGCTTATTAATTACATAACCTATATAATAAAATATAATATACTTAGTTGCAGTGAACAGTAATTTTGGAACTTACCAAACCCAGTGAAATGTTTATGAATAGAGTGTTCTTCATTCTGTGTTGTTCATATAATATGATTTTTAGAAACAGTCCCTTATAATAAGCTTTAACAATAACAAGATTTGCGATTGTAGTATGTCCGGCGACGACTGGTTTTACAATTATTTTAAATACGATAATTTTCAAATAGGTATGTATATATATATATATATATATATATATATATATATATATATATATATATATAAATATCAAGTACTTTCTTGGGATTAGGTTCGTGGATTGAACAAAGAAACTTTAATTGACGTTTCGCCTGTCCATTTCAGGTTTTTTCAAAATATTTAATTCTGCACATCTAAAAATTAAATACAAAAAGTGTATATATGCAAGTTAATAAATAAAAACAATTAGGTATAACGGCACGCACTAAAATTATTAAAACATTTATTTAAAATAGTACAGTACATACCTTGAGAAAGATGTCCTTTTACCTTGCTTGGCAGTGTGGAGGTAAGTGATACACTGGTTAAAGAATTCTATTGTTTTTTTTTTATGAATATCCTTTAGTTTTTTTGATTATATTTACAATGTAGAACTATTTGTGGATGCGGGTTGTTTTAAAAGTATTTGTGTGAGTCTTGACAGTATACAGTATGTATTTATGATTGATGGAAATAGTTTATAACAATTGAATTAAATTAGATTGTGATATATTTGGCTGAGATTGTCAATGTCTTTCCGATCGTTTACTGTATTTTTTTCTTTTTTTATCTCGACCATTTCTTTGAATGTCAGTTTATGGTAATGTTGTTCTTTTGATAAGACCGTTGTACCCGAAAAATCAAATTCATGTTTCATGTCTCTTTCATGTTTATGTAGTGCTGTGGAAGCATTTTTTGTATATTTATGCCCATTTAGTCTATTTGATAGGTATTGTGTGGTCATGCCTATATATTTTTTGGGGCAGTTTAGGCAGGGAATGCTGTAAACTACGTTTGATTGTTTTTTAATTGGTGTCTGACTTTTTAGTGGTGTATATAAAGATTTAAGGGTATTGTTAGATTTGTGGCATACGGTTATGTCGTGTTTACCGAGAATGTGTTTAATCTTTTCAGAAAGACCTTCAGTGTATGGCAAAGATATGTATGTAGTTGTTTTATTGTTGTCATGATTATTTACAATATGTTTTGTGGCATTGTATAATTTTTGGGTTCTTCGCTTTATAATTCGTTCGATGGCTTTTAATGGGAAATGATTTTTTAAGAGAGTATTTTTAACTTTATTTAGAATGTCAACTCGGTATATAGGTGATGTTAGTGTTAGTGCACGATCAACTAATCCTATCATCACGGAGTTTTTTTGACATTTTGGGTGACTGGAATTATAATTAAGGTAGCGGGAGGACCAGGTTTTTTTGGTGTACCACTTAGTTTTAATGCCATTTGTTTTGTGGTCTCTTATTAATGTTAAATCCAAAAAGTTTATAGCGCCATCATTTTCTATTTCGGAAGTAAACTGCAATTTTGGATGAAAATTGTTAAAGAGGGAGATAATTTCCGTTGTTTTATTTTTTGGTATGGCTAATAAACAATCATCCACGTATCTTTTAAAAAATAATGTTGGTATATTGGCTTTTTGTAACACTGTTTCTTCTAGATATTCCATTACTATTTGGGCTGCGGTGGAAGAGATGGGTGAACCCATTGCACATCCGTCAAGTTGTTGGTAGTAATCATCTTTGTATTGGAAATAGTTGTTCGAAAGAATGAGATCTATCCCTTCTATGAATTCTGTGCAAGTGAGTGTTGTGTGATTCTTTATCTGATTCCATTTTTCTTTAATGATTTCCAACTCATCTCTCTAGACGTAATATCCTTATATACAAACATTCCGACTAAACTTTTAAAACAAATCATTAAAGAAAAATGGAATCAGATAAAGAATCACACCCAAAATGTCAAAAAAACTCCGTGATGATAGGATTAGTTGATCGTGCACTAACGCTAACATCACCTATATACCGAGTTGACATTCTAAATAAAGTTAAAAATACTCTCTTAAAAAATCATTTCCCATTAAAAGCCATCGAACGAATTATAAAGCGAAGAACCCAAAAATTACACAATGCCACAAAACATATTGTAAATAATCATGACAACAATAAAACAACTACATACATATCTTTGCCATACACTGAAGGTCTTTCTGAAAAGATTAAACACATTCTCGGTAAACACGACATAACCGTATGCCACAAATCTAACAATACCCTTAAATCTTTATATACACCACTAAAAAGTCAGACACCAATTAAAAAACAATCAAACGTAGTTTACAGCATTCCCTGCCTAAACTGCCCCAAAAAATATATAGGCATGACCACACAATACCTATCAAATAGACTAAATGGGCATAAATATACAAAAAATGCTTCCACAGCACTACATAAACATGAAAGAGACATGAAACATGAATTTGATTTTTCGGGTACAACGGTCTTATCAAAAGAACAACATTTCCATAAACTGACATTCAAAGAAATGGTCGAGATAAAAAAAGAAAAAAATACAGTAAACGATCGGAAAGACATTGACAATCTCAGCCAAATATATCACAATCTAATTTAATTCAATTGTTATAAACTATTTCCATCAATCATAAATACATACTGTATACTGTCAGACTTACACAAATATTTTTAAAACAACCCGTATCCACAAATAGTTCTACATTGTAAATATAATCAAAAAAACTAAAGGATATATATAAAAAAAAAATAGAATTCTTTAACCAGTGTATCACTTACCTCCACACTGCCAAGCAAGGTAAAAGAACATCTTTCTCAAAGTAGGTACTGTACTATTTTAAATAAATGTTTTAATAATTTTAGTGCGTGCCGTTATACCTAATTGTTTTTATTTATTAACTTGCATATATACACTTTTTGTATTTAATTTTTAGATGTGCAGAATTAAATATTTTGAAAAAGCCTGAAATGGACAGGCGAAACGTCAATTAAACTTTCTTTGTTCAATCCACGAACCTAATCCCAAGAAAGTACTTGATATTTATAAATTGTAAGGTTCAAGAAGAAATATATATATATATATATATATATATATATATATATATATATATATATATATATATATATATATATATATATATATATATATATATATATATATATATATATATATATATATATATATATATATATATATATATATATATATATATATATATATATATATATATATATATATATATATATATATATATATATATATATATATATATATATATATATATATATATATATATATATATATATATATATATATATGCATTTACATTGTTAAAAGTAACATAATTCTCAATGTATTTAACTTAGTATCAGATTAGGCTTAGGTAAATACATCCTATATTTTACCATCTTATGTTTCAATGAAGTTCGTTGAAAGTGCAAATACTTGATAACGTTAGTTTACATAAGTTTAATACATAATTATGAGTGGATATAAAAATAGTTATGATAGAAAAGTGAAGCATCTGTAAAATATAATACCGGAATGTCGAATCTACGCAGGCGTAAGCCGTGTTGTCAAAAGTTAATTTTCATCTACTAATATAGGCAATTCTGACACTGACATGAATTTGTTTGTATTTCCATTTTTAAATTGATTTTAAGGACGCTACGAGCAGTTGTGAAAGTTTATTTTAAAAAATAGTCCAAATATATTTCCCGTCCAAAATATATTTCCTGTATAATCTGTCATTCATGGATTCAAGACTTTCTTCCTACCAACTGAGTACTCGATAAATAGGCATAAAATAAATAGAAATAAAAGGTGTTTTCAAAAAAATGTTATATTACACATTCCTAGATAATACTATTATTTTTCCTTTACTTACAGTTTTCAGTCATAAATGAAATACAAACTGGAATATACGTAAAGAATAATGTACGAACTTTGAAATTAGTATTCACTGGATAGCAGGCTTCTTTAAGAATTTAGGTGAGTAGTCCTTAAATTCTTCTTTGGGTCCAATATAATATATTCAAAAAACTGATATCGTCGATTTATAAATATCTCTCATTTTCTATTTCGATCTGTGGCTTCCGGAATTTCTGCGTAAAAATGATTCCATAATCCCTTGATATCACAAGTTCGTGTATCAGACCAGATTCCCTAAACACTTCTACCGAAGTTTAGAATTAAAACCACATAAAAAAATCGGTAAATTTCCTCTACTCGGAACTTCCCTCGTAACGATTTTTTTCCATTTGTTAGGAATAGTGAAGTGCGACCTAGTTTAGTATATAGTCACGGTATATATGTACTACGTATACTGTCTTTTTATTTTTATTGGGCGAGATTTTGTTCCTTGATATTGGATTCCTACCAATATTTTACCATTTTCTTTCTACATATGCCACACTTGACTTTTGAGCATAATTTAGAATACATTCAATAAGTCGTTTTGACATTGACACATCGCCATTTTGTTAGGTCATGTTGAATTCGTACCAGTTTATCCCATTTTCCCATTTAATTTTTCTGCAAAATTTAAAGTCAATTGAACAAGATTTTTTACGATGATTTTTTAAAAATTTTTTTTTGGCCGGCATTTCGTTTTGACATCTTAAATTGAAACCCATATTATCAGTCTTTATCTATTCCGTTGGTCCGCACATATTTCCTAGATATTAAGTTTCTAAATGGTTTTTTACGTTAACGGAAACCATTTTGAAACTTAATATCTGAGAAATAACTGCGGACCAACGTAGTAGGTAAAGACTGATAATATGGGTTTCATGCAAGATATAGAATCTATATGTGTCCTGAGGATGCAACAAACAATAAAGTACAGTTTAAAAAAGTTTTTTGTTTTTCTACTGAATCCTAACCCCAAATAATACACCACTCTAACATGACAACAAGTGTATCGTTAACGAAAACCATTTAGAAACGTAATATCTGGGAAATATCTGTGGACCACCGGAGTAGGTAAAGACTAATGGCGGGTTGCACAAAGCATTTAACTAAGCATTAACTAATCAGACGGCTCAGAGTGTGGCAGACCACATAAGAGTGTCAATGTCAAAAATTATTCTAAACGTCAATTAAATTTATTACATGATTAGAAGTTTTGTGCAACCGGCTACAATAATATGGGTTTTATGCGGGATATAGAATCTATATATTATGAGTCCTTGTTGTTATGTTAGAGTGGTGTATTATTTGAGGTTAGGATGCAGCAAAAAAACAAAAGGCTTTTTTTAAATTGCCGACGCCTTGCAACTTTATTGTTGCATCCTCAGGTATATATATATATATATATATATATATATATATATATATATATATATATATATACATAGATTTTATATCCTGCATGAAACCCATATTAACAGTAATTACGGACTCCGTTGGTAAATCGTTATTTTCGTAAGGGCATTTTACGAGTTCTTATGCAACTTTAACAAAGCTAGTTTCTAATCGGAAATAGTTTATATCAAGAATGGTTTGTAATGTAATTAATTAACAAAATTCAATAATCGCTCCCATGTTTCATATTAAAGATGTTACCTCTGTCATTTTAAGAATATATTACATCTATGATTACGTAGTCAAGTTTTCTGACAAAATATAGATATGCTTTTTCCAAAAAATGACGCATTCTAATTTATATAAGAAAAAAATAAAACAAAATAAGTTTTTTTGATAAGTTGTTGGAATTTCCGTTTAAGCGAAATATTTGTTGGTCTTTTATTAAAGTTACATATAAAAATATCGTGTTTCATATGGTTTTCGAGGTTTTTAATGGCACGACGATCAATTTTTCTAATCAATTTAAATTTGTGTACTGCTGATTTTTTATGAATATTTAGAAAGGGCAGATTTATATAATATTAGTACCGTGATTCGGGCAACATTTTTTGCAATTAATCCAGTAGTTATTTGTATGTTTTACTAGGGACGTCCTAAATTTTACTAGGTTTAGGCCTCGAAAACTTTAAAGCTGACATTTGCAATAAAGTTTTGTATAGATAAACCGACTAAAAATAATATGTTATCCCTTCTTGAAACTTTTACTTTATGAAGTCGGCGTCAAACTAATAATGACGGTAAATAAACACTGCCTTTTGTGGTTAAGTAATTAAGATTTCTTTTTAAAAATGTTTGTTTATTTTTTTATAAAAATGTTTGTTTATCGTAGCTTATGAAGTAAGATTATGACTAAAAAACACATCAATTGAGTGTGTATTTTTAATTACTTATAGTAATATACCTATATACGTAGGATTTACGATGTAGGGGTGGCGGAATGTGGTTCGAGGAACACTGTCAATGATATAGTACTTTCCTCCTTTTTTTAAATTATAATAATACCAAAAATTAAAAATAAAATAAAACAGTAAATAGTGCAAAATGTATTCTTTGAAGACTTTAGCTTGCATTTGCTTTTTTACTGTTAACAATTGAATGGATTTTCCGTGGGTTCGACAAAGGAAAGTAAGAAAACAATTCGATTATGAGAGGGTGAAAATTCACCCGTGCAAGAACCTGTTGTAAATTTCAAAATTAACTTTTATTTTTCTATTATTGATGTTTTAATCAATTCCGTCTCGGAAACGTTTAAAATATTAGAACATGTAAATAACATATTTTCTTTCCTTAAGGGGGCAGTTGCAGTCAATTAGCATTGAGAGAATATCGTGTAAAATGACCAAAAATAGGTTGTTTTCTGTGATAGTCTGCGAAGTTATAAAAAGGAATTTGACGATCAGAGTTTAACACATATCTTCTAAGAGACTTATAAATTAAATTGAGTATGTTGAATTTTTCATTTTAGCCTTTAAAAGTAAAAAAAAAATCTGTTTATATGTCTAGTAATTTTTCGAAAACAATACCGATACTAACCTTGAGCTTTTTTGTGTTCAGAAGTAATTTCGTCAAATTCCAAAATACTCAAATTGGAAGGCATATATATAGGTACATTTCTGAAAAAAAATTGATCCGAAAAACATAGTAGTTTTTTTTCAAACTATCACCAAAGATATTTATTAAAATCTTGGAATATTTTTCGGATAATGCATTAGGTTGGCAATTGCAGTTGGTAACAGGTAATGTTTGATCCCCTACCGCAAGAGGTCGGTCCAAATTTTTCAATATTTTCTAATGGAAGGGAGAGCGCAATGACGTCAAAGAAAATGGAATTCCGATGGCGTGTTGTCAATGACGTCAGATAAATAAACATTTACTTATCTCTCGCATGGTCTTTCGTTTATTTTTTATCAGATTCTAGGTTTTTTTTTTAAATAACGTTTAGAATATTTTAATACATATCATGTTGGAAAAACTAAGTAATCAGTAGATTTGGGCAAATGGAAAAACGTAATTTTTTAAACAATATGTAACATAAAAAAAATCAATCAAACTATTCTTAGTGGCAAAAAATTATGCCAAATACTAAATTTTGGAAAGGATTTCTTATCTCAAAATTGTTCTATTCTAAAAAATGGAAATATCTAGATTTATTTGACCCTATGCAAAGAAAACGAATTGATGTTTCATATAGGTGTTTAGTAAAGTATACCTAACCGGACATTTAATTTCAAAATAAACAAATTTATAAAATTTCCTGCATGCCTTTAAGCGTCCTCAAATGTAGTTTATCATTTTTATATCGGGTATGCAAAATAGTCTATTGTATAAAAAACAAAATACGCCTTGAGCGGGCGAAAACCCTTCTCCCTCAAACTGTTAAGAAAATAGGAACAGTTGTATAGAATTTAAAAGTAAAGTAAGTACCTAAATGTACTATATTTCTGCCATAGCACAAAACATGAATAAGCACGTTGTTTCTACTCTTTTTTTGCAAAATTACAAACAGCTTTTTATGAACTAAGACAAATTATTTTAGCATAAATTAAGCACTGAAATGTATTAGTCATGAAATGTTTTCAGGTATATCGGGGTAGAATGGTGTTTTTTTCTTTATTTTGATTCTAACTTCCACAATTTGTTATAAAGGTCAGAAAAAAATAAACTTCAAATACAAAATTTTAAAAAATATCCTCAAGATTCTAAATTCAGTAAAATGAAAATTGTTCTACTAATGGTTTAACTTCTAGTCTAAGCAGATAAAAAAATTGTTCTGCTTTTACAAAAATAAAAAATTGTTTTGCAAGTTTCTGATATCTTCTGATAGGTCTAAAAGATAGCAAGAGAAAAAGTTTGAATATAAAGTTTTTTCTTTTATAAATATTGAAGATGGATGAGAAAATATAAAAAACTCTGTTTGCGGGTTAGTAATGTATTAGGAAATAATAGCATTTACAAAAATGGTATTTATATATTACAATATCATCATATACATTTTTAAGATTAGGAAAATAGTATCTATCTACAGTAATAATGATTTATTGAGGAAACCTACAGATCTTTTATTTTATATAAAATGTAGTTGCTTAGTTGCTAACAGAACGAACCAACTATATTTGTAGTCTAATTAATATATTTAAGCATTGATTAGATTAAAAAAAAAAAAAAAATTCAAATTATGTGCGTGTGGTTAAAATATAAAATAATTATGTTTTTATTTTTGAACTACATATATAACCAAATTTTTTATTGGTATCCTAAAATTACTATAAACTAAATATTCCTAACTTACAAATCAGTAATTATCTTTTTTTTGCTTATAGCAATTAAATAATATGTAAGATAACATTTTAGTAGCAATTGAAAGATATTTTTTGTAGTTTGGCTGGGTATTCATGAGTATGCTATCAAACTGTGGAACATATACACTACAAATGTATAGTAGGAATATTAAATTATAAAATTCTGGGAATAGTTTGACTTTCTTGTTTGTAGTGTAGTGTAGAGGTAACATTCAGCCTATTCTGAATGGATTTAAGTTAAAACCTCTATACTCCAACACAAAAACAGCCAAACTCTTTGAAAGAGCCAGTTAATAGTTAGTTAATAATAGTTATTATATATATATATATATATATATATATATATATATATATATATATATATATAATATTTTATTAATTATTTTCTTGGGCATAGGTTAACTCATTGAAAAGTAAGACTATAATTCATATCGACGTTTCGTTCTTCGTTATTGAGCTTTCTCAATTTTGTTCTTGGAACCATGTCAAAATAAATATCTAGAGAACCTATGCCCTAGAAAATAATTAACAAAATATATATATATATATATATATATATATATATATATATATATATATATATATATATATATATGTATATTTATATATATATATATATATATATATATATATATATATATATATATATATATATATATATATATATATATATATATATATATATATATATATATATATATATATATATATATATATATATATATATATATATATATATATATATATATATATATATATATATATATATATATATATATATATATATATATATATATATATATATATATATATATATATATATATATATATATATATATATATATATATATATATATATATATATATATATATATATATATATATATATATATATATATATATATATATATATATATATATATATATATATATATATATATATATATATATATATATATATATATATATATATATATATATATATATATATATATATATATATATATATATATATATATATATATATATATATATATATATATATATATATATATATATATATATATATATATATATATATATATATATATATATATATATATATATATATATATATATATATATATATATATATATATATATATATATATATATATATATATATATATATATATATATATATATATATATATATATATATATATATATATATATATATATATATATATATATATATATATATATATATATATATATATATATATATATATATATATATATATATATATATATATATATATATATATATATATATATATATATATATATATATATATATATATATATATATATATATATATATATATATATATATATATATATATATATATATATATATATATATACAGTGTCCTTGAGAAAGTTCGCATCATATGGGAATTTTTTTTATTAGGTCACTTTCTTTAAATTTAACATAGCTAATAACTTTTGCTTTACTGAGGATGAAAAATGGCTTTTTCGAAAATAAATATGTGACCTGCGTTACCTGTCAAACCTGTTTTATTTTATTTATTAAGTATGAAACATGACTTAGAGGGAATAGTCACCTAACTTGTGTTCCTTGCCAGAATTCATATATTTCTTTAAAGAAGTCGCAGAGAAAGGGGTTATTTTGCTAAATTAGTCAATTACGACTTTTTTGTATTGAGATATCTATTTACTATCGAAAATCTTTAATTAATATATATATACTTAAAATTCCCAAAATCACGACAACTTTGCATCAAGCTTAACATACTTTTGAGAAGCAATTTTAATTTTTTTCCAAAAAAGAAAATGCCAATTTTGACAGGTAATGCAAGTTTTCTGATGTAAGTAATACTATAATGTAACAAATAAACTTAAAAATCATACCAGTATAGGTGAACAAACAAATTATTAATATAAAGACATGGGTGATGCAAGCATCAGATAAATGGTCCTTATGAAATGTACACTCCAGAATGCTTGCTACACATGAATTGGCAAACAACACATGCATTAATACTGAACCACTTACAGTGTATACAAAACGACAAACTCTCAATATAACATGACTATCAGCAACAAAATTGGGATAGCTATGGGGTCACCTTTATCTCCATTTCTAAGTAGAAACTTTTTGCATTAAATATAATTCAAATATATCTGTACATAAAGAGATCTTACTACTAACTTCTGCACACAACAAACACGCCTCCTCATACTCATAAGATGCATTAACTAGTCATGGGGATTTACTACAAAAGCATAAACTGTTCTACTAACGATTACAGACTTCTAAATCTATAAATTAAAATATATTTTCCTTTTCTGCTTTCTTCATCGATGGTGAGATTCAAAATTACATGGTCTATTGGCTTGTATAGTTCGTAGCAATAAACAGTTTTCTTGTGATATGGAGTTTTCTTTGTACCTAGAGAAAAAATAACTAGAATTAGTTATTTCCTTGTTTATGTGAAAATATGGTGTTACAAATAACCTTAATACATACCTAACAAAATAAAAAAATTAAATTCTTTGTCAAAATGTTTTATTACTACATAAAAGAGGTCCGAGTAAAATAGGTATAAGTTAATGTTTAATTGTAAAAGCCTTGGAAGTTTTATTTAATACTACTTAGTAAGCAAAAAAAAGCAAATTTTTAAGAAGGGTTTATTGCATTTTACTCTCCTACATATTAGTAATAGGCAAAATACCTTACATATATTTTTTGGCCTATTATTAACAGTAATGCTATAGAACAAATTTTCTTTAATGCTAATTAGTAGGAAAAAAAGATACAAAAACTAGCTTCATTAGCGAGATGGGCTCGATGTAATAATAAAGCCAGAATAATTAAATATTATTTATATAAACTGAAAAGAATGAGAACAATTTTATTTATAATTTCAACTTAACAGGTGTTTTCCATTAGATTCAGGCAAGGCCCAAGCAAATAAAGAAAAGCAAGGGAAAAGTGCATAAAAAAGAACATGTTTATTTTAATCATTATCAACTGTACTGTATGTTACTGTATACATATAAAAGTAAATTATAAACTATAACTACTATTAGGACCAGCTACAGAACTCTCAAAATAGAACAGAAAAAGTTTAGCAAGTTCTTTGAAAGAAAACATAATTAATGTACCACACCTTAGACCTAAAATTCTTAGTTATTGTTTTTTAATAAAAAAATCGACATTGTGTATTTTGAATACGTACAAAGAAAAAAATGGTTGGAGATAAAAATAATATTTTAGTTTGCTTTAATATGATTTAAAGGCTATCTTTTGAAAGAATAATTATATTACCTGATAATAATAAATGTGATTTCTTTTTATACTATATTTAATGTTTAGTCAAGTACTTAATATGTAAAAAGTCTAAATAAACAAATAAAATTTTGGGAATTTAATAGTTATAATAAAAATTGTTTTACCATCAGGTGTAGCAGCTAAGTGGTTAAATTCTTCATGAATAGAATTGGCAGGATTTTTGCATTTGGTCTTGATTGTGCAAATTTCTGCCTTGCAACACTTTCTTTTTGCTTTCCATAAAGTGTGTAATAGGTTTTAAAATGTCTTAGATTTATATGGGAATAACCAGGTTGTTGCAGGAAGTGTTATGTCGCCTTTTACTGTGCCAAATACTGAAGCTATTAATATGTATTTTCTAATTTCTCTATAAAATGGAATATCCCACTGTCCAACTGTATTTCTTTCTATAGACATAATATCCTCTGAAGTAACCTAAAAAAATGTTCATATATTTAAAAATATTAGGGAACAGGTAATAGACCGGAGTATTATATAGAAGTATAAATGAACAAAGCCTAACAGAAAATGAACACTATGCAAAAACATGCTCGCAAAGAGAGATGTGCCTACTCAATACATAAATGCCATTCAATTGTCTTACTATATTAAGTTGCCCCAGAATCTTAATACTCTATATAATATATTTCTAAAAATAGTAAAAACTATAGACTTTTGTGTTGTACCTCCCACTACTATTACAACCAGTATAAGTATAAATGAACCAAGCCTACAGCAAATGCAGGCTATACAAAAATATGGTCATACAGGAAGATGTGTCTACATTTTCTACATTGTCTAAAATTAATGATGGTCAATGTAATTCTTAAGGAGGCAATGTCTAAAGTAAATCCTATATGAAATGCAGTATACTTCAGCCATCGTTTAAAAACCAACTTTAGCTACTGCAATCAATGTGTTAAATACTATTTCAATTAATTAATAATTTTACTTAATTTTTCTTTTTTTCTTTAATTTCTTCCTTGCGCGATTCCCTCCAATGCATACCAAAAACAAGCTTAACATTGGATGGAAGTTGTAAAATGAAAAACCTAATATTAAAGAGAGAGAACAAAGAAGGCGAGTTTAAAAAAACTGTAGTTTTAATCTCTTGATCTAAACAAAAATAAAAACTGTTTATAAACCAGTGGCATACTTTACTTCTTTAATATGAATTATGTTGCCCTTCCCCCAGACACCATGAAATGGATAATTATAATCCTAATACTTTCAGACCCTTGTCATCCAATCAAACTTGCAATGCTTGACCATAATCGTCGTGAAATTTATTTAAAATATCCATAAAAAATTATTTCTTTTTATTAAGTCAGCCTGACAAAACAAAACACAGACTATAGGAAACATGTTTATATGAATTGTCATAAAATATGTCAAGGAATGATCTACTTAAAAATTAGCATAAAATTAAGGAACAATGTATATTGCTTTATGTTTTCTCAAACAGTCTTATGTATATATATATATATATATATATATATATATATATATATATATATATATATTTCCAAAGTATTTTTGCTGTATGATTAACTGATTCATTGTATTCATTATTAAAATATTATAAATTGGATTTACTAATAATATTAGTAAATCCAGTAATAATCAAGAACAACATTAAATTGATCATAAATCATGCGTCTTTAAAGCCTTTCACAAATTTGAATAATTCAGGTTATTATGTCTGAAAAAATATTAAAACATGTTAAGTTATTTATTACATTGCGCTTTTGACTCTACATATTTAAAAATCCTAAGTTCAATTGTTTTTGAGATATGACATTTGAAAAATGACAATTTGATATTTAGAAAGGCTGTAAAATCTAAATAATTCTACTTAGAGCAGAAATTGTATACTCCTACCTCAGTTTTGTATGATCTTTCTTATGGTCCCGTAAAAGGTTCCAAAAAAAAAAACATGTTTTCCCATTTCCATTGAGATTTAGAAGAGCAGAAATTATGCACTCCTACCTCAGTTTTGTATGGTCGTCCGTGTGGTCTCGTAAGAGAATTCTGTACGAAGAAACTTGTTGGTAAAGGTGAATTTATCGATTTTTTTTATCAGAAAAACTCTTTCTTCTATTTAGACTAAAAGCTGATGCTATAAGAGAGACCTTAAAAAACTAAGCATGTAATAAAAAAAATGGTATTATATTTAAAGAAAATTACCATCGATGTTAGTATCTGAACCTTGTATAGTGATAATGTTAAAAAAAAGCAATAAATAATATTACATATTTTAATATTTCTGCTCGTACTTCTGTCTAAAATGATTATTCAATCTTCATTGAATTTGTGTAAAACTTAGAGGTTCCATATATTTTTTAGGCAGTTGTGTTGTAGGCCAGATTTTTTACCATGTATACTTTTTTTTTCGAAAAATGGATTTAATAATAATCATGTATTTATTCCTGTGATATTTGTTGACTTTCACACTGCCTTAACAAATAAAATACCAGTTCTGGATGGCACAATTTCGTTCAAGTTGATAAGAAATATGACAATAGAGAGTAATACTAGTAATACCTGGAATTTTGAACTAGAAACAATTCTGTATTAAAAAACATGCCAGTTAAAAAAAAAAAGAGGAATACACATTTGGATGCTTATTTACTTTACTTATTTTTGTTACATTTTAGAAATATTTTTAAATATACATATTGGTATAAAACGTAGTGGTGGTATCAACTTTTTTTTTTTTAAATAAAACACCAATTTCTTCTGGGTTTTGAATTTTGTCCCAGATTCTAGCTATTTGTATGTAGTATCTTTACTTGTTTTTGTGATTTTGACTTCTGAATTTGTATTTTCATATTTGGAGAGGATGTAACATCACAAAACAGATCTCGCTTATTGCAAGGGATAGAAAAATGGTTAAATATGGAAAGTTTTAGACAATTTCGTTACAAGCCTAATAGCACCTGCAGGCGAATTCTAGCCATTATGTTCTTGAGATATTTAGAAACGAATAGTATATTGCATTTTTAAAATTATGCTGTAACTTTTTTAATCCTAAAATTTTTTTAAAGTTGTAAACATATTGCCAAAGCATTTTTTTGTCTAACATTTTATGGTGCTGTCATATTTTGAATCTGATGTTTCGTAAACGAGGGACCATCAACTGTTAAATACACACCTGGATTTTTTAATTTGTTTTGTAACAAACCCTTGCAAAGTATTTAAAATTTGAGGAAATCAAGGTTATCCCTCTCTCTCTAAAACATTGTCTCTTATGGAAAAATCTTAAATATGTGCTGTCCAAATATTAAGTCTGTTATATTATTAGTGTGGGAGGTTAAATGCTTGTTAAAAAAAATTACATAAATTACCAAGCTTGTAAAAAACGAAAAAAAAAAGACTGTCAATTTTACAAGATATTACCATAAATTATATTTTTCATATGGGACATCCTGACTATTAGATGTCCCTCAAATGGGTCTCTTCTTGCAGATTATAGTTATATCGGGTTTGATACCTATCCACTATGTAATAGTGTTGTCCGTCTCTCTCTAACACACTGCCTCATATGGTTTTTCTTAAATTGATCTGGTGGCTTTGAAGATAAAGTTATTAAACCAGATATTATATTTATAATCTGCAAGAAGAGTTCCATTTGAGGGAAATATAGTATAGAGTGTGTGCCGAGGTGTGTCCGATTTAAACAATACAACTTATGGTGATTTCTTGTAAAATGAATAGTCTTTTGTTTTTGTAATAACCAGAAAAAAAGTTTTAAGTAACCCTACAATTGGTTTTTTGTTCACTCCGATAAGTTAAAAAGTAAAAAAGTTATTAACATTTAAAATGCTATCAAGATACACTGATCACACTGTACATACATAAATACAGTAACATACATTAGTACACTAAATTACTTGAGAACTGAAAACTAATATCCCCAATTTTTTCTTACTTTTCCAGGAATCTGTATGTACATTTTTGGTCAAGATTGAGAATATATAAAAGGTCAAATTTTATTGGTTTGTAGATACAAGACTAAGATATTTAATATGTTACATATGCATAGCCAGTAGTAAATTAGGTACCGATAAACAGTTGCTTTCCAATAATTTTCTCTTTGTGATATGATAACTGTGGGGGTATACGCTGTTAAAGCCTGCTACCCTCTGCAACAGCAAAACTTTCTAAGTGAATAAAAAGGATCAATATAATACTGATAACTAAAAGCTTTATTCTTGCACAGATTGTCATGGATCCGGTGAGTTAAATTGCATCAGCCAGCATTATGAGACTACCACTATGAAAGTATTAATGTTGCATAAAAAGTGTCTAATTTCTATCACTATAATATGACCAACAGGAAATAAGTTTTTATACCTTATACCGAATTAATATACCCCTGAAGGTACACTATCTTTGTTAAAAGTTAAAATTTAAAATTAATCCTACAAAACATATTTAAATTTTACAAATATAAAAACCATAGGTATTTATGTGAATTTCAGAGAGAATTCACCTCATGTATAAAAATATCAATATGAAATAAAAATGAACCAGAAAATTCTAAAAGAATCGTGTTGCCTAGGCAGCTATAAAAAACACATTTATTAGTTTTATTTATTTTCATCATTTTTTGAAAACAAAATAGTCTTCCTCCTTCAAAGTTGGGCTATTTTAAGTTTCAAACAAAAGATGTGTACTTCAGAAATACATCCACCATGTACCTTCTAAAAAATTACAATAGCATGGACATACAGATAAAAGTATATATAAGTAGTCCCAAACGTAAAAAATATGTTGATATTTTTAATATGTATGTACTGTAATCAGTAATATGTATGTAGGTAGCGCAGGTAATTTCTTTGAAAATCAAAGTGATCAATATTTTACAATTGTCCATTTCTAATTCTTCAAATTCATGAAGGGTTTTAAAATCGAGTACCTATAGTTATATTATTTGAACTTACCTTATTCTGCATTTTCCCAGGATTCTCATTCCAAATTTTTTGCAGTTCGGCGCCGAGGTCTTGCTGCACTCATATTTTTACGCCCTTTAGCACTCATTACACATATTCTAATTACACAGGTAACACAGGAATTCATAAACAAATATCTAGAAAGCTGAGACACAGTCACAAGAGTGAGAAGTTCTAAACTAAACGTCGACGTTTTAAAAATACAAATACAAGTACTAGTCATTTTAAAACACACCTATAATGAACAAACAGGAAATTCTCAACCCAAGACTCAAGCTATCATCACATAACACTTACAATATAATGGAAACTGCCGTGCTTCGAGTTGTTGTTTGCAGCGCCATACCTCGGGTCGTTGTAAAAGTTACGAGATGTCTAACTTTTTTTTCTACAGTTAACTGTATAGACCGAAGGCAACGATGACACCATCTTTGGCGAATTTTTAAAACTAAACGCGCGCGCCCAATTCAAATAATTTTTAGATTTGATGGACCTAAAGAAAAAATGGCCTTCATTTATGTATCACCCTCTTACTTTGTAGTGTATTAATTTATTAGCACTCTTTTGACAATATATAGCAAATAAAAAGGCTAAACCTGGGAAATATAAACAGATATTTTTTTTAAATTGAAAGTTTTCTGTTTTCAAATGCAACCAATAAAATGAAATCTATTTTTAAAAAATCGGATAATTCTTTAAAAATATGGTTCAAACACCGGTTTTTTAATTTTCGAGATAAGGCACAAAATTCCTAGGGAAAAAGAAATAGTCATATACAGTATTTTCGTCTCAACTTGATGCTGTATCCTGACTTATCCTTAAATTCAAAAAACTAATTTAGGTTTAAACCATATAATCATATCTTTCCTAAGTTTCGTTCTTTTTACTAACCCTGTATTAATTAGCATTTGGTAATAAGATAATACACTACAAGGATACAGGGTGATACATAAATGAATGCCGTTTTTCCTTTAGGTCCACCAAATGTCTCACTGCAAATAAAAAAAAACTCCTACTCCATAAGAAAATAAATACTCATTTTCCTTGAAATCTTGACTGTTTTATTTCAAAATTACAATTTGATCTCACAATAAAAAATTAGAAGTATTTTAAAATGTATATAAGTAGTGGTCATGTACTTCATTAATAAAAATGTTATCAGATACAATAAATGCTCTAGGGATTATCAATTTTTAACTTTAAATATAAGTCGATACATTATAAAAAAAATACCTTCTTGTGCACCATTTGTTTGTGTTTTATTTACCATTGTATATTAACACATCTATCACTATTATTATTTCTACACCTAGATCTTGTAAAATTTTCACTACAGATAGATAAAACTGTTGAACAAAACTAAAATTTATTTATTTGCAAATACGTACTTACAGAATAAACAAGTGAACTACAAATGGTACAAGATACAAACTCTAAAATCCAATATAAGCACAAAAAAAAAAGAACAAAAGAAAGAAATGTTATAAATAAATGACATTAACATGTCTCAGCTTTGTTTTGATTCAACTCCAAAATTAATTATAATGCGCAAATACATAATGGTTAATTTGGAGAAATGTTAAGTAATTAAGAACAAAATTGCGTATCTTTTCTATGAATTAATCCTTGCTAAAACTCTTATGGTTATGAGCTCCCTTAGAGTACATTCCCATATATACTATCATACACAATATAACTACAGATGTAATTTTAAATAAACGAGAAAATATAACAATATTGATAATAGTACACCCTGGATGGATTTCAGATTTTTTACAAGGAAGGCGCTTCCAAGTCCGATTCAATAGATGTCTGTCGGAGAGCTATGATGTATTGAATAGAGTACCCCAAGGCTCTGTTTTGGGACTACTGCTGTTCATAATATATATCTCGGACATATCTGAAAACATACAACACATAAACATATAATAAGATATATATGCTAACACATTATTTTTAATATTTTCAGGAAATGCAGAAAGTAACTTTTTCACATAAATTTATCTGACATACCCAAAAAAGGATTGTTTAAAAGAAATTCTGTTGCATTAAATATAGTATTTTGATCTAGAAAAGACCAGGACTGAGTTATTGTTAGCCGAACCAACTCAACACACTGTCAAAAAATTCTTAAGTTACATTTTATAGCATCCACATGATATATGTAATTTTCCTATTAAACAAAGAGTTAAGGCAAGAAGAAAGTGAATTTATCATTCTCTACAGTTTTTGGCTTTATATTCCACTTTAAAAACATTTGTAGTATATAAAAATAAATTTACTTTCTGATGTCCAATAATCCCAAAAAAAATCTTTATTATAGCTCTAGCAGACTTCACGATCCCGTGTATTATGTGTGAAGTACCCTGAATGTAATGCATGAATTACATTGAACTGTGTCAAATAAACACTATATTTAAAAATAATTACTATTATAAAAAAAGCTTCTTACATTCTTTAAGGGTAAACAGTTCCCAGTTTTGGGCCAGCTGGTGTATCTAAATGAATATTAGAGTCCAGTCTTAATAAAATTATTTAGTTGTATACAGTTTTATGCACATCACTCACATGTACCGGTTTTTTGTTACTAACTATTAGGAAATACCTACCTCCTACAACAACTTTTATTTTCTCGGGTAACACTACATTCTAGTTGTGGTTCTTCCCACTTCTACTGGGTTTGTTGCTTGTTGGACTAGGTACATCAGTTTCTAAAAATAATTCACATGTATTGTTATTGTTTGATTTGATATATTCCCTAAGGCAAGCCTGTAAACATGAGTTCGTATTGAAAACCTCAAGCCCTCTAAATAAGTATAATTGAATAAAAGCATTAAGTTTGGATATTCTATATAAATGACAAAACTAATTCTTGAAAACTTTCTATCTTCTGTATGAAAAACAAGACTAGAACCATGAAAATTCTATTCTTGGCTTCTTTGATTTTCAAAATACCTTTTTGTTTTAATACCGCGTTTAATCAAATTGTATTAGTATTTATGCATTTCTGCTTTATATAAGTAGATAGATATTTTATATAAACGAATGAACTTCCCAGTCCGAAATAAATGAGGTAAACTTTCTGTTGGAAAAGAGATTGTTCTTAAACCTCTTTTCATTCCTGGCATGCGAATATATTCAGAAAAATGTAGATCACATACCCTGTGAGATTTGTAGATTTCTTTCACATTACCAAAATTTGTGTCAACAAAATAACACATACACCCAATTTAAATTCAAAAACCACTGTTGGCACTGTTTACGTTTATGATCAAAACTGGCCGTTTGGGGTCAAACGGCAACTCGTCCAAAAACGCAACTAGTGGCGACTGTGGATCGTTGCAGAACTAACAAAAATACGATAAACTGGTTGCATACACAAAACCTTTTCAAGGGTTCCATTTGAAGTTTCTTATATATTTTTATTTATATATGGCTATCATAAAATTATGTTCATAAAAATAGAGAACCAATATTCCGGGTATTTAGATATTAAAAAACTTGTTTTTATCGGCAAACACCGAAAGGTGCCGAAAGTCGAAAGGCCCTGCAATTATTACTTCGGCTAGCTGATAAAAAACAGTCAATAGGGGAGATCATAAATATTATAGTCTGTAAAAGAGGTAGTCTTTAACAGCACTCTCTCGTTTTATTTCATTTCGCAACAAAGGTAGATATGTCAACCAGGCAAGAAATACATGCCATGTGCAATATTTTCAATTTTCTATCAAAGGAATGTAAAACTCACAAAGTTATTTGCTTGGGATGGAGGGGATACCACAATGTTGCGTCACTGTTAAGCGTTTTCTGAAATATTTGAATTTTTCCGTTAAAAGTGAAACTACTTATTTGCAAAGTATTTGATAGATTTTATGTAATGTTTGTACATAAATATGTTATAACATTAAATATTAATCGTGTTAATTTATTTATATGGCCTATTTTGGAAAGAATTAAAAAATAATCGGATTCCGACATTGATGCGTCATCTACAGAGTGGCGCTTGAGGTTTAAGTTTGAAAAATGAACACGAGAAATTTTATAACGTGGATTTGGACTTTTAATACCTTTACTACCTCTGAACTAGAAACTGATATATTAAAGACATATATAGTTTTTACAGATGACTCTCAAAATAATAGTGATATGAATGCTGCCATAATTTTCAAGAAATTCAGATATGTATTTAAACATTGTATAAAACAGAAAATTAATGCACAAGAAATTTTGGAGCATTGGCCGAGTCAAATTAGACTTTTGGTTTCCATTAATTCGTAAAAAGCTGTTTCAGTTTTTGGCATAAGGGGTGAATATACAGAACATTTAATTGTTACCAAAATTAAAGAGTATTAAATTTTGCCTCCTCCGTAAACATTAAATTTGATTCAGCGGTTTAGTCATAATCAACAGTCAAAGATGTGTAAATTTTTCAAACGCCTGAAACCCGAAAACGGCTATTCCAGCCGAGAATTGTAACATACGAAAGTGTTAGAGCATCAAATGCTACGCTCAGGGAGCACCTAACCACGTAATAAAATTTTGTTCATGGTAGCACCTAACCACGTAATAAAAAATCTTTGGCTCCCAAAAGTTTGGCTCACTTCAGAAACCTTCGAAAACTAATATTAGTCATATTTGGGATGCTCAGAGTGAAATCTTTTTACGAATGAATAGAAGACTGTTCTAATTCGAATCGCCTAGATATAGTTAAATTGATTTATTTAACATTACCAGTTACCGTTGCTCAAGGAGAATGATCACGTAGTAAGTTAAAATTGATAAAAAAACTACTTAAGGTCCACATGAGTCAGGAAAATCTAGTAAATTGGTAAACTATCTGTATAGAGCATGAAATTTTAGAAAGTACTGACGTTCAGACCATTATAAAAACTTTCTCAGAAATAAAGGCAAAGAAAAGTTCATTTTTGCAAGGTTTTATTTAACTTCCTTTTTTCGCACGTCTGTCTTTTTGGTCGCTATATCTGTTTTTCGGGCTCATATGTCTGGCTTTCCGATTCAAAATTTGTAATCGATTTTTGAGACACTTGCGCTGGTATCCGAATGAGCTAAAATTTGGCATACCTATGTAACTTCGGTAACAAAGCTATAATGTGAATTATGGTACCATATTATTATACCATGGTAATTTGGACCATGGTCTGTCTTTCTGGTTCAAAATTTGTAATTCATTTTCAAGCACTTGCTGGCATCCGATTGAGCTAAAATTTGATATACCTATGGAACTTCGGTTACATACCTATGGAACTTCAGTTACAATGCAATAATATGGAATCATGGAGCTGGTCTGATGATGGAGCCGGAAGCTAGCAATAGGAACTCCTCAACTACATGACATAACACGTCGAGTTTGGCCTCATTGGATTTGTTTTTACAAGTACTATTAAAATATAAAACGCACGAGAGCAAATATTTTTAAAAACAAGCTTTAATAAAACTTAATAAACACATAACTTTTAAAAAGTTTAATATTTTCTTAAAAGCATGAGGCCTGAGGCCGTCACCACACCTGAAATAAAGTTTATTTTTTAATAAAATATTTACATTTTTAAAAGTTCTTTGTTTATGTAAGTTTTATTATTTTTTTTTACTTTTTAGTTCAATATTTTAGAAATAAAAGTTTGTTTTATATGTTTATTTTATTATAAAATTATGTATTGGTTGTTAATAATATTAATATGTTTAAAATACTATAATAATAAGTATAGTCTAGCTTAAAAGGTTGACTGTTAGACATGTATTATACTATTATAAACTGAAATTTTATTTTTTGTTTATTAGTTCAAAACTAAGTTAAAAGAAACCTTTCAATAATTTCTAAATTAGTACCTTATTATAGGAATTTTTATTTATTTTATTAAGTTCATATCAATTTAACATAAACTACGATACAAAGACGTCAATAAGAGGCAGAGGGGTAATAATATATGAGAGGATGCAAAAGATAAAACATTTATTTTATTTGAAGCACACATTTTATATGACATACGCCTAAAATAAAGGTCATTCCGATGGCCAAGCAGCTTGGGTACCTGCTCCCCTTAGGAAAATAAGGTAACTAGGGCTGCCAAAAATTATGTTGCCACGCGCAAAAAAAAGGCTCGACTTGGCCATGCTAAGGCTTTATATTATAGCCAGGGAACATAGATTTTGAAGTAACAAGGTTTCTCCAAAATAAACATCATAAATATACATAAAATTATTATTGTAACATCATTTAACAAAAATATGACAAACTTAAAATTAATAAATTAGAAATATGTTTTAATAAAACATTTTGCAAATAGATAATTTGACTTTTTTATACCTCGCATCAAAAATATATTTTTTTTTGGAAAAACTCTCCTAGGAAATTAGACTATAATATGCAGAGTCGTGTGCAGATAAGCATTTCTATCTTCTATCTGCTTGAAGAATTAAAAAACTCATCAAAAGCGTCTGTTATCATTTGTAATGTATCCTTACTAGCTCCAACTGAAGCGATATAATTTAAACTACCATCAATTACGGCTACTATTGTTCGTATAATTAGTATTGCAATTAAGATTGGGGGATTCGTTGATATCATCGGCGTTCTTGCCAAGATATCAAATATAGCTAGTAAAGGTCCTAACGCGGTTTGTCGAACCAATGGTATTAAATTGTTCGATAATGTTGTATTTAAGGCCTCTGTCGAATTTTTAAATTCTCGTCTGGTCGAATTATTCTTAATATTAACGTTTTTTCGCAGATCTCTTGCAAGTCTTGATGAAACTAAATGTGAATTATGTCTTTTGTGGCGTTTTTTTCCTTCCAGGAAATTTTGGGAAACGGTACTCAAGTTAATGTTTTTTAGTAACTCCTCTATAGTCTTGGATAAAAATGGTCCTAGGTATTCTATATTTTGAGGCTCCCTTGACGATTGAAACGTTTTGGACCAATCTGTAATCAATTCACTTAGGTTATAGTTTCTTTTCAAGGCTCCCTCTATCTCTGGACTCCATGAATTCAGTTTAGGAGTTTCTAACGAATCACTTCCTACAGACAGCACCTGAAATTAAGTGTTTCTATATTATGACTGATTTGTTTTTTTAAATACTAACTAGTTTTATGAATTAATAGTAAATTTATTTATTACTATTATTATTGTTATTATAATTATCATCAATATTTTGTTTTTAGAGACATTGATTTTACTAGCAACAAGGCGGTACTTTCTAAATAACTATGACAATGCTGTTGATTAACAGGCTATAGCTATTTTTGTAGATCTGACTAAGGCATTCATTACCATCACATTTCTGTTTAAGGATTTGGTTATGTGGGGGTAGGCATATCAAAGTGTTCATATGACACAAACGTCTTAGGTTGACCTTTAGTGTTTTTGTACTGAAATACTAAATTGGTTAATAAATAAGACAATGACAATGCAACAGTTTGCAATTGGGATTATGAAAGGATAACGGAAACCGGTGGATTGTTTTTAAGCCATTATGTTTTTTTACCATTTGTATATTATTTTAAATACGCATATGAAAATTTTTACTTTGTTCCTAAGAGGGGAGTATTATAGTAGTTAAAAAATTACGTTCCCACATTTTTGCAAATCTTTGAGTTTTAGGGTCCCTAGATCCCGAAAAACATTTTCTCCCATTTCCGTCGGCTTGTCGTTCTGTCTGTACGCGGAATAGCTCAAAAATTACTTTTCGGAATTGCTTAAAATTTTGGTCAAAAATCAAGAGTAGAATGAGGATGAAAGAGTAACATTTTGGTAAATATCCAATATGATGGAACAAAATGGCAGCCTCACATAACGTTATAAACATTATTATGAAACTACTTATCGAATGGAACTCAAATTTTGAAACAAAAATCAAGTGTAATGAAGGATAAATAAATTATGGGAGAACAAACTGTCGACCTACTGAAATGATTTAAAATTAGGTACCAATAAAACAGCATATACAATTGATTTGCAATTTTGCACAAAAAGCAAGTGTGAAACAAAATGGTGGGCCTAATAAAGTGTTTAAATATTCAATAAAATTTTATTTCCTGGAATAAAATCTTGTTATGGGAAAAATAATAAAATGTCAATTTATTTATTATATATAAATATATTATATTATAAAAAATAAATTATAATGATAATAATATAAAAATAACTTGAAAACAAATTTATATGATTTTTATAAAGTTACCAAATAATTATATATATATATATATATATATATATATATATATATATATATATATATATATATATATATATATATATATATATATATATATATATATATATATATATATATATATATATATATATTATATATGGGCATAGGTTAACTCATTGAGAAGTAAAACTATAATTTAATCGACGTTTCGCTCATTATATTGAGCTTTTTCAAGATATTTATTTTCTACAATAAAAACATATATAGTTAGTATTTAAATTGGTTAAAACATTATTGAAAAAACAAAATATTTTATATATGGTTAAAGAAAAAACAACGAAAAAAAAAATATATATATATATATATATATATATATATATATATATATATATATATATATATATATATATATAAATATATAAATATATAAATATGAAATAGATATATATATATATATATATATATATATATATATATATATATATATATATATATATATATATATGTGTGTGTGTGTGTATAGCGAATTTATCGATTTTTTAACCTGAAACTGCAAATTTGTACTTTTTAAAGATAATTTCCAACTTTCATTTCTGCTCTTTTTTTTCTAAATATTTATTTGCTCCGACGCAATATGTCATTTGGAAATGAATCATGAAATATTGGTTAAATGACGTCACTTTGCAATATTTTAAGCGGTTGTATATAATAATTATTTAGGTTACTTTTGAAAATTAAACACACACATAAAAATCTTGTCAAAAAAATGGTGCCCAAGATGACCAAATAAAGGTAATAATACCAAAGAAACCCTTCTTTAAAAATTACACACAAAAGAAGCTCCTTTATTTTATAATACGTGAACACCCTAATATAATAATATTAATAAACGTCTTTTATTAAATCTAATACAATACAATAAACTACAAGTTTATAAAATACATAAGCTAACTAGGCTAGGGCAAAGTTTAGTACTAAGGCTACTCTTACATGTAATATCAGTGCAATAACATGAACTCGCTTCTGTAAAGCTGCTTTATTAGATTTTACGCAATTTTTATGACGTCATTGCTTAAAACAGAAACCGTCAATATACATTTTTGTACGGTCTGAAGCCAACACTTACATAATGCCATAGCATAGGCCTATAAGGGTATCATCCAACCACAAGCAGTGTACAAGCTGCCATATTGTATGGCATCCTTATATGACATAGTTTTTCTAGGAATAAATTCTTAGTGAGTGTCATTGCACCGCACGCCTCACATAGCCTCGCGCTTCGGTGATGTAAATATCTCCATATCTGTAAATGTCTATGGGACCTCACTTAGCCTGGCACCCTTGCCGCGCACATAGAACTTGAACTTGGTATTTTCATTAGCTTCGCACATCGCATACAAGCCCGATGGATAAGGGAAAATTAATTTTAATAATATTTTCTTGAATACATTATAAAAAAAAAGGCAAAACGCTGTCATACACCACGAAAAATGGAAAAAAATATGACTGTGGTATAAACTTAATATATTATGCACAGTCACCAGTTCAGAGAATCTGCATATTCATAAAAAAATTATTTATTTACAATTATTATTTTAATGTCAGGTTGCATTCAAAATATGTTTTAAGTATGTTTTAGTATGTTTTAGTATGTTTTTAGCATCTCTAGTATCTAAAACAGGTATGATATTATGATGAAAAATATGTATATTTTACATTTCTGTTGATTCAACCTATAAATAAAAATACTAAAATAGATTCAAAATCTATTTTTGATGTAAATATGCCTAATATTTAATACATTTTCTTTTAATGTTACGATAATTTTGTTCAAAAGTCCACAGAAAAGGGATTATTTCCTAAAACGTAAAAAGTAGTTTGTTTTCTAGTATTATTAGAATCATTATTATTTCGAGTATAACAAAATTTGGTCAGCAATTCCAGTTTTTAATTTTAATAACTTTTACCAAAAGCAGTTAAATTTTACAAATAGTTTAAAATTTCGATTACGCTCTTATTTGTAAACTCTTATTGTTCATTGGTATTTCCTATTAAGAAAAATTATTTTAGTTAATATGTTAGACAATTATTATTTTTCTAGATTTTTTGATAAACAGAATATATGTAAAACTAAAAAATAAACAACTTTTCTTAATAAACCTATGATGTTTTAGCAAATAAGCTCTTTTTCTGTGATTTGTAACACAAGTTACGTGAGTATTTTCGAATAAATTTTTTTTCTGCTTAATGAGGCAAAAGTTATTGCGTATGCTAAAGTTTGACAAAGTTGCCTCATAAAAAAATCCTAAATGTTCGAAGGACACTGTAGATGTATAATACATATAAGTAAAATAACTTACCAGTGCAGCTAGAAAACTAATTTCAACTACTAACATTTTTAAATGTTGTTAAGTAATATTTAAAACGAACAGTAGACTACTTCTTTTCAATTAATTTAACAAATAATGCTGATCACAAGTTATAGTCATTTCTTTATCGGCAGTGTGGACTAAGTCCTTGAAGAACACAGTTAAGGGTGTGCGTATAATTTAATTTATAAAAAAATGATTAATTTTGTTAACGGCTGAGTTGCCACTTAGTTGATTTGATATGTAAGACCAGCATATTTTAGGAGAATGTATGTCATTGAACAAGATATTTATTTGGTTTATTGCTTGGTTAGTTAAATTGACGTCGAAAATTTCAAAGCTTTTGAGTTGCAGTTCTTAACTTGATTTTTTATCTTGTTCGAAATATACAATAATTATTTCAAGTCGTATGGGGTGTGTTAAGGTGCATGGCACTAGAGGTATATATGCTGAAAGAAAAATTCAACGTTAAAAATCACACTACATTTTATATATTAAGGGCTACTGGTATTGGTTAATGTGGCCATCATTCGACCTAAAAGTTTTGTGTTGCTACTAAAGGTGAAATTAAGAATTAATTCAAAAGCTTCTCAAAAAATAGCTGTAAAGCATCTAGAGATTTGAGTCGAACATATGAACAAAATGATCTGACGGTCAAAATGGTCTCATTTTGTTTTTTTTTTTCTTTATTTCTGCAAGTAAATGTGGATCTTCTCTGTTCACAATATAACACATCAAACGTTACTGTGTAGTAGTATGTATAACTTGTTTTTTAAAATTTTTTAAACATAAATGTTACAATGTTTGTGATTTGTCTTAAATAGACTAATATAAAGTTTTATTTTTGTAATAAAATATTTTTACATGGTTAATAAAAAAATTTTATATATATATATATATATATATATATATATATATATATATATATATATATATATATATATATATATATATATATATATCTATATATATATATATATATATATATATATATATATATATATATATATATATATATATATATATATATTAGTTATTCGGACGCGTTTTGTATGTCTACAGATCTGAAAAAAAATACTCACAGTGTCGAAACAATGACTAAAAATATGCAAAATTTCAAACTTGCACATGACCAATTTCAGATGTTATTAGCAAATTTATGTTTTAAATTCGGTAAATTTCCTTTACCCGGAACTTCCCTCGTTATGAATATTTTGTTATGTTGCCAGTTTCTGCCTATGCCCCACATGATTTTTGGGCAGAATTTAAAATAAATTCAATAAGTAGTTTTTACATTGACACACACCGCCATCTTGTTACGTCATGTTTAATTCGTACCAGTTTATCCCTATATCACATTTAATTTTTCTGCAAAATTTAAATTCAGTTGAATAAGATTTTTTTACCTTGATTTTTTAGAAAAAATTATTTGGCCGCCATTTTGTTCTGCCATCTTGAATTCGTACCACAACATTATCAGTTTATCTCTATCACACTTAATGCTTGCACAAAATTTGAAATTAATCTAATAATTAGTTTTTTAGACTATATTTTTAAATATTTTATTAAGCCGCCATTCGGTTCCACCATCTTGGATTCGTACCAGAGATAACCAGATGATTCTAACATAATACTTGATTTTTATGCAAAATTTGAAATAAATTGGATAAGCAGTTTTTTAGTCATATTTTTCAATATTGCCAAATATGATTTTTACCAAAATGTTACCAATATTTTTAAACCGTTATATATATATATATATATATATATATATATATATATATATATATATATATATTAGTTATTCGGACGCGAGAAAGAAAGCTTCGAAAATGCCAAATATGATTTTGACGAAACGTCAGCAAAACTGTTCTTTTCAGAACGACAGTAGTGAAAATTTTTAAACATAAACGTTACAATGTTTGTGATTTGTCTTAAATAGACTAAGATAACTAATGAAGGCTAAAAAATGGTCGAAACGTTTTTTAAAAATAAAATCATCTAACATCAATGATGTGTTATATTGTGAACACTACTCTCAAGAAAGATTTTTTTATAAGAATATAGTTTAAACGAAAGTTAAGAATATATATATATATATATATATATATATATATATATATAATATACATATATATATATATATATATATATATATACCTATGTATATATATATATATATATATATATATATATATATATATATTCATATTCATATATATATATATATATATATATATATATATATATATATATATATATATATATATATATATATATATATATATATATATATATGTATATATATATATATATATATATATATATATATATATATATATATATATATATATATATATATATATATATATATATATATATATATATATATATATCAGAGTCAGTCAGAGAAGGATGTTGTTCTCTGACGATTCTGTATTCTTGTGTGTAATCGAACTTAATGGTGGGTCAGCGGAGCTGTCATTTTTTTTGTACTAGCATTAGGAGACGTACCCTGTAAATATTCTTTCAAACATCAGCTTGTTTGTGCCTTCTGGCCTCCATTTGCCTTAACCTTTTGTAATGGTAACCAGATTGTTTCCTTGTCCGTCAGCGTCAGACATTCTGAACAGAGAGATAGATCAAATTAAACAATGTAAAATAATAGATATTTATGTAACGCGTGTATAAATAACGGTTTTATGCTTAGGGTAAGAATTAAAGTAGAGATCACAACTTATTCATAAATCACGTTAGGGGTATGCGCCAACATGGTTCCCCTATTTTTCACATTCTATCGACCAATGTTTACGATAAAACCAGGTGTGGGGATGGCCCATTTGTTGACGAATGCCAGTGACGGCCTGAGTTTTCACTTCCCGCATTAGGAAATATCATTAATCGTGAAAAAATTATCGGTCGGTCTGTTCCAGCATAGCTAAAAAATCCACTTACTCGATTAACTTTAATTTTCTTTAATTTTCCACAAAAATTACGTCTGATATAAAAAAAACTGGTAAAATATTGGTATGAATTCAATATGGCGAATCAAAATGACACCCTGTTAAAATATTTGATGTACGAAAATGAAGAAATTCATTCATTCGTTCATTATCATTGACAAAAAGAAGGATTCTTACCTATTCCTTAATGAGGCAAATAGGTATTTTTACAAACTTCAAAGAAATAATCGTTTCTCTACTTCACTATCTAAAATCAAACCATTAAGTTAGGTAAGTTTAAAAGGAAATTAGTTATTTATATATTATTAAACTTTAGTTTTTAGTTATGTTTCACTATCATTTTGTAATTGTGACATTTAGAAAAATTATTTGTTCAGTTGTTGAAAATGTCATCTTAAACCTGTAACTGTCAAGTTAGACCTTGTCTAAAGTTAAACCTCCTTAGTGAATACGGGTGTTCGAGTTTTAAACTAAAATCAATGCGTTTATTGGCTTCCTATTCGTCTGATTGAATGTTTGTATGTCCGGTTCAAATCTTGTAATGGATTTTTCAGCACTTCCATTACCGATTATTTTCAAATTTGACATGCACACACTTTCGGATATAAAAAATCCGTCAACGTTTAGAAATCCAAAATGGCGGCGCCAATACGGCCGACGAATTTTGTTACTTGTAGTAGCCAAAATTGAAAATCATTGCCTATGAAAATTTAAAAGTGGCAGCATATAAAAATTCCAAATAGTGGTGTCAAAATGACCATGTCAACAGGTCGGACGGATGATTTTAACATTTGTGGGGATTATTTAAGAATGCACAACAAAAATCAAAATGGTGGCGCCAATATCGCGAACGAATTTTGTCATTTGTGCAGATTCAGCTGAAATATCAGTATCTAGAAGTATTTAAGAATAAAAGTTATGAAATTTTAGTCAATATTTGAGAATTAAAAATGGCGGCACCACCATAGCAGATTAATTTTAAGCTTTTTGCACAGATTTGACTAAAATTCGGCATTTAAGACTGCACATCATGAATTTTTGTCAACATTTTAAAAATTCAAGATTGTAATGCCAACATGGCGGCGGAATTTTAACATTTGTGTAGATTTGGTTGAAAGAAAGTAGGAATCTGGGGGTATTTGAAAATACATATCATACATTTTTAGTAAATATTTAAAAAATGAGAGTAGGAATGCGAGCGAATTTTAATATTTATACAGATTTGATTAAAAATCGATATTAAGTGAGCAATTCATAAATTTTTAGTAATAAATATTTAAAATGGGGATGTCATCAATCAATCAATCAATCCGATAAGTATTTTTTTCAGATATTTTTAAACATTTAATTAGGCCTCCGTTTTGTTCCCTCGTTTTGAATTTGAATCAACATTTTTACCAGTTCATCCCTATATAATATTTGATTTTTGAGCAAAATTTGAACATAATCGATGTAGTAGTTTTCTGCATTGTCACACAATATTTTATTAAGCCGCCATTTTGTATTTGTAGTAAAACTTATCAGTTGATGGTCGTGTCAAACCTAATTTTTCTGCAAAATTTGGATAAAATGGATAAGCAGTTTCTTAGTAATATTTTTTTAACATTTCAATAAACCGCCATTTTGTTCAGCCATATTGGATTTTTACCAAAATGTTTCCACGTCATCATCATATGATCTTTAATTTTTAACCAAAACTTGAAGTAAATAGGACAAGCAGTTCTTGAGCTTTGTCGCGGACAGACATACAGACTAACCGACGGAACTGAGAAAACATGTTTTTTTTGTAACTAGAATACTTTCCTCCTGCGAGGAAAGTAAAAAAGAGCGATCGCTATTAGATAGGAATAGAATAGCCAATTGTGATATTGTTTTTCCATGTTAATAGCTAAAATTTAAAAAACAAAAGATTTTTTTTTTATTTTCAATATCCTAAATTCTAACCAGTTTAGAACGTGTTTACGAACACATTTTTACTTTTAATGCCCAACGAATCACCATCTAAATTCCTTTACCTGACAACACATATAAAAAATTGGCCCAACTCAAGTGAAAATTAAAAAAAAGGCGCGAAATCATCCGAAACTTTATTATTTCCCCAGATTTCATCCAAAATCTAGTGATTTTCGAAATCACAGTACGTTTTTTTGAGCGTGAGACGCCCTTCGACTATTTTAATATAGTATAGGTATATTCTATAATTATTTTAATTCTCTGATAGGAAAAACTATTGTAATCGGCAAAAAAATCACCTCAGAGTCTTTTTTGTATCACTTCGCTTGTGAAGGTTCTCACATGACCCCCGACGAAATAAACGTTCTATTATACTGAACCGGATTGGTCAATACGTGATGTGACCCAAAATAAGTGAATAAGGAAAATCTTGATGTTTACTTAGTGATTAAAAGAAAATGTCAAACTTAAACGGCCATTTTTTTACAAACTCACATTGCCGCACCATAGTTAGGTCAACTAAAGCTCCTAGTTTCGCAATGTCCAAGATAAAGTAAATAAAACTTATTTATTAAATATTTAAAAAATTAATGTTCTTCTAATGTCACCGCACCTTTGGAACGCTTGAAGTAAGGCAACATATAATTAGAAGATTTGAGCCATATCAACAAATACACAATAATACATTAAAACACATGCAGTAGTGACGCTAAGAAAAGCTTGGCATCTAATGAAATATTTTTTAGCAATTTAATTTCTTTTTTCCACGACCCGCTATTGTTTTTTTTAGCCACGGCGGTCATGTGACCCTGTAACAATGTTTACTGTAGACTATTATACTTTTTTACTATAAGGATCCCTTGTCAATGAAAGATGGTGCAATATCACAGTGGGATGGTCTAATACTTGGAGTTGTCGATCGGGTTTGCCATAGCTAACTAAAACTCTTGTTACTGGTGAAATCTGATCTGAGACTCTGGGTATTTTAGTTTGTATTTTACTATTTTGAAATAAAAGTAATTTCGTTATACTGCTTTAGAAACTAATACTGGAAATACATTACTATTCTTTGTATGAAAATTTTATTGCATCATGTTTAAACATATTCACCGTAATATAAATTGGTATAAACATTGGTGTTCCTGGCTAGGCTTGACATCGTCGTACGATCGACCTTATATTGTGAGGTAATCTTGGCAGTGGCTAAACATGTAAATAATGAACTCTATTTTTATTCTTCCTCTAAGATTTTATGATTATGAGTTCGGGAGTTCCGTGTCGAGGAAGCAATGCGCGAAAAAATCCGAACGAATGTCAAAACACCGATTTTTACTCCCAAGTTGCGAACAATTTTTTTTCTACGATCCCGATTTAATTTAAAAAAACATGCTGGCTTTATTTTTTAATCTTGTATCACAACATAAGTAGAAAATCTAATTTATTCTGTTTATCATAAATTTAAGACATAAATCTTATTTTTCTGACAGAAGTGACAAAATATTAAAAGCGCGAACTAGCTAATTACGATTTTTTAGTTGTTTCAAGATGAAAAAAAGTTGAAAAATGCTATAAACACCGACTTTAGAAATTGTGTTCAGGGTGACCAATTTATACTTTTGCGGGTTCACTTCGTTAATAATAAAGATAGAGGAATGCGGTTTGCGCAATACTGTGCTACTTTTTTGCAAACCGAAACATGGTACAAATAAAAATTTTTCAGCTCTCTTAATTTTTGATATACGGGGGATTTTGTAAAAATAGCCCAAAATAAAATTTTCTCACATGACTCCAAAATTTCATTTTCATTTTAGTAAATACGTACCTGGATTTTTTATTTCATTTTTTTGAAGCTTATAATCTCCTAAATAAAATGATATTATCGCACCTAAAAAATGTATAATAAAGAAATTGCCATAAGGGGCAATGTGTTAGAGAGAAATGGATATACGGATCTGTTTGAATATGTGTGTGTAAAAAAACCAACAACATTTTTTGTTCAAGTGTGATATATCATTGTATTTGGGTCATAAGCTTTTAACAAAATGAAATAAAAAAAACAGGTGCGTATTTCAAAAAATGAAGTTGATTTTGGTTCTCTGAAGACGAAACGTCTATTCATAATCTGAGTTCGTGATCGTGTAGCGAGCAAAAACCGACAAATTGTTTTATTACACTTTTTTCTATAATTATACGTTTTTGCTGTTTTTACAAAATCCAAAAACTAAGAGAACTGAAAATTTTGTTTGTGCCATTTTTCGTTTAAAAAAAATTGCATACTATTGCGGAAACCGCATTCCTCTATCTTTATTATTAACGGAGTTAGGTACTCCGCAAAAGTATCGAAAATTAAATACACTGTACAATGTGTAAAGTATCACATTCTACCGTAGAAACAAAATATTAATAGTAAAATTAGAAATAAATATTTATCCTTCCGAAAATATAGACAATGTTTGATTCGATAAGAAAAAATGTAGACATAATAAAGAAATAAATAATTTACAGACAATTAACTGTAACAAAGCAGACGTTAATTTATATAAAATATCCCGGCAACGTTAATTTTACGAGTAAACCCCGTTTTAAACAGACCACTCGGTAAAAAAATGTTTAGTTGTGTTCTAAAAATTCTTATTGGTTAAAAATTATGCTCAATTAAGTAGTTATTTTCAAATTTTTAATAATAAAAAAAAATCTATCAACCTAAACGACTTGATATATTTATAGGCGTAAAGTCTGTGTCATTTTATATTATCTTGGCTTTTGGCGGACCCAACCTCAATAAACTGTTTACCAGCTTCTTATCTTTATTTTCTTGTCCTTACCTATTGTTAGTGGTTAAACCCATCAATAAATAATTTATTCATACTTGAGGGGCCAGCCCGCCCCTGGGCCAAGTAAATGTCGATTACGTGTCGCCTGATGTTAGTATAGCAGTGTTGACAGAGCCGTTTTACCATAGAAATCACTTGTCATTAGATGCAAAACAAATTGTGAAAAATGTGTATGAATGTTTAATAAGTAGAGGATTCATTAAACAAGAAGCTTTAAAAGAAACCTGCCTACTTACAAAAACACCAGTATCCTCGATAAAGGATATTGTGAATAGTGAAGTATTGCATAAAAGAAAAAAACGTAGTGATTTTCAATCTCACCGTCTGGACAATAATGAACAAGATATAATAAGAAGGAAAATATATTCTCTTTATCAAAGTCAGATTGTCCCTACTTTGGATAAGCTGAAAAAGAAGTTAGAAGAAGATGAAACCAATATATTAAGGATTCTAGCTTGGACTATCATGAAGATACTAGTGCAGTGATACTAGACTTTTTGAAAACTGGTTTCAAAATTATCTTTTAAAAAATATTCCGAAAACCAGTGTTATTGTAATGGGTAATGGATAACGCAAGCCATCACAGCCGCCTGCTACAAAAAGCCCCAAACTCATCAAGTACAAAAACTGAAATTCAAGAATATTTCTTACAAAATGATATTTATTTTGAATCCAGTTACAAGAAAGGGCAACTTTTGGAAGTGCTAAAATCATATGATATAAAAAAACAATATGTATGTGATAGTTTAGCTGAACAGATGGGGCATACTGTTTTACGGCTTCCTCCGTATCATTGTATATTTAACCCCATAGAACATTTGTGGCACCAAATCAAATCAAATGTGAGAGCAGAAAATGTTACTCCTACTTTAAGTCCCAGTGTCATAAACTGTATTAAAAATGTTATTAATAATATATCTGTTGAGAGCTGGAAAAATTCCGTGCAGCACATTATAAAAGTTGAAGATTCGTACATATGCATACAAAATAACATAGAGCCCATTATAATTAATTTTAATGATGACTCTGAGAGTGAAACAGAATTAGATTTAGAATAAAAGCTGTACTTATATGAAAAGTAATTATTGATAATTTGTATATATTTAGTGTCATCGTATTTTCTATTAATAGTAATGTGATTTTAAGAATATACTTATTTTACCTAAATAAACATGATATAATATTTAATCTTTGTATTTTTAAAACACCTTAAGAGGCCGTCTCTGATGGTCTGTCCCACAATACCTACTGGTCAGGCAATTTATTGCCGTCGGCAGGTTCAGTGCCCGAAATTAAATATCGTTCCGAACTAGACGAAGAACTTGGAAAGGATTGGGATAATTTGGTTAAGTGAATTGAATTAGAAATCTGTCATCGTGGTATATTTCTTAGAGGAACCAAAATTATAATTGCAAATTTACGATAAGTTTTATTGGCAGCTCATGAAGGACATCCTAGAACATCAGCCATGAAAAGTAGATTGCGATCTAAAGTAAGCTAGCCTAAGGTCGACAGCAACGCGGAAAAGCTTGTAAGGAAATGCAAAGGCTGCATATTGGTATCAACACCAACATTACCAAACTATATGAAACGTCGTGAGTTACCGGTAAAATGGGTTGATATTGCAATTGATTATTCTTCTATTTGCCGAGCAATCAATATTTATTAGTCATAATAGATGACTATACTCGATATAAAGAAATAAAAATAACAAAAGAAATAAATGCAAAGAAAATCATTAGTTTGTTAAAGGAGATATTTTCGAGAATATGCTAACCATCCTCTATTAGAGCAGATAACGGACGAAAGAAAATGGAATAAGAAAATTTTTATACAATACCATACTGGCCGTAATAAAAGGGAGAGGTTAAGAGGCAAAACGCGATATTTTGAAACGTTTTCTCTAAAAATGATTGGAAAAAAGATTTTTTATTAATCTATATTATTCCCCACTCGGTGAAAGAGAAAACTCCAGGAGAACTTTTCTTTGGAAGGCAATGTAGGGGCAAAATTTCAAGCCTGTTAGACCTAAAAAAACAAGTAGACAGCGAAGCAAGCAGAAGAGACAAAGGTAAAATAGGAAAAGAGATTCAAGGACGAGGTAGGGTCTATGTCAAAGATATGCAAAAGGAGAATAAAATATTCCCGAAATTTATTCCTACGCCACACACAGTAATAAATAAAAAAGGGCAGTTGTTCAAATCAGAAATAACAGAGAACGGAGGCTATTGCCAGAAAGACAAGACACTTAAAATAACTAAGATTTCCATTCATTAAAATGTATGATTAGAAAACTTATCACTTGCTTTATAGTTTTAAGTAGGATTAAGATAGTATAGTTATCTAGTTATTTTTAACAATGTTAATAAGTTAAATAACTGCATTTTTGGTAAACGTATCTATATAAAATGTATTTTCTCAAGTATATTATGGTATTGTTTACCTATGTGCGTTACAGTTAAACTATTGATGTCATTGGTTAAGAAAGTTAAATTATCATAAACTAACTCCATCAATTAAGTAGTCTTCTAAAGTTATTATGTTTGTGAACTAAACTGAACAGAGACACGGCACCGATGAGGCAAGGAGTGTCGTGGACAAAGAAGATCAGTTGTCGCACGATGGTCAGGAAAATAGTTGTTTGTTTGATTGTGTGTTACCCTCTAAATTATACAGATGTCATAATCCGATAGCCCGAGTTAGACTTTTGAATTTTAATTCTAAGTAAATCACAACGGAGTAAAATCGAGTGGCTCGCTTACATCAGACATCATGTAATTTATATTACATATTTTATTTGTAATATAACGTACCAAAGAAGCCAAAATACAAAAAGTCAATACAAATTGACAGTATGAGAATGGCTAGTCCTTTGTTGACAAACTTATATTAAAAATTGGATAATAAATTATTAATAATATAATTAAAATGTGTTTAAAGTTTTATCACAGTTTGTATTACTGAAAAAATAACAAGGAAAATATAACGGTTTGGTTTTATTGTGGTATAAAATAAAATAAACATAAATGTCCTCTTATACAATATTTTTATCTATTACAAAACCTAATAGGATTTTTAGATATTTGGTTTTTATATGGTTACATTTTTAAATAAGTTAATGTTTATCATTATTGTATTAAGATGAATAAATAAGTATACGAACAGCTAAAAACACTAAATATTTTGTTTATTTTAATCGTCCTGATAGATCCCGGGATTTATAAAAAATAAATATGTATTAGCCTTAATTTAACAACAAAGGATAATTTGAAGTTTGATACGAAAATAATAGCTTGAGCTATATATAAACTATTAATGCCCTACATATTTTATTGTTTACATAAATTTATAACTTGTTCAAACTTAATTTTTAACAATATATTTTAAAGTCGACTTTATTTGAAACCAACCTAAAATGAATGTTAATAAACTGAGTAACAAAAATAAAAATACCAGCGATAGGATTCCGATTCGTGATTTGAATCGAGAATCGCCCTGTACAGGACGTCGGTTATATTTATATTTAGGTGTACAAGTTTAACTTTTAGAGATTAATATTGTATAATAAAATTTCTTGGTTTTCCCTGAACCGTAAGAATTTGCTAAAAATGGTAATTGAAAAGTAAAAAAATAAGCACCAACTTTGTTATTTTAAATAGAAAACTCTATATAATATGATTTTAATAAATGAGCATCTTGCTGATTATAAAAATACAACGTTTGATACCCATAAGACAACCGTGAAAACTGACGAAAAACCTGTCATAAGAGTCAGTGTACTTCTTTCTATTGACTTATGTCTCTCTCTCTTTCTCTCTCACACTCACATTGGCCCTTATGACAGTTTTGTCAGATTCGGTTGATAGTTGATTTTGAAGTAAGGAAACTACCCATGTCACAAAAGTGACTCGCCCACGACAATTTACAAATTCCTAAATGAAACGCATTTAATTGATTGCTTTATAGTGCTTTACTGGTAGGTACACTAAAAGTCTAGAGGAGAACTTTATTATTTTAGAATTATTTATAGGGTTTTACTTGCATGTTTTTAAAGTTAGCTTGATTATTTTTTATTGCAAAATTATTTTCATGAAATAAAGAAAATTCTTCGTATTTAGAAACTGTGAAGAGCTAATCTTCGGAGCCATTGTGCTCTGACATTTGCAAATAGATATTTTGTTATTGTTAAAATGATAAGCGAGCAAATAAACGAATTCATATAAGGATTCATTAAATTCAAACCTGCGTAGTAGCTTTCCGTTTGTGTCGGCTGGTGAGAAGCGCAAAATTTCGATATGGTTGGAAAAAATTTTTTGGCATTGGTAAGTATACACGTTATATTGTTTTTTTTTAAACTAATATCAATCCAATATTAAAAAATCCGTTCATTTCCTTTACCCGGAACTTCCCTCGTAATGAATCTTTCCTTTTATTCGAAATAATGTGATAGCACAAGAAAAAACATTTTTGTTGTGTGCCATTTTGTTGCACCATATTGAATTCGTACCAATATTTTGCCAGTTTTTACCTATGCCACACTTTATTTTTGTGCATAATTTAAAATAAATTGAGTAAGTAGTTACACTGATTTTTTAAAATTTTCTTTATAGTGCCTCTATATCACATCTAATTTTTGTACAAAATTTGAAGTCAATTGAATAAAAAGTTTTTCACCTAGATTTTTAAACATTTTATTTAACCCCAATTTTGTTCCGCTCGCGCCATTTCGAATTCGTGTCACAATTTTACCAGTTTCTCTCTATTGACATTTAATTCATGCACAAAATTTGAAATCAATCTTATGAGTACTTTTTCCAGGCTGTCTTTGTTTTAATGTTTTATTAGGCCTGTGTTTTGTTTTACCGTCTTGGATTCGAAGTGGAATGTTACCAGTTCATTCCTATGTAGTACTGGATTTTTGTGTACATTTTGAGGTAAATTTGATAATAATTAGTGTTTTAGTAATAATTTTTTTAACATTTTACTTGGTGGCCGTTTTGTTCCGTCATATTGAATTTTTACCAAAATGTTACCATTACATCCCCAAATGGCCCTTAATTTTTGATCAAAATCCGAAGTCAATCGGATAAGTAGTTTTTTATCTATTTCTATATCTACCGACGGAATTGGGAATACATGTTTTTTGGCATCTAGGGACCCCGAAACGTGAAAATCTGAAATAATCTCGAAGGATTATTTTTTTACGGTTGCAATACTTTTCTCTTATGAGGGAAGTAAAAATATATTTTTTTTAATAAAACGGTATGTTTAGAAATTGTTTTCTATAATTTTTTTGTACTGTTAGATCCGAGCTAAGATAAAAAAGTTTTTCCCTTATTGCCAACATTAACAGGTTTAAACACATTTCTTACACAACTTACTTTGTGAGTTGATTGTTTACATTTTTTAAGTTTAATTAATTTATTTTTGTTTCAGTGCGCTCTGTGTTGCGTAAGCCAAGTTATTTCCCTGAAGTTAACAAAAGAAATCAGTCTTACCACACAGACTGAGGCTAAGACATCTAAAGAAATATTTAAGGAAACTCTTGCTGCGCTCAAAAATGTTAATATTCGTAAAGAAATATTCGAGATGATCTTTAAAACGCCTGAGCGAGCTGTCGCAAACATGGCCGATGTTCTAGAGAGAAGCGATAGTCCTCAGGTCGTTGAGGTTTTGGATGCCTTCAATGTTGGCATTGGTTCCCGACTTTTGGTAATTAATGAAGACTTTGTTCAGGTAGATGTTGACGCCTTCGAGACCTTAATTTCTAATAATGCTAGATTTCTAGTTAAAAGTCTATATCCTAAAGACTATTTTAAGCAAATAATTGTTTTTGGCATGATCCAACAGAAAATTAAAGAGGTTGACCAGAAAGTACGCCCTGTAATTAATGCCAAAAGGGTACCCGTCCAAGATTTTGCGACTTTGCTATCTTCTCAAAAGTATATGATATCCAAACGAGATACATCTGTCATACAACAGAGAGATTTGTTATCATCTTTGTTTGAAGAAGTTCAACTAGCTCTATGCGATACAATTGTATCATCTCTCTATAGTCAGATTAACGAAACTCTGACATCATATGTAGAATATTTGGAAGATATAAGCCTCAGTTCCGATGACAACGTCATTATAAACTTAGTAGCGACGGCTGTAAACTTTATTCTTGATTATGCTGAAGAAATCCTAACGGAACTTAATGAGCTTGCTGAGTCTATTTCAGAAAGTATCTGTTCTGACGTGACCAATTCTACTTCTTCAAGAAAGCGCCGTGATGTTCAAGCCATAGAAGAAGAGCTCGAAAGATCCAAACTAGACAATTCATTAGCCGAAACTATGGAACAAGGTTTGGCTACTAGAAGCCTTTTAAGTGGGATATGGACACTCATATGGAACCTTCTCTCTGCTGTTTTGAACACTTATTTGACTTCATTAGTGTCAAGTGCTATTTCTACTTTGCAAGATACTGTTGATGACTTCATACAAGATGTGTTTGCCGAGTGGATTTATAATATAATAGACTCGATTTTCGCTGTGTAAGTAAATGTAATATTAACAATAAATACAAATGCATAAGAGTTGTGTTAATTTTGTGTTTTAATAAATGTTATCAGCTAACAGATATATTTAGTTATTTTTAAATAATGAATTGTAAAAAATTGATATAAATGTGTTATATTTTTGCTTCACATAACACTAACGTTACAAGGAACATGTCCTGCAATGCCGCAGTCGCAATGATCCATTTCATCCATAAAGTATGACTGAAAATACTTTTAATCAAGCAGGCCTAGACTGCAAAGCGCCAAAGCAAATTTCGGCTACAAATTTTTTGCTCATCTACACCTTTTTGTTCACCTATCCTATGTCACACAATATATATATATATATATATATATATATATATATATATATATATATATATATATATATATATATATATATATATATATATATATATATATATATATATATATATATATATATATATATATATATATATATATATATATATATATATATATATATATATATATATATATATATATATATATATATATATCAAATAAAATATATGAAAAATTGTTGGTACGACAATAATAAAATTTCAAAAAACAATCATCTTTCGTAATGATAACAGTATACAACACATAACGAAGTAACAGCTATGACGATCACATGTATTAAAATTTTATAATTAAAAAAATGTTAACAGGACACAACATTACATTTTTTAAAACATATCATATATATAGATGTATATATTTTGCTAAGATTGTTTACATCTTTTTTGTCATTCACACAGTTTTTGTTTTTGTGGGTAAAATTCTTTTTTTTTAATTGAATCGGTTTTTAAGATTTTAGTTTCAGAATAATTAAAACTGTGGTTTTTGAAAAATTGTTAATGGTTGAGTTTTTTTTGTCGTATTTATGGCTTTTTATACGGTTTTCCAAATATTGAAAATAAACCCCTTCACAAAAACAAGGAATCATCTTACTCCTTTTGTTTTTAGTCTTCGCCTTTAGTTTACTAAAATTATAATAGTAGATAACGGTTTTAACAAACATAACTTTTTAAGGAATGTTTGAAATTGTTGGGATAACATTTATGACGATCACATGTTTATCAGTGCAAATGCATCATCTGAAAGCTGAATACAGAGAAAATGCTATTAAAAAGGCAAAAGAAGCATTGATCTTAAACCAATATCCATTAGAATTAATTAATAAAATATTTAAAAGCAGAATTCATAAGCATTATAACTCTTTAATTTGCACTAAAAAACCTACTTCAGCACGTACAAAGTACATTTCCCTCCCCTTTATAAATGGATTATCCCAACAATTTCAAACATTCCTTAACTTAATCTAAGTATTATTATTATTATTATTTATTTATTATTATTATAATTAGTTTAAAGAAGATTAACAATAAAAAAAACTTAAACCTAAAGAAAGGAATTTACATATATTTAACTTCCCAGTAGTTAATTTAAGCCCCAAAAATTAGAATATTAATCCCCACTTAAAGAGATAGAAAATTAACTTATGTCTGAATAGATAATTTCCCCAAAGTAATTTTAAGTCTTATAATTGATAATTAGAAAAATTATAATCCCACTGAAAAGACAAGAAAATTCAAGAGCGACAGACTTTTAGTCTTCCCGTAACATACAAAGTTAGCTCAACTATTACTAAATCCACCCCTAAGAACAACCCCTCTTTAATTTTATTAGTCAGGACGAAACGAATAAAGCTGTGAATGGTGAAGCTTAAGTCCCTAACAAGAGCAAAGACAAACAGGGCTATGGCCAGGCTATACCCTTTCTTGAACCGAAGAAGCCCCATGGCTCTTCGTACAAAGCTGACCATGATAAAAATGATCGCAAGATCACAGTTGACATATGGTGCAGTAGCGTGGGCGTACGCAGCGCCCACCTACATAAACCAACTGGCAGCAACAGAAAATAAGTACATAAGGACTGTGGTAGACGCACCTTGGTACGTAAGAAACGCCCAGATCCAGAGGGACCTGGACTGGGAGCCTCTCCAGACAACAATCAGGAAGAAAGCCATGAAAGGCATTGAGCGGGCAGCAGCACACCCATTCGAAGAACTCAGGATGCTAGTGGACTACGACCCCCAGGAGGAGCGGCGGGTACACCGGGTCTACCACCGTAGGCCCCGCGATCACACACCGTTACACTGACAACACACACACTCTCTTCGTTTTTTCAGACACTCTCCTATATTGACGCGACAATATAGAAGAGGTGCGATGTGAGTACACACATCCGGATGTGTACGAGCTGACACACCTGTTAAACCGGTAGTACCTATCATCGAGAGGCGGCTTCCAAGGAGGGAAGTCGGGTGGATGGTGGGTCCTCTGGGCCATTGGGCCCTTCGCGTTAAGTCCCTACTCTATACTTTACGTTCGGAACTTCGTCTTAGAGACACGAGGTGTCACCCATGATAACAAAAAGTGAATAAATCGAATATAATATTCCCTTCAATTCTTAGTCCTAAGGTTATGTATATAATTTAATATATATATGCTTATACTAACTTTTCCACATTATGGGTCCGAAAAGTCATGGCGAAAAAAAGGCACGAAAAACCGTTTCAGTTAATGTGTTCTGAAAAGAAAATTATGCCCCAAAAACATGGCTTTTCGGTAATGCTCCTATTATAAAGTACTCTATTGTTTTTTCCTAAATTTCCTTCACTCGGAGGTTCCTTCGTTATGAATCTTTCTTTTTATATTAAGAATAATCAAGTGTAACTCAATTTAGTTCCGCACTAAGTCATTTAGTATAGTATCTTTTCAAACCTTTCTATTGGACGCCATTTTGTTTCACCATATTGGATTCGTACAAACATTTTAGCAGTTTCTACCTATGCCTCACTTAATTTTTCGGCATAATTTAAAATAAATTGAACACGTAGATTTTACACTGATTTTTTAAGAACGCCGTTTTATACCGTCATGTTGAATTCGTACCTGTTAATCCCTGTATTACATGCAATTTTGCTGTAAAATTTGTCAGTTGAAGAAGATTTTTTTGCGTTGATTTTTTAGACATTTTATTTGACCACCATTTTGTTTCTACGTCTTGAATTCGTACTATAAGTTTACCGGTTTATGTCTGTATCACACTTAATGCTTACCCAAAATTTGAAATTAATGTAATAAGTAGTTTTTCAGGCTGATTTTTTAAATAATTTGTTTTGCTGTCTTGGATTCGTATCAACTTTACAGATTCATTTCTATGTACAGGGCTTTCCCGCATATTTTTCCACCCACCTAGAGAGTTTATTTGAATAGATACGGAAATGTCGTAAATACAAAACTTGTTGGGTTTTTTATGAAGATTTAGAATATTATATCATAAGTGCGAAAATATTATTGGAAATATCAAATTTTGACAGGGTGTCAGTTTTTTTAAATGAAACAACCTGTATACTAAATCATATTCTTGAAGATCTTTTTTTTCTAATTTCAAATATATATACTCTTAATATATTCTGTCAATTAGTTTTGGATATATACGCGTTTAAACATTAAAGAAATGGTAAGGTAATTTGCGCTAAAACATAGTGAGCCATGGTCAAGACAATTGTAATGAACGACGCCTTTTTGACGTTTACCGGTCAGAAGTAATTATTTACGAGTATTTTTAATATCTAAGACGTTGGACGTTGGGTTATTCGGAAGAAGAGAAACTCGACATGATAGAATTATTTTATTTACATGGTAAAAATGCTTCGATAGCTCGTAACGAATATCATAGACGGTTTCCAGATAGACCAACACTGACTTGTAGGACAATATTAAACATCGCTAAACAATTGAATGAAAGAAAAACACTCAAGCGAAAAGTTAGAATAGTGGAAAGAAACGCTGAAGAAGTTTTAAATATTTTATTATATTTTGAAACTTTTGTATTAAAATAATTTATTTATCTTATTTATTCTTGTTTTAGAAAATCCTGTGAGCTCAATTCCCGATGCAGCCACTTTTTTTAACAAATCATGGCATAAAATCCACTCAGTTCTAAAACATTATAAATATAAGCCATATAAGTTTTTACCTACTCAAGAATTAACCGATCAAAATAAAATAGACCGATTACACTTCTGCCAAGAAATAGAAAGACGTGTTATGATGAACCAACTAAATCTGTCAAACATAATTTTCACTGACGACGGAACATTTACCACTGGAGGCATGTTTAACCGGAAAAATAAGAATTTTTGGTCAAAAGAAAACCATCGAGCTCTTCAGGCGGTAAAAATTCAGAGAAGAAGATCCCTACATGTTTGGTGTGGCCTTCTTAACAATCATGATATTGAACCTATATTTTTAAATGGGAATTTAACGGGACAAAGGTATCAGGAGTTATTAGAAAACGAAATCGAGGGGCATTTAGAACAACTACCGATTAATTCATATCTTAATTTGATATGGCAACAAGATGGTGCCTCTCCTCATAATATCCAGCCGGTCACCAATTTTTTAAATGACAGGTATCCATTTTGGATTGGAAGACATGGACCATTAAGATGGCCAGCAAACAGTCCCGATCTCTCTCCATTGGACATACTTTTGTGGGGTTATCTGAAAAACACAGTATACACACAATAGGCCAAGAACCATCCAAGCTTTAGAGCAAAATATAGTCCAAACAATCGACGATTTAAACACCCAATCACCTCATTTTATCTACGCATCCATACACAGGAAATTTAGAAGAAATATTCAGAAATGCATTATAAAGCAAGGGGGCTATATAGAAAACCAAAACTTAGTTCTTTAAGCTAATATTATTATTTACCCACTTTATATAATTGATTTTTTATGGTATTGTTTCTTTCCACTATTCTAACTTTTCGCTTAAGTGTTTTTCTTTCGTTCAATTGTTTAACGATGTTTAATATTATGGTACGAGTCGGTGTTGGTCTATCTGGAAACCGTCTTTGATATTCGTTACGAGCTATCGATGCATTTTTACCATGTAAATAAAATCATGTCGAGTTTCTCTTCTTCCGAATAACCCATCGTCCAACGTATTAGATATTAAAAATGCTCGTAAATAGATACTTCCGGTAAACGTCAAAAAGGTGTCGTTCATTGCAATTGTCTTGACCATGGCTCACTATGTTTTAGCGGAAATTACCTTACCATTTCCTTAAGGTTTAAACGCTTATATATCCGAAACTAATTGAAAAAATATATTAAAAGCATACATATTTGAAATTAGAAAAAAAAGATCTTCAAGAATATTTTTTATTCAAAAAAACTGACAACCTGTCAAAATTTGACATTTCCAATAATATTTTCGCACTAATGTTATAATATTCTAAATCTTCATAAAAAACCCAACAATTTTTGTATTTACGACATTTCCGTATCTATTCAAATAAACTCTCTAGGTGGTTGGAAAAATATACGGGAAAAAATTTGGAGTAAACTGGATAATTTATTTTTTAGTAATAACATTTCACTAAGCTATCATTTTGTTCCGCCGTATTGGATTGGGTTTGTTACATATTTTTGAGGCATCCTGTATATATAAATAATAATTATAAACTACATATTAAACCCTACAACTTTTATGTTTAACAATTTTTTCTATTTTTACGATTTAACCAATATTGGAGGTCGCGAATTATGAGACCCTGTACAGGGGGTTTCAACGTAACTAAATAAAAATTACCTTCGAAAAATTAATAAAATAAGTACCTAATTAAAATCCGAAATCAAATAATAGTTTTTGATAAGACATAATTATTTATCAAGTAGTTGATGGAAAAATATCTGAAAATTCGGTATGTTTAAATGACAATCAAGTTACTACATTACTGAATAGTAAAATTTCGGTATGGCGTACGATAATTTATATGTTTATTTATTCGAAATATGTTTGAATGTTACTTTGAATGTTGACAAGATGGGGTCCCTGCATCCAATTTATATTTTAAGAGATATCTGGAACGACATCAACCCAATATTCGTTTACTAACATGGTTCATTTACTAAACCTCGGTCCATACTTATAGATCGGTGCCCCATGACGTTTATTTTTGAAACGATTTTCTCCCAACTGCTATTAAGGGTGTTTATCCTTTATACAATTAGAAAGTGTTATGAAAAATGGAGATGTAGATCAATATTATCCCGTCTGCCATATATCGTGAAGGTAAATTCAAACAAAAAAAAGTAGACCCAAGCTAAACGTTTGAAGTCCCAGGTTAGTATAATTTCAAAATGTGGTCAAAATCGGACATGTGGATGAATAACCTCCCGACTGCCAATTTACATTTAAGTTATATTTACGATTTATGACACCTATAAAACGATGGCAGAAATTCTCGATTCAACAATTTTTAACGTCGTATCAAGGTGCTGAGATGTTGAACAATTTTCTCCCACTTAAAACTTGTTTTGTTATAATAGATTTCAGATGAATAATGTATCCATCCAACCAAAGTAGTACAAATATTTAATAATAGTTTTTTAAAATGACTACATTTTTCAACCTCGAAATCAATTTTTTCCCGTCTGCCATTAATTCCTCTTGACTTATGTGCTTATTGGAAGCTTGGTTTTCGATTGGCAGAAATTGCAGACTGATACAAGCCCTAACAAACAATTAACGAAATAATAAAAAAAATGTTTATATCGTAAAGGTTTTCTACCCGTCTACCGTCTTGTTTTAATGAAATATAGTTTTGGATTATACATATTTCCACCATGACATAAACGCCAATAAAATACACAATTATTGGTAATTTGCAATTTTTTTCTTATATGTACAAACGATTTTCTCCTGTTTGGCAACCGGATGGATAATTGGGTATTCAACCTTAGCTCAATAAAATTGTTTTATTACTTGCACTGTCGAGGTTACGAAATAATAATCATATCTAGCCAAAAAGTTCATCGGATAATGTTGATTTATCATGGCATATTGAATTTAAACTTTGCTTCTTATTTTTCTTATTATATAGTTTGAATAAGATTTTTAGGTTGTTTTTTTAAACCTGTTGTTTATCCGCCATTTTGTTTTCGTACCACAACTTTACCAGTTTGTTTCTCGATCACATTCAATAAAAAATTTTAAATTAATCTAGTAAGTAAATAAATTGGATAATAATTACTTTTTAGTAATAATTTATTAACGTTTCACTAGGCCGCCATCTTGAAATCAATTGGGTAAGTACTTTATAAACTATGCCGTGAACTGACAGACATACAGATGGAATTGATAAAACATATTTTTTTCTAGACCACCATGTTGTTCCGCCATGTTCGATTTGTATTAAAATCTTACCAATTGATTTCCATATAATGCTTAATTTGTGTGCAGGTAAGTTGGATAAGTTGTTTTTTTAGTAATAATTTTTTTTAACATTATACTGCGCCATTTTGGATTTTTAGCAAAATGTTACTAGGACATCCCCATATGACTCTTAATTTTTGAGTTAAAATTGAAGTCAATAATATAGATAAGTAGTTTACAGCTCGATATTCCATGGTAAAAAGTGTACTTAAGATTTAGGAAGATTTAGACATCAGTAAATATTACAAGATCACTGCCTACATCAAGAAACAAAATTAGGTTTTCGCCCAAAAAAGCGAAAATCTTTACTCAAAAAGACATCATGAAATTTATAGCATAAGCAAGCAGCCGACGGTTTATCTTCTGTTTAAGTTAGTGACTGGTGCTTACAGACGTGAGGAATTAACCAAATTTGTTGTTGAGAACACTGACGATAAAGGAGACTCATGATCGTTACTATCCAGTGCGAAAGTAGAGGGAAAGTGGCTGTTTGCGTACTTGTTAGGATATTGATTATTATACATATATATTATATATTATTAATATATACTCGCTCACCACACAGAAAAAATATGGTAGTGGAGCAATGCCACCTGGCTTTGTTGACATAATGCCCACAGACGGGCTAGCCAGATGTACAATTGGCGCAGACTTTTCTTTGTTGGGTCTTGGCTCCTAATTTTTGAAATAGATTGTATAACTTAATACAAAGTATTTTAATTTACAATTTACAGAGAATGAAATATTAATGAATTAATGACCATAATGATTACATGGGAAAATGGTCATTGTGCATTTTCAGATTAAGTTGTTATGGTAGTAACTTTAATGAATTATCCAGTTGGCAGACTGGAGAAAATCATTTGAACATATATGAAAAAAGTTTGCAAATTAACAATACCTGTGCAACGAATGTATTTTATTGGGGTTTCTCCCATGGTCAAAATATGCATATTTCCCTAACTACATATCGTTAAAACAAATAGCAGACAGTTTGAAAATGCTCATGATATAAACATTGTTTTTTGTCATTTCGTTAATTGTCTATTAGGACTTGTATCAGTCTGCAGTTTCTACCAATCGAAGCTTGAGCTTCTAGTAGCACATAATTTAATATAAACTAATGACAGACGAGCGAAAATTGATCTCAACTTTAAAACATTTTAACATTATTATTATTTCTACTAATTGTTAAGACACTTTGGATACGTCTGCCAATACATTTCGTAGAGTTTAATTTGCATATCAAACTTATCGTTCAAATAGCAGTAGGGAGAAAGTTGTTCAACATCTCAGCAGTTTGATACAACATTAACTTTGTTGAAGATTATTTATAACAACCGAGATAGTGATAGAACTAATGCAAAATCTCGGAACTAAATGCCTATGGGAGGTGCAAGTGGCGCATGGGATATAATCCATATAATTTAAAAATTTCAAGTGCATGTTGTCACAAAATTTTAGTATTTAGATATAAAAAAAAAAACAGATTTTAATTTCGTAAAAACATTTTAAATGAATATATATTCAAAACATTTAAATACAAATGTTTCTCTGGTTTTAAAATTGTAAAATGTTTTTAGAGTAGTTTTCAGACATACAGAGTGTTTAATTTTTCTGAACCTTGGTTTCTAAAATGTAAAACCCTGTATATTATATCAAATGGGTCTCATGTCGCTAATTACAAATATGCCAGGTGTGACGTGATCTTTAAAGGCTCCAGAGAATGTTCTTCTACATGGTGAGTCAATGGGAATACATTCCTTCTTATGGCAGGGTTCACAATTTTCTCGGGTTTCTTTAAAAAAAAGATAAAGGTATAAAACCTGGAATAGTTTTAATCAGCAGGAAGATATTTATTTGATGGACATAAAATAGCTAGTGTTTTATAAGGTATAATAAAAATAGTAATACTATTTTTACTGAAGAAACCATCCCAGAAGTTTTATCAAGTTACTAAAAAAAGAAACAAAACTGCTTATTTTATAAAACCTTAAAGCACCACCTTATATAAAGTCCACGTCCAACCAATGCCTATAATAACTAATAACTATAAAATATTATTTCTTACATTTCAATGTTTTCTTTTGATGTTGGTTTTATTTTTTTATAAACATTTTGTTCTCTCTCTTTTTAGTTTTATTTATAAGAAGTTTTACTAAAAAGTTCGGGCTCAAAGTTTTTGAGGGTTAACCCTACGTTAAAATGTTGAACGTACATAATAACTAGAACAGGTACTCGGGTTTATTGCACTTAAAATTTGGCTAGAATCACCATAAGTAATATTATCGTTGCTTGAATAATAACAAAACGATATTATAATTATAAAAGGTCATCTAGATAGAAAATCAATAATACAAATTGTTAAAAAATAAAATAATTAATAGAATTAGAATTGAATTTGGTGCCCTTAAAAACTCCGGAAAATATATGAAATACGATACTTTGGTTCATCCCTCTTTTCCATTTACTGATACGACAAATATGTTTTGATACGATTTATTATACCTACCAAATTAGCTTGATCAGAAAACAGTTTGTACCCACATTGGTCAGAGGATGCACCTCTTTACTTTTTTGGGTTAATTACAGTTTATGCATCAAATTTCAATATTCCAATTTATATTAAAGCATTTAACTTTCTTGCAGAAAGAAATTCAAAATGGCGCCATTATCCAATTTTTATATTTTTAAAATCTGCTCGCTATATGATGACCTCAGCACTATCCTCAATACTTCTTGAAAAAAATCATGCAAAGATATCCTGTATATATAAATAATAATTAATTCAAAACTGTGTACTAAACTCTACCACTTTTATATTCAATAAATTTGTCTCAATTAAACATATATTGCGAGTGGCCAATTATGAGGAGAGACCCTAGACATAGAAGCATATGCATAGAAAATCAGCAAATTCCTCATTAATTCTTATGAAAAGTCATCCCATTTGTTCGGTCAAACCAAAAAATAAATTTTCCAACAATATTTTATTTATTACATATATATATATATATATATATATATATATATATATATATATATATATATATATATATATATATACTTGCTCCGACTTTTTACATCAAGGCCCATTAACTCTGTTAGGTTCCCTCGATGATCAGCCCTGGGGCGAGGGGGACGCGCGGGTGAGACGGAGGTCGTGACGTCGACTGGCGACCCGATCTGACGAGGCGGCCAGTTTATTGCTTATTGAGCTTGACGTTTTCGTTACGATATATGTCAGTTGTGTTTTTCAGAGTATTTTTTGAGATGTTTGATCAGTTAAATAATTGTGTTTACTGCAATTAGTATGCCTATAGTTAATAAAATATGAAAAATACTTATAATATACATAAGGTGAACCCATAGTGTGTTCTTGGTTGATATCTTGTTACCGGTTTGAAAATAGAGAAATGTTTGGGAGACTATTAAAAACTAAATCAGGAAAGTGCAAACCGTTTTATTCTAATTTGAACTGTTTAGACTCTACAGCTGTTCAAAATTGAAAATCCCAGTTTTTAATTGTCAAATCTCGAAAACAATTAAACTTAGGTCTATGGACAATATATAAGGTAGACGTAGAATTTTAGATAAAATTCAGATATGTAATAAAATATAGAGTATTTCATATATGAAAAATTATTTAAGTAGGTATATAAGTCATCCTATATACTAATATTTATATTTAAACCTTTTCTCTATCTCTAAACATTATCACCAAAACCGAGAACACATGCTAGAACTTTTTACAAGAATATTTTTTTGAGACCTTAAAAATCATCATATCTTTTCATATCATATTTTTTCAAATACGATGCGAACTTTTTGAAATGCACACAAAAAAAAATTGGTTAATATTTGAACCAACATCCCTAAACATAAGTTTAAAATTATAATAACCAACGACTGGAAATAACATAGACCCAGTTGTTTACATTTTGGAGGAATCCAACATTAACCCTGGTTTGCCAAACCGTTACTGTGGCCAGATTATAACGGATATCATCCTTTATACTATTACCTAAATAAACAAGGAATTCCAGAAATACCCAGTATAAATTTCCATATAGAATATTTTAAAACTGATAATTAAATAGCTTATTATAAATAACTCAAACCGAATCTGTTTTAAGTGTAATTTAAATCTTCTGTAATTATTATTCCTTATTTCAAGAAATAAAGCCCAGAATATTCGGCAACGTCGGAATTCTACCTTTTTCGAGTATACTACAGATTTCTTTCGGGATCATTCGGAAGGCGCCGAAGACGGTCGTAGTCATTCATGATTTCGACCTCGTTTCGCGGCGTTGTAATTGTTCTAGTTGGTGAAATAATTGTTTTTCAGAAATCCAAGTGTTTTGTGTGGCTAATTTCAAGAATCTGTTTAAAAAAACTTTAAGAAAATGGTGCGAACTTGCTCTATTTGCAGAAAAAGAAACGATTTAAACCCAGAAGTTTGTTTTCGAAGGTAAGTAAGGTTATGTCATACCAGTGCTGTAGTTGAAGGGTAAAATCGCCGTGTAATAGTGTTCTTATATTTGCATTGCACATTTCCGTTGGGCTTAAATTAATTTTTTATAACTTCAACTTATCTATAAAGTCGAAGACACTGATGATAAACGGAGTACAGCGTTTTGCTAATTTGTATATTTGTGAAAAGTCTCAAATATTCCTCTAAAATTTATCAAAGCACCTTTTTTGAGGGGTTAATAAGCAACATAAATAAATATACTATTTGGTAAAGCATAGGTACTAAATTTTAATAGAGTAAACTGTAAGACCCACTATTTTATGTTGTCATTAATTACTCCAGGATGGTTTGCATTTTGGATGAAATTTTCAAGCAATATTTAGGGTAGTGTCGGAGTTCTCATATAGCAAGCATATACAAAAAATGAAAATAGCGCAATAGTGTTACTTTTCAATTTTTCATTTACTATAGATTTTCTTTAATGAATTTGAAATGCTTTAATTTATTGCCTAAAAATTTGTAATCAAAAAAGTAAATAAATACCATCCTGAGGTACAGAATCTGTTTTTATCAGGTGATTTCGGTAATATAAATAATAATATAATATATTATAATGAATGTTAAAAATATTAAACATCTTGGAACAAAATATTTATATCGTCAATAAGTGAAATGTTTAGCGGCGAAGGTAGATGGTGGGGAAAAAAGGGGGTAAATTGAGGGATAAATACTGTAAAGATATTGTTTTTCATAATATGGTTTTTGTGGTTTTTAGGGGCACGAAGTTCAATTTTGTATTCCTATTAATATTGGGCCATGTTTATTGCTGATTTTCTGTAAATATGAATAAATCCAATACATGTAAAGGTGATGCATTTTTATATAATATTACCTGCCGCGAGCCTGGCAAACTTTTAAAAGTAGTGGACCCAAATTTTTACCTAACTTCGCGTAAATAGAACTAAAATGTGTTGGAAAAAGGGTGAAATCAAAATGTTTTAAAAAACAAACCCGATTTTAAAAAATAGGTTGCATTAAAAAGTGATAAATTATATTTTATTACATATTTCCTATGAAGTCGGTGATAAGCTGATAAAAAAAGGTATTAAATAAGCATTATACTCTTGGTATCTAAAATTTAGTTTTATCTTCATCTTTAGTAACAATAGTAATAAGAACTCACCCTGTTATCGGTTGTATTTTGTCATGGAAATGATTGTTCTTTAATGACTAAGCTTATTGCTAATAATAAATATTGCCACATGAACCATTTCATAAATATATCTTTTGCAGGCACGTAGCCAGGATTTCAGTTCTAGGGGGATCCAACCCTGTCAAAACCAATTCGATGACAAAAAAATTATTTAGAAGAATGCTTTTTTTTCACTTGTTGCTAGTCACCCTGCAAGTGCAACAAAATATGAAAAAAGTTGCAAAAAACTAGTTATTTGCCAATATCTATTAAAACATTGCAGGTAGAGCAATTATGAAAATGTAAAAAATTATAGATATATCTTGAGCAAATAGGACGTTGGCGACTTTTGCTTAATATTTTTAGGTTTTATATATTTAATAGCATTTTAATAAATAAGTGCTTAGTCACTTTGTTAATATCCAGGTTAATGTGGTGTTATCTTCCATAGAGGGTCTGGAACCATATTGCTACATTAAAAATCTGGATTTCTTTAATCATAAATGTATTCATCTTTCTTTTTAGTACTTTCTCGAAATTCTAAAACTACTTTTAATGAGCGTTTGCTTAAAAGTTTTTCTTTTTTTATGAATTCTAAATATTCCTCACTGTCAAAATCGAATATTTTTGGGAGGTAATTTTTTTCAATCCCCAAAGGTAAATTCAATAATTTACTTATTCCTTAAATCGTGTTTTGTATACGTAAAGATAAGAACTTCAAAATTTTGTGAAAATGGATCACGAAGAGAAATTTTCAGCAGCTACCATATATTCTAAGTTTAATAATAATAATTTTTGTTGGAATTATCATAAATTTGGTCTCGGCACGCATTCGCAATTTTGCTTATTTCAGGAGATTTTTGTGGAAAAAAATTAAATTTATTTTCCTATCGATTTATGTTAGAAATTGTCGTACTTACGAAAAACTCATTAGGTGCGTCTTTGTTTAGGGTAGCCTTTCTTAATTTTTTACATTTACATATTTCCGAAACTTCTTTGCAATAGCAGAATGTCTAACAATGTAAACTTGGGCTTGTTAAAAAACCCGTCAAAAAGTTAGAATTTCAAAAAATAGCCTGCTCCCTAATTTTCCTGAGGTTCGACTTAAAATATAGCTGTAGTAAGCAGATCCAATACGGAACTTCTAATCAGCAGTTATTGGAATTCTACTTTCGTAGGTTAAATTATGTAAAAACTCCAAAATATTTTTAGGGTCTCGCGGGGGGGGGGGGTCCGGACCCCCCCCTTCAGACTACGTGCCTGGTCTTTTGTCACAGATAATTATTGATACAGTTATATTAAATCAGCTTCTTGCTGACCTAAAGCTATATAAAATTTCCTATAAATTTCCGATTTTGAAAATTGTCACTGAATCATTAAATATGTAATAGACGAGTTTAATTATTATATAAATAATGAAATATTAAATTAATATGCTGTTACTTTTGTTTTGTCGATAATAATAGTTGTTTGTTATTATATCAAACCGTTTATAAATAAATTATACCAAACTTTTAAACTTTGTTTTATTTTTATAAACCAAATGTCTGGGTGAAAATTTATAAAGTGCAGCACCACTTTTAACCTTGTTATTTAAATTTTTATGAAAAAAAATTAAGTTTCAAATATAGTGTAAAATATTATACAGGGTGCTTCAGAATCACCAAAAAGTTTCGATGATTTTATATTTAAACATCTTGCATTTTAATGCATTTATTTATTTTTTTTATTATTGACTTGATTATCACTAACAATTTCAAAAAAATAAAATTTTTCTGACAGTAGTTTTAAGGGCCATACAAAATCGTAAATATAAACTGAGTAAATTTTTTTATATTATAGTTATGGAGATATTTAAGGTCAAACAGCAAAAAAAATTTTTTCTATTTAAATCTTTCCTTAGCTATTACTAATATGAAATAACTAATACTAAACCTTTATTTACGAATTTTTACGTCCGCGGCAGTCACAAAAATTTTAATTTTTAAAATACACTTTTTCGTATTTTTTGAATGCCGTGTATATATCTGACTTAAAGTTAAATATTGTGAAAACTATTTTTTCGACAAACACACAAGTTTTATCAAGAAGAAAGTTTTTCGAGTAATTGATAATAAAAAAGTTTCCCATTTAGTACAGACTTTTCCACGACATAATATCTAAATTAATTGTTTTCAAGTTATTATTAAAACTCTCACTTTTGCAATGTGAAGTCGTCCCTGTTCATTTTAGAACAAAAAAACTGTCGTATCTACCATACTAATATTTGGGCTCAAAAAAATATAGCAAATAATACATTATCTCAAAAATAGCTACGCCACTGGTAAGCCTCGCGAAGTTATCTGACAGCGTTGCAATTTTCACGGCAAACTATTCTTTATGCGATCAGTCCGTCTTTTTTTCACTCATATACAACAACAAATTGATGTTTGATTCTATTTATTTCATTTTTATGAATGAAATGCGGGGTCTATTTCTTTTCGACGTCATTGATAATAACTTATATCTCAAAAAAAAAAGATTAATATATGTAATTAAACGCACACAGAAGAGATATGGACAATGCCGTGCTAAAGCAAGCCGGTCGCCAAATGACGTAGATCGCTCACATCGAGTTGGGATAGGTCAAGATCGCTTGAGGCAACCTATAGAGTTAATGGGCCTTGATAATACATAACAAAACCATCATTAATGATAATAAATAATAAAAATTCTTTTGTATAGTTGGCGCATTAGCTTTCTGGAATGACGTCATTTTTGGTTATTTTTGTTTGATTTATGTTAACTGACAGTGACAAAAACATTTTGAAAAAACTCATTGGGTTTCTTTACAACAGTCAATGCCGGTTTTGGTTATGTGTCTTTCAGAATATATTCGTCAAAATTGACATTGATTTGTTGTGATTCTTTTTAAACTTTTGCAAGATGCCGCGAAGATATAATCAGCAATCACAGCTAATAGTTTTGAATATCTTGGCTTTTTTTCAATTGGAAAAAGAGCAAGCTAAAAATGTAATCCTTCCGCAAACTGATAATATAATTGAACGAGCTTCAAATGCAACAAAACTTAGCCATACAACAATCATAAATATTAAGAAAAGAGGAATAACGAGCGATGAATCCTTTACCTCCAGAATGTCTCAAAAGCAAAAAGAGGTAAAAACAAAAATTACAGATTACTTAAAGAGCAAAATAAGAGATACGATCTACTGCATGTATGCGAAAAATGAATATGTTACAATGCAGACTTTGCTTAAAAAACTAAAAGAGATAAATGAATATTTTAATTTTTCCATCACCTCGCTAAGAAAATACGTAAAAAGTATTGGTTTTAAGTGGAAGAAATCAAATAATAGAAAATACCTGATGGATTTGCCCCACATCGTCCACAAGAGAATCAATTTCTTGAGGGAATATGTCAAAAATCAAAATCTAGGACAAGATGCTTATACCACCGTATTTATTGATGAGACTTGGATTTTTAGTAAAGGTTCGTTTAGAAACAGCTGGCAGGATAACACTATGTCTACAAGTTCTAAAAAAGCTAGTGAAAGTCATCGATATATCGTAGTTCACGCTGGATCAAAGGAAGGATTTATTAAGGGGGCCAGTTTAATATTTAAAAGTGGACTAAAAAGCGGAGATTATCATGACAATATGAACAAGCAAAATTTTGAAAATTGGTTTAAAAATCAGCTGGTACCAAATCTTCCTCCAAAATGTTTGATAATGATGGACAACGCAAGCTATCATTCCGGCCTTTTAGAGGATATTCCAAGAAAATCATGGACAAAGCAGAGATTGATTGGATGGTTAAAAGAAAAGAACATTGACTTCCCAGAGAGGGCCATGAAGGATGAAATATGGAGCATTGTAGAAAAAAATTGTAACATTGAAAAAACATTCTACCTTGACGAATATGTGAAACCTTTGGGCCACAAAATACTAAGACTTCCTCCATACCATTGTCAATTTAATGCTATTGAAATGGTATGGTCTGAGTGTAAGAGGAAATACGACCAATACATTGCTAGTCTGAAGGGGACACCATCGGAAGTTTTGGCCATGTGGGAAAAAGCGATAAATGAAGTATCTTCAGAGCATTGGAAAAATTATGTCAGCCACACAGAAAGGGTAATCCAAGAAGCTTGGAAGACAATACAGATATGTGATGCTTCAGACATTGCGCCACTTGTAATTAGTACCGACGAAGACAGCAGTGACGATGAAGAATTTAGTTCTGATTCTGAAGACAGTGAAGGGGAGTAGTTTTTATTTTTAAAGTTAGTTAGTTATACATTAATTTCTCTCTTTTAGTTTTTAAAGCAAAGTCTGCATTGTAACATATTCATTTTTAGCATACACGCAATAGATCATATCTCTTATTTTGTTCTTTAAGTAATCTGTGATTTTTGTTTTTACCTCTTTTTGTTTTTGAAACATTCTGGAGGTAAAGGATTCATCGTTCGTTATTCCCCTTTTCTTAATATTTTTTCAGTATTGTCTGTAATTGAGAATTAAAATAATTTTGATGAAAATGGGTAACTGGCGTCAATTTATTACATTGCAAACAAAGAATAAGACTAAGATGAAAGAATTTATATTAGTAAAGTCTTATTTGCAAAATAATTTTAGTTTTTGAAGTTATAATAGTTATTTTTGTATTAAGTGTGCAAAATGAGGGTTTTTTTATGGCAATGAGAGTGTTAATTTTTTGCCAGCCATTTTCGACAAGTTGCAGCGCTTTCTGTACAGAAAATGCCAATTTTAAATTCGCTTTAGCCAGTGCTGAACGCACCCCTCCTATCTACATCACTGCATACGTTTAGGTTAGGAATCATCGCTGAAATATAAATAATATAAGAAATACGTTATTTGAAACCAGCGTGACGTCATTCCAGAAAGGTAATGCGCCAACTATACAAGGAAAAGAACTATGGGAATATCGGCATCAAGTTGTCGGTTTAACGAATCATTAAATACACTTACATGTGTCAAAATCAAGGCCGAACTTTAGTAAACAAACCATTTGTTTCTAAATTCCGTTTTAACTTTCCAAATAAACGAATATTCGGTTAATGTCGTTCGGGATATCACTCAAAATACAAATTTAATGGACTGACTTTATCTTTTCGACATTCAAAGTAATATTATAACATATTTAAGTTAAATTAACTATCGCACGCCATAGCGAAATTTAATTATTCACTAATGCGTTAACGTAAATGTCATTTAAACATACGGATTTTTCAGATATGTTTCGACTACTTGATAAATAATTATGTTTTATCAAAAACTATTATTTGGTTTGGGATTTCAATTAGGTATAAGCCTGCCATCCGTACTTTAAAATAAAGTACTGATGTGAGACATAAATAAAGCTTCTCTTAACTTAATAAACAATACGGTATATGGTAAAATAAATAAATATTAGAAATAGTACTTTTTTTCTTTAAGTGTACTTTTTTTCTTGGTTATAAGTTGAAATATACTTTATTCGCTTTAGAAAAAGGTGATAACCCTAATTAGGTACTTATTTTTAATAATTTTTAGGAAGACATTTTATTTAGTTATCTATTAATGATTTATTTATTTAATAAATAATAACAAATTATGATTTCAAAAAGTTAAAATTTTGAATATTCACTTTATTTTTGAAAACAACATGTTTGGAATGGATGGAAAGGTAAATTAATTTCTAGTTGAAATGTTGAAAAATATAGAAATATTATAAAAAATAAATAAAAAAAAAAAATATTACCCTACTGAATTCTAGGTAAAAATTTATACAATTTATTGACTTGAAGTTTTTTCTATCTTGATTATTAACTGAGGTATAGAGAGTATTCCAAAAAGGCCAAATTTTGAAAAATGCCTTGTATGTCAAAACCAAATCAAGGTAACCTGTTGGCGGGAATCAATTTCTATTTAAAGTCGAGTTCGGATGGGTGTGGTCGATTTTGTTCTGTACTTCGAAAAAGCGCCACCGTACAGGGTGTCTAGTTACAGTACGCCGCACGGATCTGAAGCCGCGACGAAAGGGGGAGGTTTGTCAAAAGCAGACCGTTTCTATAGATATGTAGAGTTTTAGCAAATCGGTAGTAATGCAGTTTCTTGCATTCTTTTCATAGCCTCAGATTCGCGCCATAGTATATATTTTAAACGAGGTCTGCAAGCTCAACTTTTAGAGATATCAGAAAATATTGTATACTAAAGTTTTATAAGTTTTATAGTTTTCTCTGAACCGCGGGGAATTGCTTAAAAAATAAACAAATGACAATTGGAAAGTAAAAGAAACAAGACTCGACTTTGCTATTCTAAATGGAATACACTGTACAATATTATTTCAATAAACGGGCAACCAATAAAGAATCCTACCATAAGAATAAGTGTATTTTTTTCTAATGACTTTACTTACGTGTATTTTCTCTCTCTCACATTGCCTCTTATGGCAGAGTTTTTGTTAAATTTCTTGGTTGTGTTTAAAGATATCGAATGTGATATTTTTATAATCAGCATGCCCATTTATTGAAATAAGATACAGGGTGCTTATTCGTTTCCTTTCCAATTGTCATTTGTTTATGTTTATACCAAATCCTTACGGTTCAGAGAGAACCATAAAACTTTTGTATAAGATATAAAAGTTAAGCTTGTTTAAAATATAACCAGACACCCTGTGCGGTGGACCAAAGTAGTAAAAAAATAGATAAAACTGAATTTGCAGCACCATTTTCCAAGATGGCGGCTCTAACATAATTTTTGTTTTTCGGGATTTTATAGAATTTTGATCAGATTGCACGAAAGAGCGTAAACAAATTCCTTTGCTTGTATCGAATAGTAGTAATTAAATTATGGCACGCAAAGTATTTCCAATATGAATGTATTTTTTAGTTGTTTTAACAAAAAATTCGATGGTTCGACAATTTGAAAATAGCTAAAAAAAATGGAATTTGAATTTTTTTAACGCAAATAACTAATTGCTTTGTAATATAGATATATTAAAAGTTCAAAGAAGAAATCCTGAAGTTAATTTTCAGTTTAAACCTTTTTCAATTCTCAATCTGTAATTATTTATATAGTTTTACTTGGATGTATTTAAACTAAAGTTGTTTATTCTTTTATTACATAAGTATTTTCATCAACTAAGTAAATTTCTTCGTATTTAGAAGCTACGTCAAGGATTCTGCATAAAAATATAATCCCAAACACTGTGAAGAGCTAATCTTTGGAGCCATTGTGCTCTGACATTTGCAAATAGATAGTTTGATATTGTTAAAATGATAAGCGAGCAAATAAACGAATGCATATAAGAATTTATTAAATTCAAATCTGCGAAGTAGTTTTCCGTTTGTGTTGGCTGGTGAGAATCGCAAAATTTCGGCATGGTTGGAAAATTGTTTTTGGCATTGGTAAGTATACATAAGCAAAATTGAAATCGCGCAACTGCTTGTTACATAATTTAAAGAGATATTTTAATTCTAAGAATGAGTTGTGGTTTTTTACTGATATCAACCCAATATTTAAAATGGATTTTTTAATAAAACGACATTAGAGGTTGTTTTCTATATTTTTTTTCTACCGTGAGATCCGAGCAAAGATCAAACATTTTCTCCGACATTGTCAACATTAAAGTTCATTTTTTAAATTTAATTTATTTTTTTTATTCCAGTGCGCTTTGTGTTGCATAAGGCAAGGGATTTCCCTAAATTTAACAAAAGAAATCAGTCTTACCCCACAGACGGAGGCTAAGACATCTAAAGAGATATTTAAGGAAACTCTTGCTGCGCTCAAAGATGTTAATATTCGTAAAGAAATATTCGAGATGATCTTTAAAACTCCTGAGCAAGCTGTTGCAAACATGGCCGATGTTCTAGAGAGAAGCGATAGTCCCCAGGTCCTTGAGGTTTTGGACGCCTTCAATGCTGGCATTGGCTCCCGACTTTTGGTGATTAATGAAGACTTTGTTCAGGTAGATGTGGACGCCTTCGAGACCTTGATTTCAAATAATATTAGATCTCTAGTTAAAACTTTATATCCTAAAGATTATTTTAAGCAAATAATTGTTTTTGGCATGATCCAAAAGAAAATGAAAGAGGTTGACCAGGAAGTACGCCCCCTAATTAATGCTAAAAGGTTACCCGTCCAAGATTTTGCGACTTTGTTATCTTCTCAAAAGTACATGATATCCAAACGAGATACATCTGTCATACAACAGAGAGGGTTGTTATCATATTTATATGAAGAAATTGAACTAGCTCTATGTAATACAATTGTATCAACTATCTATAGTCAGATTAATGAAACTCTGATTTCATATGTAGAATATTTGGAAGATATAAGCGTCAGTTCCGGTGACAACTTCATTACAAACTTAGTAGCGGCAGCTATAAACCTTGTTATTGATTATGCTGAAGATATCATAACGACTCTTAATGAGTTTGTCGAGTCCCTTTCAGAAAGTATTTGTTCTGACATAATCAGTTCTACTTCTTCAAGAAGGCGCCGCGATGTTCCTAATATAGAAGATCTTGAAAGATCCAAAATAGACACTTCATTGGCCGAAACCATGGAACGAGGTTTGGCTACTAGAAGCCTTTTAAGTGGGATATGGACACTCATATGGAACCTTCTTTCTGCTGTTTTGAACACTTATTTGACTTCATTAGTGTCAAGTGCTATTTCTACTTTGCAAGATAGCGTTGATGACTTCATACAAGATGTGTTTGCCGAGTGGATTTATAATATAATAGATTCGATTTTCGCTGCATAAGAAAATGTAATATTTACAATAAATACACTTGTATAAGAGTTGTGTTAATTTTGTGTTTTAATAAATGTTATCAGCTCAAAGTTAGTATTGTACATGCCTCCAGTATCTTATTACTTTTATCATTCCCTATGTACTAAAAAGATTGATGTTTTTTACACGATATGATATGGAATAACTAAAAGCATGTCCTAATACGAACAACTCTGTATCGTATGGCTTAGCTTTCGAAAATGTTTATTAAGACTTCAGGACCTTAAATAAGGACACTTTTTAGGGTAATAAATTCTTACCAATAATAATACCTATTCGTTTGTCTTACTAACTGTTTAATGCAAATACATTGTAATTGTAAAAAATAAATGAAGTAACTAAATAAAACCACCACACTTTAAAATTAAGTACGGTCAATAAAATGTATTAATTTAATATAAATAGTTGAAAATCGGTCAGTCCAATGAATAAGTTTGTCATATGAAATTAATCAAGAATTGTACGTAGGATTCAAAAGTATAATAAAGAGTAGTGTGTTCTATTTAAAACAAGGAAAATTTCGAAATATTTAGTTGTTTTTTTTTTGTATAACTGACTTCGTTAATACAATCTTTCAAAACACCATACAAATTCTCAAAAGTTTTGTACTAAACTTTACTTTCATATTACTAAAAATGACCTAAAACCCAGAAAGTTTATAAATGTTCATTTTTTTGTTCATGGGTTATTTTAAAAGACCAAAGTTTTCACTATCGCTGGAAGAACACACAGGGCCGCGTCAATTCACACCCTCGTTCAAGTAATGATGTGCGCTTTATGGGGTTATATCATTTTTAGACACTTTTTGAACCTTGGCCGGTGCAGCCATACACCATGTACAATTTGCATTAACTTGAAATACGAATTGTTAAACTCAAAAGTACATTTATTGTGATCAGAGTTTTTAACGAGTAAGAGACAGTTTTAAAGCTTTCGTACGATAGCTTTTGTCACATGTGATATTATACAAGGAGTACGAGTTTTCTATTTAGTTATATTTCCGATATAAAAGACAAAATAGAAATTTAGTACGATTCATAACTCTAGACTTAGTCAAAACAATTGTGTCTATTAAACTTTAAAAATTAATTTATGTGTGTTCTACTTTAGTCTTAACTATTTAAACGTGTTGCTATTATAAGAAACTTAAAAAAATTATGAATAATGGAAACCAAAACACAATAGTCGATAGGTGAACATGAAACATTAATTGTTAAGGTGTCTATAAATTCTACTCTAATACTTTACAGGAATTTTATTTGAGCCAGTGGCGGCTCGTGAGTATATTGAAGGGTGAGGCTACATGAGGTTAATTTTGTTTAAATGTGAATAAATTTCCACGTCACCCATGAGGTATTATTCTGCGACGCGTTGACCTTTTTTTTTTAATGGAGGTCATCGCCAATAGCCCTACTAAACCATTAAAAACTAAAAAAATAAACTCTAAAAAAAGTAAATAAAAAGTAAACAAAACAAGTAAAATATGTACACCTATCACTAAAATATAGCGGTGATTGCGATAATAAAAACATAATTTAGTTTATTAAAACTTAAAATAAATAGTTGTATGAAATAAGATAAAAAAAACTACTTTTTGTACATTAAATCTATACGTCTGTCTTTTAAGGTTGCAAATTTATCTATAATTTGGTCGTAAAAGTTTTGGTCTTCACTAAGTTCTGACAGTAATTCCTGCTCTATTGACATCATTGCTAAACCCGAAAGCCGTTCTTGTGTCATTGTGTTTCTTAGGTAGGTTTTGATCCGTTTAAGACATGAAAAATTTCGTTCGGCCGATACACTTGTTGCGGGAATATTTAAAACTAAATTAAAAGCGCTTATATGCTTCCGCAAAAATTGCTTTAAAATCTTTAAATAACAAAGCTAGACTTTTTTCGACATCTAAATTTGAAAATTGTTCATCCCTATACAATACAGAAAGCTCATTCTTTAATCTATCTCTGTCAAAAATGTTTGGATAATTTTTTAATAAATTATTTAATAAGTCGTCTGGAAAGCATTTAACATATTCCGAATATTTTGTGCAATCGACTAAAGCAAAGAAATTTAAATTATTTAAATTTTCAAACCGCGTCCCTAATTGAAGAATTATACAATCTATTATTTCGAAATATAATATTTTATATTTAGTAAAAATATCAAAGTCGCTAGAACATTGCCCTCGACGTGTGTTAGTTGGCAGAATAGTGGCTTTTTTAGCAATATTGAAGAGTTCTTTGAAATGGTCCTCGTTTCTAAATTCAATAATTCGTTGCTTGGCAAGGTTTATTTGCGAAATGCAGTAATTTATATCTAAATGCTTTAACTGTAATATTTGAAACAGTACATCAGTGCAACTAAAAATTTGTTTATAAATATGCGTTAAAAGGCAAAATTCGAAATCATTAAAATGCTTTAGAAATCCTTTTGCACCATTAATAGATTCTGTTCCAGAACTTAAGTCATTAATAATAGTTTCAAATACTATAATTAAATTGTCCCATTCATTAGCCACTAAGTTTAAAATTTTAGACCGTGTATACCATCGCGTTTCTACAGTTCGCGGAATTCTTTTACCTACTATCTGATTAAGCACAAAAGACCGTTTTGGTGATTGGTGGAAATAATTTGGTATTCCTAATAAAGTGGCAAAAAATATACGACTTTGGGTAATCAGTTTTGTTCCCTGTTGTAAAACTAGATTTAATCTGTGGGCTCAACAATGAGTAAACATAGCTAAAGGAGCAATAGATCTAACTTTTGTTTGAAGCCCATTTATTTCACCTGCCATAACACTAGCCCCATCCTAACACTGCGCGACCAATTTATTTTTAAAGTCATAAGGCTCTAAGCTGTTTTGTATTAAATGAAAAAGGCTCTCTGCTGTTCTATTATCGCTAACGTCAAAAAATCCTAAAAATCTTTCTTTTAAAGATCCGTTGGTCACATACCTAACTGTTATCGAACACTGTGATTTTTCTGTTATATCAGTACTATCATCCGCAATTACGCCAAAAAAACAACAATCGGTGTCATTGATTTCTTTTTTTATATATTCTTGAATATATCATCATGTATGCAACCAATTAGTTCATTTTGTATAGTCTTAGATTGTCCCGTAAAAATATTACTAAATTTAGCACAATGTTCAGTAAGTTCGGCATTTCTTTTTATTAAGCATGCAAATATTTCCTTAAAATTGACACGGTTAAAAGAATCTGTTGTTTTATTATGACCTCGAAATGCCAAGTCCTGTTTACCCAAAGTAATAGTAACATCAATTAAATAATTTAATAATAAACAGTTTTTTCGAACATTTTCATTATAAACAATTTTATTAAGACTTGCATTTTCTTGTAGTGCATCCGCAATAGTCGCCCTATTTTGCTCCAGTCTTGTAAGTGCTACCGAATTTTTAATATGCTCTCTTGAACTTTCATGCGATTTTACTACTCGTGAAAAATTTTTTAAATCCGAATATCCGCCCCCTGAACTCCAATTATTTTTGACGCAACCTAATAAAATACAAGGCCAACAATATAAGCTTTCTTTATAAATACTTCCGCATAGCCACCTATAAGTTTCGTACCAAGATATTTGAAAAGTTCTTGAATATTTTTTACCTTGCCTCTTATCGTTAAATATTGCTAAAATTTTCGGCGTCGGACGGCTACCTAATATCTGTTTCTTTTCAGTTTCGCTTCTTCTTAAAAAAGGCGTTTCAATTAATGAAGCAATAATGTCGTGAATAGGATTCATTTCAAAAGCAAAAAGCAAATACAAAAAATGGAACGGTCCAACTTACCAAATCAAAACAAAACAAAAACTTAGTCACGCGTATTTATTCACCTTAAAAAAAAGACAGAACGCCCTCAATCAGCGATTATCGCAATCTATTTCCTATTTCTTTCTCAGCCGCACGCACCACGTAAAAAAAAGCCGTTGGAATATTTCGCTAGTCATGTGATTTAAATAACCAATAAAAGCATATCCAAGCTACAGATTTATCGCCTCAAGAATGCAATAGAAAACGCGTGCATCGGCAATCGCCATCCCGCTCTGTCGTAATCAGGTGACTCGCCGGCATCGGCACCGGCCGTTGATAAATAGGTCAGAAGTCGAAACTTTCAAAGCTAAAATTATTTCGCCTCATTCGAGAGCACTTTCTTTAGGAATGGGTTTGAACGGATTGCACGGTCGGTTTTTTGATGTGGTCAGAATTTATTTTCTAAAATATTTATTATGGGATTATATTTTGTTTTTTTTTTAATGTTATTATGTTGTAAAACTGTTAAAAAGTATATTTCTAATTGGTAATAGATAAAAAGTTATATAAAAAAATTCTCTTTTCCTTTATTTTGGGGGTGAGGCGCGGCCTCAGAGGCCTACCCTGACGAGCCGCCACTGATTTGAGCCAGCTACGGAAGTGTACTATTTAATTTGGAAGCAAATTCCCAGGAACATAAAATCCTCGACTGTTATCTTTGCTGGTCACAAGGTATCCCGAGCGAGTTGTCGACTCTAAATAGTGTTAAGGGATTTATGTTATTGTTTTTTACTCCATATAATAATAATTTAAAATATGACATTTTAAAACGCAAATAAGCAACTGTAAGTACAATTTCATTTGAATAATTTCCATAAGCTTGTATAAATTATTCTCGTCAGTGGCTAAACCAGGTTTTTAGCGGGGGGGAGGGGGGGGGTTCAGGACGAAGGTTGCTACTTTGAGCCAAATATATATACAGTGCGTATTTAGTATTTTATTTCTGGTGGGGTACTGAAATGAAAAATTTTGTTAATGACTGAAAAATAGTCTTTACTTTCATATATGAATGGCTGTTAAACAAAAATGTACGGGTAGGTTCACAGCTAAATATATATATATATATATATATATATATATATATATATATATATATATATATATATATATATATATATATATATATATATATATATATATATATTTTCATTCCGAGTGTACATCCGTTCACTACTGTCGTTCTGAAAAGAACAGTTTTGCTGACGTTTCGCCAAAATCACATTTGGCATTTTCGACTGAAAGTCTCTATTCGGACGCGAGAAAGAAAACTTCGAAAATGCCAAATGTGATTTTGGCGAAACGTCAGCAAAACTGTTCTTTTCAGAACGACAGTAGTGAACGGATGTACACCCGGAATGAAAACACATTGTATTTTTCCATCCGTGAAGGAGTAAAAATAAACACACACATATATATATATATATATATATATATATATATATATATATATATATATATATATATATAAGAGTTTCTTGACCTTTCTTTTATATTGTTAATATTTATAATTTTCTTGGGTATAGGTCCGAAAAAAAACTACTTGTGCCTTAGGTATTAGTGATGTCACATATTGTCAGTTTAAAAAAAATATTTTGACGTTTCGGCAGGAACACCCTTGCCTTTATCAAAAAGTTCATCCTAAAAGCTAAAATAGAATATCTACCCTTTACAATAAAAAATCGTATTTCTTTTGACTTACCATGAAACGTAAGTAATCCATTATAATTGCAAAATTTTATAAGGAACAAATTTCACATATTTTTCGAACTACTCGACATATAACAAAGAAGACGACCACAACAACATACTGTTTGCAACTTATTATTTTTAACAAAGTAACCCTTCGTTGGAATTGAAGGGACGGGTGGCGTTTACCGTAGTTATATTATGTCGTAGTACACTTTATTTAACAGATCTATATTTTTTTGTCATTTATGGCATGAGAATTTTTTTTTATTTCTATCGACTCATAAATTTCCCTTTTCTTTTTATGTAATTCTGTTTTTAAAATTTTTGTTTGGTCAAAATCGAAAGTGTGATTATTTAGTTGTGCGTGTTTTGATAATGCAGTTTGGGTTTTTTTTTGTCGTACTTATGGACATACATTCGTGACTGTAAATATTGTTGTGTTTGCCCAATATAAACGCCATCACAATCCTTGCATGGTACCTGATATACTATGTGTGTCTTTTTTAATTTTGAAGTTTTTTTCTTAAGTTTTGTGTAGTGTTGATCCAGCAAATTATACCCCCTATGAGCAACTTGTATGTTACATTTAGAGAACAAATGTTTAAATTGTTCGGATAGCCCCTGTATATATGGCAGTGTCAAGTAACTTGAAAACCGAGTTTATTAAATGAGTAGGATAACAATTTTTTTAAGAGCTTCTTTGGCTTTTTCGACTAACTTTTTTTCAAAACTCGGGATCTGATAATTGGATGGTATGAGTAATTTGTGTACCTACTAGACCATGTTTGTTTTGAATACTAGTGTGTTCTGATGATGTTATTTTTTCTGTGCAGTGTTATATCTAAAAAGCTAATTTTTTTGGTTTTTTTCAATCTCAATGGTAAACTGTAGTTTTGGATGATAACTGTAAAACATTGTGAGTATGTAATCGGATTTTTCTTTGGGTATCAGAGTAATACAATCATTTACGTATATATAAAAGAATGGTAAATTAAAATCTAGTTTTGATATTATGTTTTCCTCTAAATTTTCAAGAACAAGTTGTGCAACTACGCTAGATATACTTGCACCCATTGCACATCCCTCAGTTTGTTTATATATTTTATCTTTATATAAAAAATATGTAGAATCTAATGTTAGCTCTACGGCTTCCATAAAATCGTCGAGCGGTATATCTGTGTATTTTTTTATATCATTCCATTTATTTTTTATTATGTCTTTTGTTAGATTTATTGGCACGTTTGTATATAGGGAAACTATATCTAAGGATTTTAATACATGATTATGTGGTACCTGGAAGTGTTTTATTTTTTCCTTAAAATGCGAGGAATCTTTAATATAGTAATTATTTTTGTTTATTACCTTTGAAATTATATTTTTTAAGAAGCTTGACAAAGATTTGAAAGTAGAGTGAATGCAAGATACAATAGGACGAAGAGGAATTCCCTCTTTATATAGTTTGGGGAGCCCGTAGATTTTTGGTGGGATAAATAAATGTTACACCTTGGGTCACCAAAAAACAAAACAAAGAAAAGTTACTTGACACTGCCATATATACAGGGGCTATCCAAACAGTTTAAACATTTATTCTCTAAATATAACATACAAGTTGCTGATAGGGGGTATAATTTGCTGGATCAACGCTACACAAAACTTAAGACAAAAACTTCATAATTAAAAAAGACACATATAGTATATCAGGTACCAACAGTCACGAATGTATGCCCATAAGTACGACAAAAAAAACCATACTGCATCATCAAAATACGCACAACAAAATACTCACACTTTCGATTTTGACCAAACAAAAATTTTAAAAACAGAATTACATAAAAAGAAAATGGAAATTTATAAGTCGATAGAAATAAAAAAATACTCATGCCATAAATGACAAAAAAGATATAGATCTGTTAAAAAAAGTACACTATGACATAATATAACTACGGTAAGCGCCGTAAATAATAAAATTTAAATCAGTGTACGTGATACCGCCAAAGAGCGAGTTGCAAACAGTATGTTGTTGTGGTCGTCTCCTTTGTTATATATATCGAGTAGTTCGTAAAATATGTGAAATTTTGTATATATATATATATATATATATATATATATATATATATTTATTTATTTATTTATTTATTTATTTATTTATTTATATAGCTTTGGGAGGGGGGGGGGGCTGTACTACTTATCCTTTTACTTCAAATTTTGGTCAAACAGTAAGCCGTATGGGGATGATCTAGTAACATTTTGGTAAAAATCCGATATAGCGAGACAAAATGACGGACTAGTAAAATGTTACTACTAAAAAACTACATATCCAATTTGCCTCAAATTTCACACAAAAACACAAAAATCGAGAATTACGTAGTAACAAACTGGTAAAATTTTGGTATGATTCCAAAATGGTGGCTTAATAAAATGTTTAAAATTTCAGCCTGAAAAAACTACTTACTGATGAACTGGTAAAACTGTGGTAGCAATTCAAGATGATGGAACAAAATGTGCGACCAATTGAAATATTTCTAATTTTAAAAAGAATTCCAGGTTTTACATATTTTTACGTCTTAGCGTCCCTTGAGGCATCAACTATATAAAAATAAAATATGTATTCCCAATTCCATTGTTCTGTCTGTCTGTCAGTTCGCAGCGTAGCTAAAAACTACTTATCCGATTGACAAATTTTGGTCAAAAATGAATATGGCAGAATAAAATGGCGGTCTAGTGAAATGTTAAAAGAAATTATTACTAAAACACAGTTTTCCAATATTTCTTTTTCATTCTCTAAACAGTGCTTGTATAGCTCTGGTCTCGAGAGTAAAAATGAAACAATATTAATACCGACAGTGCAGCATACGATACCAAAATAACTCAAATACAAAATTTCAAAAGCTACCTTAAATTTAAACATTAACCTAGTTCCATATATGTCTTCAACTCTCTTACAAGCCTGTTATACATTCTAATATTTTTTATATGGCCAGGCAATTTGTTATACATTTTAGAAGCATACAAAATATGTTCATTAACAAGGGGTTAATTGTTGCTATTTGATTTATTCTATTTTGTGACCTATGAAAATATAACATTTATATTACATTTTTGTTTCTTATTTAAAGTTTTAAACATTAAGTTACATGGCTCCAGTTCTAATATCTTATTTAGTTTAAGAACCCCTAACTCCCTCTATCAGGTTTGTGTTTCTGTGAATCTGTCATAATTAAAGGGAATTTTGTCTGACAAGAAAAATGAGTTATATATATTTTTTTACTATGATTTGTAAGATAATTTGTACATTTAAATATTACAGAGATCAAAGGAGCTATTTTTAAGATATATTACTTACATGTTCCGACCTGTTTAACTTATCATCTACAATTAACTCTAGATATTTTATTTTTTGTAGTTTTCCGAGTTTTAAGTTGTTTATTTTAATATCAAATATGTATCTCTAATTTACTAGAATACAACCAATTTCTGTACAATTCAAGGCCGGCATTTATTTCTTGAGTCACAATTTGTTCATTTGTTCCACTGTATATAGTAATACCGTGTCATCTGCAAAAAGTAATGGGCTTAAAGATTGGTACATTTTAAATTGAGTACATATAGTAAATACAGCAGTGGTCCAAGAACTGACCCCTGCGGTATCCCACATGCATTAGCCTCATTCTGACTGCTGACTTTATCAAGACTAACATATTGCCTCCTATCCATCAGAAAGAATTTAATTAAAGTATACATTGTTTCTCTTAATCCCATATTATTTAATTTATTTAGTATATCTATATTACAAATCTATTGTTCCACTAAGTTGTTACTGTTTTTAAGAAAACCATACGAAAATTCATCGATTATTATATATTTTCTTATAAATAACAAGATTATTTATTTAATTATTTTCTCGACAGTTTTAATTATTCATGCAGCTCCTGCTGTGTGATTTAAATATTTGAAGTAATTTTGTTTATTTTCAATTCGCGTGGGAAAACTGCGGCAGAAAGTATGTTGTTTGTAAGTTTTGACAAAATCGTTAGATCTTCCTCTAAAGTAATCAAATCATGAACGGTTATTTCATCATAATGTGGAGCTGTGTTTTTTTATGTTCATAATGATTTGGTTTACTTCAGATTCATAAGTCGATCTTAAATATATACCATTTTAACACTATTTTCATTATTTATAATATGTAGTTTTATTATTTGATTTTTCCGGTCCAGTTCTTTAACAATACATTCACCTATCTGTTCAAAGTGTTCATTTAAAACATTTAAAATTTCTGTCGGACTTTTTATTTCTTCATAATATGGTATTTTTATTGAGTCAATTTGTGTATATTTTTTATTTGTTTTAAAACATATTTATATACTGATATGTTTCTTAGCATTGTTTCCAGTTTGTTCCCAGTTAATACGAAACAATTTGTTTTTTAAAACATTTTATAACGTCTTTTTATCATTCCAAGTACCTCAACATTCATTATTTCTTGAATTTTTATTGTTTTGTAAATTCTGATTTAATCTTATAGTATCGGGCCAAATTAATTAGGTGAATCAACATTAGCATTTACATTTTTTTCTCTAAATAAACCATGAATTTTTTTATAATCTAACTATTTTGGTTTTATTTCTAATCTTTGGCTTATATGGTCTAATCTATCTTCTATGCTAATAAATAAAAAAATATGGTCAGAGAGTAGATTATTTTGGATAGTTACAAAATCAGTTTAATTGCAATTTTGGTCTGATATAACATGATCTATATAACTATGAGCGTTGACTCTAATAGCAGCCTTTTCTGAAATTATGTTAATTATTTTAAGATTGTCTAAGGATATCAGGTTTTTATAATACAAAGTATTGTTACATTCATCTAATAAGTCCATGTTAAATGTTAAATCCATGTAGTCCATGTATTTATTAATTATGTCTATTCTATTTTTTGAAACACTCAACATTATTGTAACTTGGGGCTTATATATAACCCTTAATTTTAAATTTTATACACCTACTTACACATACCCAGGTTAAAGATTCATTTGGACTAGATTTTTCAACTCCACAAAATTTCACAGTTTCTTTAATGTACATTGTCACTCCTTCACCTCTGCCTATTCTACGTGAAAGAACAGTTAAGCTATGTCTCCGTTAGCATAAGTATATCACAGTCACTAATAACCACTAAACATTGCACTGTTTATTTTATTTTTGATACTCTGGATGTTCATACATATTATTTTTAATTTTGTAATTTTTTAAATTTTGCGTTGATTCAATTAGCAATACCTGCGAATTATCATCCTTCCTCAGAGATATATTGCCATTGAAAATCCATAAATATGTATAACCCTGATTCTTCCTGAACAATCTTGTCTTAAATAGCAAATCACTTAAAGCATTCGTGAGTGGTTCGGGAATATAACAACACTAAAAAAATTGTCCTTACTCTTCAATGAAGACTTTCTTGCAGCCCAAAATTTTCCCTCGGTTTTCGGAAAACTCATTACAAAGAAACTTTATACTCATATAAATATTATCGATTTTCTATTTTTGAATTTAACGCTATAAACGATACGCGCATACATATGATCAGGCTTGCCAAATTTGACGATAAATCACCTTTTTGGAGATTTTCGCTGAGCAGTTTGGCACGAAACACGTTTTTAAATATTGTTTCCACCTCGACATCGGAAGTAAGGCAACATTTTTTTTATCAAAATCTGCAATTTTGTCTGGAATCGAGCTTTAAAAATCGGATTGCGTTTTTGGTTAGCCAGGCTAGTATCTTGTTTGTAATGCCTCGTAACATAGACAACGCGTGGTGTGAAGGAAATAAGCTGTGCTCACGCTTGACGTGAGTCTCGAGACGAATCAAAATCTTTAAAAATTACAGGCTTATCTGATGTTTGACTTTACCACACCTGCGGTCAACCCACTCGGCCCAGACCCGATCTTCCGGGCCTGCTAGTCAAAATAATTGTTAATGGACCATTTCATTTCATGCTTAAACTAATTCTATTTTTTCAGGTAGATAGTACATTAAGAGCGAACGAATACACGCACGAGTTTAAGGATGGGTCAGTAAAGTCGTATGATTCGAATCAGCTGCCGTCTAACAATCCCATCGAAGATACTAGGTCTGAAGCATCATGTCTCCTTACCACAGGTACCTTACTACCTCAAGGCATGTGCTTTTTTATTTATTTTTTCATATAAATTTTTCATTTGATTATGCTTTCGTTCGTTTTAGTTGTGGTAGCTAAACCAATACGATAATTTTAAAGCTATTCTTTAAAGTCCGACAGAAGCTGATTTTTTTGATTATTTTGATATTAATTTTTTGTGGTTCTCATTTGTAAATTACGATAAGCAAAATTTATTTGTGGTTGTGTTTTTTAATACAATGGAAAAACTGACAAAAATATTTGACTAAAAAACGAGAGCAAGAAACTGATCAAAAACCTTTTAGTTTTTTTATGGGGGGCGGGAAAGAAATTTCTCGTCTGTCGATTGTTGATTTGTTAACGTGAAAGCAGAGTAAAAAAGTTTTTGTACGTTGGCTCTAGATCTTCCAGTTTCAAATTTAAAAAAAAATCATTTCTTGGAAACGTGCAAACGGATGTCAGTCAAATTAAAAGTAGAAATAGTTGGGATACACAAAAATTGTGGAATTAATGTTTATAGATACTTCATTTTTAGAAATATTTGTTTAAAAAAATCATACATCAAAAGGGCATCGCGATTTTAAGCTAATAGAGAACAAAAATAGCATATGTAATAATATATGTTGGTCAAAACAAATTTTTTTATTTATAATATCGATTTAAGCTGTTTCTACAATTTGTCAGATTTTTGATAAGAAATATAAAATGAGCCCACTACATATGTTTTTAAAAAGACAAATTATCTAGGTCAAAAAAAATACATTGTTTAAATCCTACTAAAAAATCCTTGGAATATAATTTCTATATTTTTTCTTTGTTATTTTAGGTTTCCTTGTAGGGGTCTTTGATGGACACGGAGGTGGAGCTTGCGCACAAGTTATTGCAAAAAGACTGTTTCACTATATAACTGCTTGTCTCTTACCCCATGAGAGTCTTCTGCAATATGTCCTGTCTGTCCAAAATCCAAAACCGCCTGATTTATTGGAAAGTTATAATGACAAAGTACAATTTGTAGACGATGTTAGAGATATTTATAGGAACAGTTTCATCGAATTCATTAAAGATCTTTCTGAGGTATTATACTATCTACTTATTTTAAATATTATTATCATATACACCTGAAAAAAGTAGTTTCATGCATGATACATTTTTTATTTAATCAGTATATATTTTCTTCTATGTTTCTAACTATATTTTATATTGGTTTTTATTCTTATTTTGCAACTGATCTAGGGTAGTTTTTGAATAAATGCGTTAGGGGGGGGGGAGGCGCAGAGAAAACTAAAATGTATGTATTTTAACCAACTTTAAACGAAAATAATATGTCCTCCCTTAAAAAAATTAACCAAAATAATTCTTTTGCTATTTATGTACATGGGTAATCTTTATATTTTGACACCTTTATTTTAAATAGACAAAAAACTTCAAACATTTCCAGTAACTCATTTTAAGAATTTAATATTTTAAGTATCTATCTCTTATATGAGGTGTGTTTCAACCTACCCGTTTTATTTGATTTATCACCTTTTATTATAAACATTTCCAAAACCATTTGACAAAAATTAAAATCAATAAAACATAATTTACGAAGTTCAGTAAACCAAGCAAAAAACGTATATACATCCTAAATAACATGATTTTCTTATAAAACAAATATAAACTGTCATAGCAAATTATGGATAATAAGGTTTCTCTTTTCTAATCCATAAGTACAACAGAAATCAAATAATTACTACAAACTACGTTGTATTACTTTTGCTTATAAACAACTGAAAAGAAACATTCCCGATTTTTTCGAACTTTACCATAGAATGGGAATGATTCTACCTGTACATCCCGAATTCTGAGAACGTCTAATCCAAATAACCAAGATTTATTAATATTTTGTTTTTTAATTGTGTTTAAGAAAAGTGGTTTATCTTGTACAATATCTATGCAGTTTGTTTAAATATAATATATTCATTACAAAAATCGCTAAGTATATAGTGCTCTCAGGTTGTCTTCCCTAAAGTTCCCTCTGGCCCACTCATGTTTCATAACATACAGGGGCATATATAGGAGGCTAATTAAATTGGCAAAACAATCATATTATTCTAATAGGCTTGAAAAATCTAGATGTATAGTGAATAGTGAAGTTTGCGGCAATCAGAGGGCCGCACCACTGGGTTGGATCTTGCTCCTAACGAGATCAATAACTATTATTGTAGTGTAGCACAAAAATTAGTCGATAATATAAATCCTGTCACGGACCCCCTCAGTTACCTGGGTCGTCTATCAATTCCTGACTCTTTCACTTTTTTTCCTGCGGATGTTGCTGAAATAAAACAAATTATCTCTACTATAAAAAATAAAACTTCCTCTGGAGAAGATGCAATTTCAACCAGAATTTTCCAAAATTTACCTGACTCGGCCTTCACTGCTCTGAGTGTGGCAATTAATTATTCCTGGTCTATAGGAATTTTTCCTTCCAGTCTAAAATCAGCAATGGTCATACCTCTGCACAAGGGTGGTGATATTGCTATCGCATGCAATTATCGACCAATATCATTGATGTCAACCCTCTCCAAGATTGTTGAAAAACTGGTAAAAAAAATCATGTCATTTTTAGACCATCACAAGATCTTGGTTCCTAATCAATTTGGTTTTCAAAACAACAAAAGCACTAATGATGCAATCTTTAGATTCTTGGAGGGGGTTTATCTCAGTTTCAATGAGGGTGAAGCTGCAGCGGCCGTATTCTGTGACCTGTCGAAAGCGTTCGATTGTGTTAATCATCGAATATTGCTGCTCAAGATTTAGGGGGGTGGTGCCCGATTTGTTTCCGTTCCTATTTACGACGCAGACGACACCACGATTCTCTGGCATGATGTGAGTGGCCAGTCACTGATGGATGTCGTATCGTCTGACTTACTTAAGATCAAAGAATGGTTTGATTCAAATTTGCTTTCCCTTAATCTCGGCAAAACCAGTGTTATTGGCTTCAAGTGGTGGAATGTTCATTGGTGATTACCCATTGTCTAACGTACAAAAACAAAATTTTTAGGAGTAGCAGTTGACTCTGACTTGAAGTTTAGCTCTCATGTTTCGCTTTTGGGTAGGAAGCTTGCTGCAGGTTGCTTTGCCGTTCGGATAATTTCAAGGGAGCTTGGAGTGTCATCGGCAAAAAATGTATATTATGCATTAATCGAATCGCGTATCAGGTATGGCATTGCTTTTTGGGGAATGTGTTCCCAGGGCCTTTTAAACACTACTTTCGTTTTGCAAAAAAGGGCTATTCGCTCAGTGTTTGATATTGGGGTATCGGGAATCATGCAGACCAACCTTTGTTTCCCAGAGGATCCTTACTCTAACATCCCTGTTTATCTTGGAGACTGTGAGTCTAGTTTTTCGACATAGAGATAGTTTTGTGGCTTCTGAGCATGGCTATCATACACGACTAGCACAAGGTCACATTGTTTCTCTGCCGATGCCTTCATCAACATTGACAACAGCAATTAAAGAGGACAATTGTTTTCCTAAATTTAGAAAAAAAGTAAAGGAACTTCTACTTGTAAAAGCTTACTATGGTTTAAGTGAATATTACTGTGATAACTTTTAATACGTTTTTTTTATTATTTGTAGTTTTAATTTATGTCACATATTTTATTTTTGTTATTTGTATACATAATAATTATTTTTTTTTATTATACTTCCTTTTATATTTTCATATATTCTATGATATACTTAAATTAAATGATTTTAACTTTTTTATCCACCTAAATTTATTTTCTTACTTTTTACTTTTCTGATATGTTGTTTGTCAAGCCACTTTCCATTGTCATACTCCTATTTTAATTCTACTTGTGTATGTATGTGTGTGTGTGTATATATTTTGTTTAGGTTAGATTATTGCAGGATTTTTATAGGGTAATACAGTGCAAACAAGAGTATATTTTCTATTTTCGATAACATTACACATTTTTTACACTTCTTTCTTTCTAACTTTGTTGTATCTTTAATTAAAATTAGGATTAAGTATAATGGCTTTGTCAATAAGATTTTAGGGTCTTGGATAATAAAGCATATATTGATTGACTTGTTTAGATCGATGTAGGCCTTCGTCAAATTTGCAGTTTTTAACCTATTTGCAAAAATAATCTCTCTGGAAAAAAACGTAGTTACAATCCATGTAGTGCAGATTTTGTATATTTTGATACATAAAATGTGTAAAAATATTGTGAAAGTTAGTGAATATTCTCGATATTGTCATCTGAAAAGTTTTAGGAAGGCTACAATCAAAACTTCGACATGAGTGGTGCCATAGTGAGAGCCTTTCTGAGACTTGATGAAGATTTAAGTAAAGAAGCGATGCCCAAAGATGGACAAATTAATATGAAAACTTTGTCGGTTGCCATGAGCGGGGCTGTTAGTTGTGTAGCTCATATAGATGGGCCTCACCTTCACGTAGCCAATGTTGGAGATTGTTGCGCTGTTTTAGGTGAATATGATTTGATTAAAGGAAAATAGTTAATTTTTAAACAAGCACATTTTACACTTTTTTAGGTTCATTATCAGATACAAATTCTTGGGTAGCTAAAAAATTAACAGAGGAACATAATACGTATAACCAAGCAGAGGTAGATCGCATATTTGCTGATCACCCTGCTCAAGAAAAACAAACTGTGATCAAAATGGATAGGCTATTGGGACAACTTGCTCCTCTTAGGGCAATGGGTGACTTTAGGTTTAAATGGAGTAAAGTAAGTTTAACAGAATTTTACGTAAATTTATAATAAATAATTATACGTCTTGTACAATGGCACAATATCACACAATATTTGTAATTTCTTCCAGAGCAATAATTATTTAAAGAAACAAAACTAATAAAATGATATTAATTTATAACTTATGAATGTATATTTCGAATACTTGCTATGCTTGCATACATATCCATCCGATCAATCGGATTTTGAATTCTATGATGTAGAAGTTCCATCCCTCCTCCTTATTTTTAAGATATTTCGATAAACCTTTTCATTTATAAGCTTAGCTTAAATACTCTCTAAAGCAGGGGCGTCCGGTGAAATTTTAAGAAGGGGAAGCAATTTTTAGAAACTTACCTATTTGTAATGTAATTCGAATCTTCGATCATTATTTGCAAATTCGTCAATGACGTCATCATAGAAACGTCGATGCTCCCACATATTTTGAAGAAGTTTATTTTCAATGGAAAACAGCGATGTATGTGAAAGTCTCTTCTGCCCCATTGAATTCCTCACGAAATTTTTTATACGTTTAATTGTTAAAAAATAGCGTTCTACTGATGAAGTTGTGGCAACTATTGTCAATACTAATTCACACAATTTCGACACTTCGGTGTTGGCATCTTCCAGCTCCTTGTCTTTTAAAAATTGCATTAGTTCCTTAGAGTTATTTTTTGCGCTAATGTCATCAGTTTCGTAAATCACTTTTAGTTCAAATCGCAGTAACACTTGGTCGAAGAACTGGCCATAATGAAGAAGAAGAGATTTAAACGTTTCTTCTGGAAAAGTTTTTCCTTTAAATGCATCAAAATTGCAGAGCTCGAGGATTTTAAAATCATTTAAACCGTTAAATCTATAGTTTATTTGTTGCTGAATTTGATCGATTATTTCATAAAAGAGGCGTCTGTATGATGTTTGAACATCTCCCACCTTGTCTGTTCTAAGACGCTTGGCTTGTGGCTCTACATTTAACGTCATCGTTTTCTCCCAAAATAGGTGAAAGTCATTTTTTGGCTTAACATGAACTTAAAATCATCTACTTGGTTTAGGCAAAAAGCAATATCATTTGTTTTAGTTTGTAATATATTAAAAACATTGTCCGAGAATGGAAATATTTCTGAAAATATGTTCAACAAATAATTAAAATTAAAATCTCGTTTCAAACGGTCGAACGGTTGACTTGAAAAAAAAAGCAGCCATTCCACTTAAAGTAACGAAAAATACTTTACATTCTTTAATGTGATTGATGGACTGGACCCCCTAATTGTCCTGCCATCACTGCAGCTCCATCATAGCTTTGAGCAACTAATTTTTTCTCTCCATTAATTTCTTTAGTAACGTTATAAATTACGGTATATAATGCATCTGCTGTATGATTTTCGGACACATTCTTGAAACCTAAAAATCGCTCTGAATACTTCCGTCTGTTTCTCCTGCTTAATTCTTTTTGGAATAATGGTTGCAACAGCGGCAATTAAATCATTCTGGATTCGATTCGACGTTCCGCGAAAAACACTAGACTGCTCTAAATGATTTTTAAGCAATCATCATATTTAGCCATTAAACTAAGTAAATCTTGAAAATTTCCTCTATTTGAAGAAACCCTTGTTTCGTCATGACCTCTAAATCCCTATTCGTGCTGTCCGAGAAAACAAACAACATCGATATTTTTATTAAGGGCGTGTTCAATTCTGGTTTTGCCGAAGGCTTTTTCTTTTATGACGGCCTGCAAATGCGCTTTGGACATAATGTGTCTTTTTACAGCTTTATGGAAATTGTTTAAATCGAAAAAACCAGTTTTATTCTAGAAACCTTTTTCATTTTCAAAAAGTAAACATGACCAACAAAATAATTTACTTATATTTTCACACCCTGTTAGCCATTTAAATTGTTCGTGTTGTTTTTTTGGATAAAAATGTCTAATACAGTTTTTCATTTTTGTGGTTAAATTTTTCATAGGCGGTTTTGCCCTTCCTTTGGAAATTATTTGAAGCTTATCAGCAAAGTTTAATGTTGAAAATCCCTTTATTATTAAGACACACACCACACATTCACACACACTCTTCTTACTAAATTCGCCAACATTTTCAACGTTATTACCGACAGCCGAAGTTGACGGTATTTGCATATCCAAGTCCGTATTATTGTCTTCCATATTGCACCATGCACGACGCGATGTACGTATCACGCAACACACGGATAGCCGTTCAAACAAAGAACCTACTCCAACGATAGCTTTCGCCCCCACTTAAAGCACGCGACTGAAATGCAAAAATTGCAAACAGCTGGTGGAAAGTTCAATAACCTCTGACTCGATTCACATGAAATCAAGCATACCCGCCGCATTTATTATGGGCTTGATAATTAAGATAATATTTTAGCATTTTTAATATAAAGTAAATTAATGGTCTCCTATTTCAAAAATTACATTTTAAAAGATGTTTTGTAATTTTTTTTGGGGGAGCATTGCTTCCCTTGCCTCCATGGACTGCACGCCCCTGCTCTAAAGGTGTTGCCACATTTAATCTAATATGATTACAAAATATTTTTTTCAAAAAGTCCCTAACAACTGTGTTTTTAGGGTACTTGAATTTAAAAATTTATTTTACATAGATATACGGAGTGTCCAACGTAGAAGTTCCCCCCCTTATCTTCGTTATTTTGAAGATATTTCGATACACTTTTTCATTTAAAAGCTTAGCTTAAATTCTCTCTAGAAATATGGTCACATTTAATCTTATCTGATTACAAAATATTTTTTTCAAAAAGTCGCCAAAAACTACATTTTTTGGTTACTTCTTAAATGGAGTAGTATTATTTGACGTCTGTAATACTGGGATTGGTTTCTAATAGAATGTCAACACAGTTTTTTGAAAAAAAAAACTATTTTTATTGCAGAAATATTATATATCATACAATGATTATTTCGTTCCTATCAGTTTTGACCAATCACTGACAAGAATTCCTATGTCATATTTAATTTGGTGGAAAAATTGCCTGACAAAACCGTCAGCAGCTTTTCCGAAAAAAAAATCAAAAATATCGTTCAAGTTTGACAAGGTAAGTTAAAATGAGTATGAAGTATTTATAATGTTTTTTTAGTTTTAATAATTATTGTTATTACTGTTGTGTTAAATAAAAATATTGTTATATTAAATATTATTTATTGATCTCAGGAAATAATCTTACCAATATACCTCGTGCATCTATACTCGTTTTTAAGAAATTTCGCGCAAGTGGAAAAATCTTTGTCTTCGACACGATTTTTACGTATTACTTAAAAATTTGTTTTTCCTATTTTTTTTAGAAATGAGTATTACAACGTTTTTTTGTACTATAAACCGCCAATTTTCATCTATTACGAAACACCTGTAGTGGTGAATGTAATAATTTAACATTCTTTAAAGCACGCCACTGCCAGGTGTCCCACTACCTAAATTTGCGAGTGGGTGCTGACTCATGTATATTCTTAATACTACATCATATTGAAATATGAGCCATTACAATACTCTAGCAGTTTTTTGTTACGAGCTCTTGGGCTACCAGGAAAACAATGAGATACAGTTTAAAAATTCTCTTCAGCGCAGTTTATTTTGTAAACCATAAAAAAAAAGAAAGCCGGCAACCAATGAGGATAATTTTAACCCCAGAGTTAAGTTTTTTCTATAATGATTCAGGGAATTCTACAAGATCAGCGGCCGATGCCAGTGCAATATCAAAAAACGTGTTAATTTCTGTGAATTCATTTTAACTAAGCTTCCGATGGTATGTTTAACCGGCATAACGAACATTATTACGCACAACAAAAATTTCTCATCAAAGGTGTCCAAAGGAAGTGGAGATTTAACGTTTGGTGTGGAGTTTTAAATTCAACGTTAATCGGGCCTTATATTTTTGAAGACGATTTGTTGTGCCCGAATCTCTCGCCAGCCCATTTCTTTCTTTGGAGAATATTTGGAAAACAATGGGTACCATACAGAAGGTACCACGAAAGAGGAGTATATCAGACGAAATGTTTGCCAAGATATTTCTAGAGGAAGTGTTAAAAATTCCACCCATCGAGAATTCTTAAAACGTGTCCCTATGTGTCTGGAAAGAAGAAAAATGATTTTTGAACAGTTTTTGAACTAGTTGTTTACGTTTTGCTTATTCACACTTCATTTTTTAGTTTAACTTGTACATTTTATTAAATTTTGAGCAAAGTCTGGTTTATAAACTAACTGTCATTGTGGTTTTAATTTGTTTAAATTTCATTAGTATTGCTTTGAGTAGTGTTTTGATAAAAATTTTCCGTAAAATTCTAGGCGTAGGAATATTTCCTATAATATTATTCTATTGGTCAAACGCAAGAATGGATCGCATAAAGTTAAAAGTTTGGCAACTTCCTAATTTACACTTTGATTGCGTCAATCTATACATCCCACTTTACCATTTTGACCTGGTTTTCAGTTTGACAAAAAAAATATTTTAAATGTAAAACAGTGGTAACGAAAACTCGATTGCTGGCATTTGCTTAAGCTTAGTACGGGGGCCTCTTTAAAAAGTAAATTAACTCGATTATAAAAATGTTTTTTTAATCCTTCTTTTAACATTTTTGTAGAAAAAAATCCAGTATTACAAACGTCAAATAAAAGGTAACCAATACATTGAAAATATGTATAGAAAGCAAAACCGGTAACACGTATAAAGAGAGCTCCCTATAAAAACCAAAAAATTTACATCTTAAAGTGCAAATTAATTTGTGAAATTTCGCATATAGTGAATTAGTGTATTGTGCGTTCCTACTAGCTATAAATTATGGCCCCACCATGCGACGATGATTTCGTACAGAAATTTTTTGCGAAGGTCAATACGAAAATCATAGAGATAGAAAAAACTGTTTACACTCAGGAACAACACAGTCGTGAACTAGAAGGTCGTCTTGAAAATATGCAGCAGACGATAAAAGTAAACAATATTTGTGTTTACAATTTGGAAGAAGGCGGAAACGAGAACCTACCCGGTCAAATTATAAAAATGTTCACCGAAAAAATGAAATTGCAAATTACCAAGCAAGACATTGTGAAATGTTACCGCATTGGAGAAAATAAGGGTAAACCGCGACCAATAGTTGTGCAATTTGAACAGTTTCGTAATAAAATTATTGTGTTAAAAAATGCAAATAAACTCAAGGGTACAAAAATAGGAATCTCTGAGGACTTAAATAAAAAGAGACTAGAACTATATAAAGCAGCATTTAAGAAATATAATAAAAACACGTTTACGCGTAATGGTAACGTTTTCAGTAAGTTGGATAACAATATTAAAAAAATTACTAGTATTAATGATATTTAAACATACAAGCACTTTAAGTATAAATGTAGAATATTTGAAAATTGCTTTACGTTTGTAATTTAGTATTAAAAAAAATTATATATATATAGATATTTTTCAGTAAAAAACAAAATTAGCCTTATGGAGTCTCAATAAAAATAATTTTCTCTCATTTGCAATCGCATTTCATTGAATACATTTTTTTTAGTTATATATGTCGTATTAATTAATATTTGTTTAGATATAGGTATAAATATCTGAAATACATAAATTTAGATATAATTTTTCTTAATTTACGTCTTGGCTTAGGGAACGCAATGCTTGAGTATTTCGATATGATGGACGCGTACTGCGGGTTGGACACGTTGGTGATGGACAGCAGCACAGAGGTAAAAACAATATTTTCAGGTCAAAATAAATTTAATATATTACATCTCAATATCCGTAGTCTCCAAAAAAATTTTGATGAATTACTTATTTATTTAAACTTGTTTGATTTGAACAACCTTGACATAATGGTGTTTTCAGAAACTTTCAAAATAGGCGTTTCCGCTTTTCATATAAAAGGATTTAGGTCTATATATAATGAATCGTACTTCAATAAAAATGATGGGCTTATTGTATACATAAAGGAAACTATCAAATAAACTCTAAAATATTTAAATTCAGTGAAATTAATATTGTACGTTGTATGCTGCAGTTTAATGGCGCATCTTTGGGTTTAACTTCTTGTTATAGACCACCTTCTAGCCAAATAAATACATTTTTAGATGATCTTGAAAACTATTTTTTAAATATAAAAACTAATGATACGGAAATCTTTGTAGGAGATATAAACATAAATTTATTAAATTCAGACGGGGAGGAAGTTAATAAATACTTAAATATTTTATCATAAAACTCATATTTCTCCTGTATTAATAAACCTACCAGAGAAACAGAAACATCATCTACAATTATAGACCATTTATTTATTAAAACTAAAGATTTAAATGATCAAAAAGATAACGTAACCCCACTAATCTTACATGCTAATTTAACTGACCATTACATTATAGGCTTATCTTTGAATAATATGTTTGTAAATAAAATAAAACATGATGAACGAAAGTTTATAAAAGTTACAGATTATAATAAAATTAGGAACCTGTTAGGGACCGAAACCTGGATGAATGTATTAGAAACTAAAAACGTAGATCAAGCTTATCAACTTTTTATAAATAAAATTCAAAGCTGTATTGAACAATCAACTCGGAGTATAAAATTAAATAGTTTAATCAGAAAGAGAAAGCCCTGGGTTACAGAGGGAATAATTAAATCTATACAAAAAAGGGATTTATTGAAAAAAGCCCTCAATAAAAATTATACATTAGAGCAGTTTAATATAAACACTTTAGAAATACACTAAATAAAACAATAAAATTAGCAAAAAATTTATATTACAAAAACAAACTAACAGAATCCAAAAATAATTACAAAAAAAATATGGGAAACTATAAATGAAGCTACACGAACTCAGAAACAAATTAGACAAAATAAATTTGAAATCGAACACGAGCAAAAACTCGTCACAGACGATGAAAGTGTGGCTAATCTTTTTAATAACTTTTTTGTTACAATTGGCTCTGATATTCAAAAAGAAATACAAAATCCACAAATTGAAAATCTTCGTAGTAATAATAGAATAGCTGAATCCTTTTTCTTACAACCTGTAATGAAAAATGAACTAATTCAACATATCCATTCGCTTAAAAACAATTCCTGTCCAGGAGACGACCAAATTACTTCCGAACTTATCAAAAATATTCATTTAAATATTTTGAATCCAGTTAAATATATAATTAACCTTTGTTTTTCATCTTGCGTCATACCACAAGATTGGAAGGTCTCTATTGTTACTCCTGTGTTTAAAGCCGGAGACCCAGGTTTGCTCACAAACTACAGACCAATCTCAGTAATAAATTGCTTCAGTAAAATATTTGAAAAAGTCTTAAAAAACGTATAGTAGAATTTCTAGAAAAAAATAATCTTATGTATATAAGCAGTATGGATTTAGAAACAATAAAAATATAGAGGATGCAGTTTTTAACTTTGTAAAAGACGTATATAATAAATCCAAAAGAAAAAGAAAAATTTAGCAATATTCCTAGACCTCAAAAAAGCTTTCGATACGGTTTCTCATGGGATATTATTTAACAGATTAGAAGATATTGGAATAAGAGGCGGTCCACTGCAATTATTGCTTAATTATTTTCAAAACAGAAAACAAAAAACAAAAATAAATAATTCGTTTAGCGCCTATGAAACAATTACGACTGGAGTGCCCCAAGGTACAGTTTTAGGCCCAATACTTTTTCTAATTTCCATTAACAACATGAAATCTGCAGTTAATAATTGTAACGTAATATCTTATGCTGACGACACCGTATTACTATTTAGTAGTGACTCTTGGAAAAATGTTTTTGAAGAGACGCAAAATGGATTCAGGGCAATACATAACTGGCTTAATAATAGTCTTTTAAGCTTGAACTTTAGTAAGACATCTTTTATTACTTTTTCTGCAACAAAGACTGATCAACCTACTAAAAATCGAATTTTTCTGCATTTACAAAATTGCCAGAATCTTGTTCAAAACTGTAATTGCTTAAGTATTACAAAAGTGGAACATACGAAATATTTGGGAATTATGATTGATCAGCACTTAAAATGGAATCAACATATCCCATATCTATGCAGCAAAATTAGAAAGACATATTATAAACTATACCAACTACGAGATATATTATCTACGAAACTACTCATTTTATTCTATAAATCGTTAATTGAATCTATACTTAGATACTGCATTGTTATTTGGGGAGGGGCATATGATAGTATTTTACATATATTACAAACTTGCCAAAATACTGTGCTTAAAATATTACTACGCAGGCCGCGATTATATTCAACATCTGAATTATATTCTAACAGCGAATTGTTTAATTTGAGGAATTTATATGTGTATTCCAGTTTATCGTATTTTTCAAAGATCAGGGATTTATTCCCAGCTGTAGCACATAACCATCTTACTAGAGCAAATCACATAGATAATTTAGAAATACCTCTGTTACATAATTCTCTCTGTCAAAGATTTTTAACTTATTTGATACCAAAAATGTACAATATCTTACCCATTCATATAAGAAATGCGATCGAAAGTAAAAAATCATTTAAAAAAGAACTAAAATCATTTATTTTAATAAATTCATCATCATTTTCCAATTTATTTTAGATTTTACATTTAAATCCAGATTTAAATAATATAACATAACCTTTTGTATTATATCAGATAAACTAAATTATTTCATATTAATAAGCTGTTAGGCAAATGTTGACTTTTTGCCCTGTCTGTCATTTCGCTCTCCCATTTGCCCGCGCGATCTATATGTGTGTCCTTGAGCCGAAACGTAGGTGAATATTAAAAACATTTTTTTTTTATTACTTTAAGATGGGGAAAAGTAGCACGCAACCTGTTATTATACAGATTAGGCAAAATTCCTCATCCAATTCATATATATTTTTGAAAGGAAATTAATAATAATTGCAATTATAAACTGTTGTACAGGGTGTTCGCTGTTAAATGGACCCCCCCCTTAACTTTTTAATTTGACGTTTGACAAAAAAATGTCAAATGTAAAAGTTTTATAATTCAATGTGAATTTTTTTAAAAACCTCTTTCCATATGTACAGGGTGTTTCAGAAAGTCTGGGCGTGGTTCAACTTTCCTATTTTAAATACCTACCCCATTTTTTTATTGGATTTTTAAATTCTCCTAAAAATTCCAGACATATTTTATATAGCATACCCTACACCTAAATTTAACCCATAAAAAGATATTACCGCCAGATTTTTTCTATTCAAACAACAAAGAATTAACAGGTATTAACAGAACTAATTAATTATTATTATATTAATTATTATTATATTAATTATTAATTATTATTATATTAATTATTATTATATTAATTATTAATTATTATTATATTATTAATTATTATTATATTATTAACTACTGGAATTCCATAAGGTGCTGGAAATGGCCTCCATTCATCTCGACACATAGGCGGTATCCCTTTTTTAATTTATTCAAAGCTTTTACTAACCAATTTTGATTCATATTTATAGTGTCTATACCATTTTGTATTTGTTCTTTTAATAAATTAACATTGGTTAGGCCCCCCAAGTAAATGTAAATTTTTAAATATCCCCATAAAAATGTGTCTAGCGGAGTTAGATCGGGACTATTTGGAGGCCACTTAATTGTCCCATGTTTTCCAATCCACGTTCCATACTGTCCATTTAAATAGGTTGTTACCATCCTTACGTTGTGGGGTGGTGCCCCATCTTGCTGAAAAATTACCTCTTGTGCTTCATTCAATGGTAATTCATCGATAAGATTCTCAATATCGTTATTAAGCATATCAAAGTATGCATTTCCAGTAAGTGAATGGCCAATAAATATAGGCCCAAGAACTCTATTGTTCTTTATGCCACACCATACATTTACAGATTGGCGACCTGAATGCTTTATTTCAAAAAACCTTTCGGGATTATTAGTGGACCAATGATGTAAATTTTTCTTATTTGGAACACCTGCGGTGCTAAAGTTAGATTCGTCGCTCCACAATACTTTATAAAAAAATGTTGGGTCCCGTTCAAGTTCTTCTAACATTCTTCTGCAGAAATATAAGCGTTCTCGTTGGTTAGCTTCTGTTAAATATTGGACTTTTGTCAGTTTAAATGGGTGCCACTTATATTTTTTTAATGTTTTGTGAATTTTTCCAACACTTTTGTGGAACTCTTTCGCACAATCTCTTATCGAATTAGCAGGGTGTTCTAGACAGAATAAAATAATTTTGATAATAATAATAATAAGCTAGAGCTAAACAGATAAAAATACATACCTTGAAAATATAAAAGGTAATCTAATTCTTCGTCTTCGTTCATATTTACAGTCCTTTTTCGTCTCTTTAAAGACTTGGAAGTCCCAAATAGTTCATAAATACGTTTAAACGTATTTAAAGCCGGCGCGCGTCTATCGCCATGAAAACTATATATTCTCGTCTTGCCATATATTTGTTTTTATTGTTCTTAATATATAAAGACACAATTTCAAATTTTTCTTCTTCCAAATAAACCATGTTTAAAGTTTTAACGTTTTTTGACAAATTGTCTTTTTATTTACTATATTGGTTTCCAAGGATATGAAATGATACCACCATACGCTATTTTTCACGTATAATTTAAAATACGCGTCACAAGTAAATGAGAATTTTCTGACAGTAATATCTTTTTATGGGTTAAATTTAGGTGTAGGGTATGCTATATAAAATATGTCTGGAATTTTTAGGAGAATTTAAAAATCCAATAAAAAAATGGGGTAGGTATTTAAAATAGGAAAGTTGAACCACGCCCAGACTTTCTGAAACACCCTGTACATATGGAAAGAGGTTTTTAAAAAAATTCACATTGAATTATAAAACTTTTATACTTGACATTTTTTTGTCAAACGTCAAATTAAAAAGTTAAGGGGGGGGTCCATTTAACTGCGAACACCCTGTACCTATATGTGAATTGTATTACCTAAAAATTGTAATCGAACTTTGTAATATAACATTTAAGAAGTAACCTAAAAATGCAGTTTTTGGAAACTTTTTGAAAAAGAAATACTTTTTGAGATCAGATTAAATGTGGCAACACCTCTAGAAAGACTTTAAGCTAAGCTCATCGAGATATCTTAAAAAATAACGGTGATAAAAGGGGGAATGGAACTTCTACGTGGGGCACCCTATATATGTGTGTCTAGCTTGCAGATAAGATACCTGCTTACTTTTTCATTTTAGCTGTTTAAGTCGAAGATAATTTCAAGACTGACAATTTTTTAGTCTGTGAATTTATAACTATATCTTATAAATATATCATATTCTATAAATGTATATTTAGGCAAACAGTTTTATTTAAAAAATAACAACGTGAGAGAAAGTATTAAAAAGGGCCTTCATCGTTAAATACCGTAATTAAAACAAATAGAAGACGTGAACAAAGACGAATTCTAGGTAATAGAAGAAAAAGGGGAAGAAATGAAGAAAGGGACTTAGCGAATTTATTATATTTCCAAGATAATCCAAGACGTTGAATTCCCGATTGTGTGAAAAATTTATCATATGGTAGAAGAAGTAAGATATTAGCTCATGGAATAGTTCAAAGAACGTTAAAGAATTTTAAGTATAGATCATCAAAAGTACGCTATTTCAAAAGCTTATTGACAATTAAATAGAAAGGAAAGTTACTTTTGTTACAAATATTTACGAAATAATGTGACAAGATCCTAATTTACTTCATGCGTTTGGATAGACGAATCAAATTTTTAAACTGCGGTAATGTTCATTAGGCGAAATGTTCATGTTTGGTCAGATGAAAACTTCTTTTCCGTCGACGAGGTAGGTTTTCAAGGTTGTAATTTAATCAACGTTCGGTGTGGAATATTAAACAATAAAATTTTAGTACCATTGTTTTTTCCCGGAACAATAGCTGGGAAGCGCTATCTTAATTTTTTAGAAAATAAAATCGATTTGCTATTAGACGAATTACCTCTTGAACAGCGTAGAGGTATTATGTAGTGGAAACAGAGCGGTACGCGTCCCCATAATATACGTGATGTTTGCAATTTCCATCAGTATAACGAATCAATCGGTAGACAGGGAACTTTACATTGGCCTGCAAGATCCCAGAATTTACATATTTAGATGCTTTGGGGTCATTTGAAAAATGTTACAGAAATCGGAATGAAAATATTGAGGAAATTTAAAGAAAAATGAGAAACTTAATGAAACAATAAATATTATTATGAACGAAAATAGTGCTGAAAGTAATATAAACAGGCTTTAGAGGCAGAGAGGAATGTACGAATTACGTGACAAGAATGTTGAAAATTTCTTTTAGTATTTATTTGGCAATGTCAACATTTTATCTGTGCATTATCTTAGTTTTGTTATTGGTTATAATCACTTGACATTGCCTCTAAAAAATATTAACTATGTAATAACAATTAAATTTTATTGTTTATTTGTATTTGGTCAAGATTAACAATAATACTTTAGTCACCGTGAATTTATTATTTTAACACGAAAGAAAATTTTAGAAAATCTCGATTTTGAGCTTGTTTTTGAAAATAACTGCATACGTGTGTATATAATTTTGGAAAGCCCACAGTATTCCTAATAAATATAAAAAAATAATATACAGGGTGTGTGTATAAGGAACAGTTTTTGCCTTTTTGATAAGTTATCACATAGCTGGGATACGAGGGGTGCAACTTCTTCAAAAACGCCCTGTATCTCTAAACCAAAAGGGCTATGGAAATTCTGCTGGCACCACCATCTTTGAGTTCATAAAAAAGTAGCACACTGTCGCGAAATAATCATAGAAAATAAAAATAAATACGTAAGAAATTCTTTTATTTTTAGGAAATTATGACCGATTTGGTTGCAAAAACGTTCGGAGACCAAATGATTCCGCCCAATTATCACACCCCACCATATTTAACAGCCAAACCTGATGTGATTTATCACAGATTGACTCCAAGAGATAAGTTTCTTATTATAGCTACCGATGGTTTATGGGATTGTCTCACACCATTGCAAGTACGTATCATGTATGTAATTGTCTTAATAACTTATATTGTGTTATTAATTTAAAATTAAAAGTTAACTCCTTCATGGCCGAAAGAATTAATTTTCTGCCCTAAAGTCATAAAGCAGTGAAGTGAATTTTTTTTAAGTAATGTGTCTTTTAAGTGATATATTAGCTAAAATGAGTTAATTTCAATATACGTTTGCTCCAAATTGATTATGCTGAAAATGTTTGAGAATAAAATTATTGAAAGATGAATTTTGATAGGTGGGGATATTGCCACATTTTATTAAATAAATATTTAACAAAAATTATAAAATTACTTTCGCTAAAAAATATGCTTAAACTGGTCCAAAGAAGTCTCCATCACTTGAGCATCATTGGATTGTAGATCTGCCTACAGATGCTACCATTTATCCTGGTCTGATACTCACTGTCAGGGAAGCACGAGCATCCCTTTGCGTGGATTCCTTCAGTGATTACTTACAAAGACAACTTGGTTGGCTTCTTTATTCTCAGAATGTCCCAATTAAAAAATCGGTTACTAAATTTAGAAGTATTTAACCTGATGCCAATAAACTCTCCCTTTCTCCCTGTCTTAAATATTTCTTCGTTGGTTACATAGGTAGTAATGCATGTAGTATCCATCGGTCGATACTAGTTGTCTTCCATATGCTGAAGGGCCTAATAAGGAATAGGTGAATTAATTCCCAATGAAAGGTAAGTTGCCTCCGAAGCCTGGCATATAGGTCGTCTGTTGAGCTGGGTAATTTTGTAGCATGTCATCCCATTATAAAATTTTTCATGAGTATATATTTTGTTATTTTAGAAGTTAAATCAAAATAATAATAGAATAAAAATGTGGATTATTTATAGGTTAGATTAGGGTTAGTTAGGTTTGCTGTAAAGAAAGCGCGCGGCAGATTTTATGAAGGTTAAACAAAATTCCGTGTCTATACTAAAACAAGGAATTTTAACAAAACCTATAGTGTTAGGTGGATCTGTCCCATTAACGTTAGATTAGCCCAGATTTGTCGATAAAACAAACCATCATTAAAGCTACCTGAGGTTTCGAAGATAGTTTTCTTATGCCTTTTTTCAAACTTTAAATATAAAGTGACCGTTGGGAGACAACTGATTGCTCCCGAATACATAATGCATACCCAAAAATGATATAAGAGGGACGAAAGGGAAATTTTGGTCGATGACAAACTGGTTTAATTTATGCCATAATAATGAAAACGTCATCACGTTAATATTTATTTTTTAAATCTAACATTTTGATTTCATTTGGTAAAGGCTAAAAAGTTTAATTCCCTGACACCTCTTCAGTCAGTGGCCATTAGGCAGGTAGTATACGAAACATGCAGTTTAAAAAAATCATTTATAATTTTCATATATTCGCCATGTTCATTTTTGGTTTTAAATCTCAAGTAAACAATATGATAATTATCCTTCCTTGTAATTTTAATACATCCTATGAGGGAATTATGAAAAATTATAAAAACGTAATTAAGATTTGAAAAAGCGCTCATTGAAACATATATAAACAATACAGGAATCTTAAAAACTCACTCTAGATATACAAGATAATAAAATGACGATGAAATTGTCTTTGAATTACAAGTTGATACCGATAGACTTTAATGTTCTAATGCTATTACTGAAATAATTTAAAGTATCCGAACCCAGTTCATAGCTTTTTTTAAAACTGTTTTCTATTAATATTGCTGGGTAAAATATAACTGTTTTTGTAAACATATCAATTAATATTTCACGCATCAGAAATTTAACCCTATCATAGTTATATTTGCTTTCTTACAATAGGACTAAATTATGTTACTAACAAATAACTTATATTTAACTGAAAAGAAAACTAAGTAGTGATATATGAAAAGAATGTATTCTTGTTTTTTTAGGCCATTCGACTGGTGGGTGAACATATGAAGGGCAAGGTGACGCTTCACCCTCTCAAATTACCGAGAAAAAACATGAAGCTCAGCGAGATTAACGACATGTTGCTACAGCGCAAAGAGGGCTTGAAAATTAAACCAAAAGACTCGAACGCTGCCACACACATAATACGAAACGCACTAGGAGGAACTGAGTATGGAATAGACCATAACAAAATATCTCAGTTGCTTACGTTACCGGATGATGTAGTTAGGGTATTTAGGGACGATATTACTATAACGATAGTGTATTTTGATACAGAATTTTTGAGGCATTGCCCCGCGTAGTAAAACAAGTTGAGATTAGATTGTTAGGGGTAAATGTGGTGTTATTTCTTGAGAGAGTTTTTATATTTGTTATTTTTGATGGAAAAGGGCCCTTGACTGAAGAAATAAACGTAATAGGGTTTGTTAGAGTGTGATTTGAGAGCGCTATGTATAGTAGTAAAGTGAGACCTTGTTAGAGGTGTAAAGAAAGATTCGTGTTTATGTTCAAAACCGTTCTGAGGTAGAGAAGCAAAGAAGTTACATATGTAGTATACAAAATAACGAAATTGTTTAATTATATTATCAGGTATGTATATATAAATAAATAAATAAATATATATATATATATATATATATATATATATATATATATATATATATATATATATATATATATATATATATATATATATATACAGGGAGGTTAGAGGTTTGACTACAAATATTTTAACAGATGATACTATAGATGATTTTGAAAAAAAATTCTTATATACCATCGGTAAATTCTCAATGGCTTTCGAAATATTACAGTTTAAAATGTTTAATTTTGGAGAAGGTTAAATTAAGTTCCTGACAACATGGCAACGTTGCTATTCGCTTGTAAAATACGTGTTCAATCATCAGCTGTGTTTTGTCAACAAAGAGACATTCAATTAATTTACTTAGTTTATCTTTTTGGGATGTATGAATTAATTTTTTAATAAAAAGGGTAATGGTTTGTCAGCATAATTTAAAGTAAATGCTGAAATGCAAAATCTAACTTGTCGCGAAATTGTTTGAGTGCTCACAGCAGGATTTTCGTTCACTAAAGCTAAACTATGTTTCTAGTTTTCGGGTGCTATTTGTCTCTGAGGCCTACATTGTCCATAAATAAATAACATGTTTGTATATTCACTATTTGTATACATTACGTATTAAATCTATATGGAATTATCTCACACAATAAAAAACTAAGTCAGGTGGAACTGGAAGCAACAAAAAAATAATTACAACTACTATGTTTGAGTATTGTTATTGTCATTTGTCTAAAATTTAGATTGTTGGGATATTTTAGTAAGCCAAAAACTGTAGGAATTTTGTTAAAAATGATATAATTAATTGTCACACATCTCAAAAAATGAAAATATTAATGCTATGCTTTAAGGTCATTTTTTTCTCAAAATTGGTAAGGAAGAGACCCAACTTTTTTAATCAAAATGGGTCATACTGTCATGTGATAAAATAAAATATTTGTAGTCAAACCCCCAAATCCCTGTATATATATATATATATATATATATATATATATATATATATATATATATATATATATATATATATATATATATATATATATATATATATATATATATATATATATATATATATATATATATATATATATATATATATATATATATATATATATATATATATATATATATATATATATATATATATATATATATATATATATATATATATATATGCCCTTAATAAGGAAAATTAATGGTTTTACCAGCTGTAATTGCAATATATGACTACCTAATAAAATGCAGTGACCAATTGATTATGTAGGAGTGACCAATGCTACCTTAGAAACACGTATACTCTCTTCATTTTCTCAACTGGGTGGTCTCGAAATACTGATGAGATATTTGATAGTATCAATTTTGATTGATAAATAGGGTACAATCAACATCGTAAAATTTGTTATAAATAAATTCATAATAAATTAATATTTATTAAACATAATATAAAATGAAAAAAATGTACCACGTTAAAATGAATGTTTTTAATGAATGAAATATACCAGTAGAAACAAAAGCCATATTTATTTAATAGGGTGATATATTTTAATAAAATCTATATGTTCTTCTGACATCTAAAAAAATGAATCATTGTGAAGCAGTCAGATTGAAGCTGTAAACTTGAAATAAAATTATTTTACTTATTAAACATTTAAAAAAAATCGTGAATAAAAAATGGCAATTTCGGCATCAAATTTTTTTGGTTGCTAGAAATGTTATCTCGACTCTTAATTTCTTATATGTATTAAATAAGTATTTTAAGTATGGCTGCTCATATTGTACATTTAAACTATTATTTAATCTAGTCACTATGATTAAATGAAATTATTCTTGTATTATTTTGTTGTAACTGTAAACAAAATTGATAAACAATAAAGCTGGTATATAAAAATGTAAGAAATGTTTAATAAAAGTGCCATACATTTTTGTATATTTTAAATAATAAATTTTGTTTTTTTAAAACAATGTAATAGAATTATTATTTTCTTATGCAATTCCTTGCAGATAATGCTGTTTGTCTTGTAACAAAGTATCGTCGTATGAATTTACTTCACTGCTGTTGTAAAATAATTGTAAATATATAGAATTTTAAAAATATGTCTAAAAATTATTTGCTTTGATTCAAATTATACTTTTAATTAGTTCACTATCTGGAGGGTATAATAAAATGAAAAAGTAGGCCAATTTTTTTTAAATTGTATCTCAGATCTTTTTTGAACTAGCCAAAGTTTACGTAGTTAGGCCCTCCACAAATAAATAATTATACAAGTGTAAAAAACTAAGGTGAGGAAAGCGTCGGGGATTGATGTTAAAAAATTTAATTTGAAAGGGGAAATCCCTGGTTATAATATGGGATAATTAGTTTCTACCTGTAAATCAAAAGATGGAAGAAAATTAAATTTTTTTGCTACGAGAGACTCGCCGCAGTAAAAACAGCTGTCATTGCACGAGGATCCATGACGTCTTGCTTCTATTATTCCCGCTACTTTTTAAATGTTGATTAGTGCAGCTGTTTTACCTCTTTACGGTGTGATTAAGTTTATTCCTATTCTGTAACGATATCTTTAAATGTTAATTATAAAAGGTTATGTAGATATTTTTGTTTCAGAAACAAGATTTTCGTAAAAATTTGTACAAGCATTTTCTCAATTTCTGTCCTTTAGTAAAAAAAATCGATATTTTTTTACGCTTTACGCGTTTACGATAATCTTATGTACGGGAAAAGTAAGGTAGTTAGAATAATTGAGTGTTGAGGGGGTGGAAATAAAAAAAAACATGCGTCAAGTGTAGGTACAGGGTGTCCACGCGAGATTGCCCGGGCTTATAACTTTTTTATTGTTTAAGATATCATGATTTTAGATATACAGGTCATCCCAGAAAAGAACATGGGACCAAAGTTGCATTTTTTAATGGAACACCCTGTATATTATATTATTTTTGGATTCTACGTCAAATTTTTAAACATATCTCATGTCCTATATTTAAATTCAATGGTTTTCGACATCGGATTTTGAATGCTTAATAGCTTAACTAGCTATAAGATTTAAACAGCTTGAATTGAGACAAAACCACATGAGCTTTCCTATCTTAATTTTTAATTATGTATCACATGACATCAACTTCCGATTTAATCGGAATATACAGAGTGGATAATTTTTTCGATCCAACCTGTATATTCCGGTAACACCAAAAGTTAATGTTATAGATAATGAAAAATTAAATAGGATGGTGTAAGCCGTTTTGCCCCACTTGCCCTTTAAATTTTATAGCTAGTTAAACTGTTCAAAATAAATTTAAAATATCGAAAAGATTATATTTAATTGAGTTTAGGTATAGGACATTGCATGGACCAGGATGAGGATTTTATGTAGAATTGAAAAATAAAGTAATATACAGGGTTTTTTTTATTGAGGAAACTTTGATTTATTGCTTTTTTTTGGGTCACCCTATATATCTAAACGCCCCTAATAATTTGCTTATAACTTTGATATTAAACATTTTTTCCTATCTTAAGCAATAAAAAAATTATAGGCCCGGACAATCTCGTGTGGATAATCCGAACTGTTTGATATATTTATATAAATCCCTACCTATAAAATTATCAAATACAAAAAACCATACGAACACTATACATATGTATATGAGGCATGAGGGTATTTAAGAGAGTTACAAGAAACATTGTATACAATAAATTTGCCTACAAGAATTAATTAATTAAATTAAAATATACCGAGGTGTTCCAGATTATGTGACCCGCCTGTACATTAAAGCTTTTTTGGATTCTGCAAAGAGCTTTAATCATATTTCATGTAACAATTATATCATATATATTCAACTGTTTTTAAAATATTGAGGTTTGAAATTTTACATATTGGACATTTTATCTAACTGTAAAATCTAAACGGTAGGAATAGGAACAAAATGGCTTGTATTATTCTCTCTTAGTTTTTGATTATCTATGGCATATGGGTTCAAATATTCTGGTTTGTCCGAAATACAGGGTGGATCATAAACATGACTGCACCCTGTTATTCCAGTTAAACTGGAATTTGATTTCAGGCTATTGGTAATGAAAAACTAAGGGCGTCTTCCACTCGCATGCTCTGTATCAGAGCAAAGTATTTTTTATCCTGTATTTTGGTATATACATAAAACGAAATAGAGATAGACTAGATTTCAGTCAGTTAAAAGTGCATCCAATATGTCAAATTTCATTAATGATATTCTCCATAAAATATATGTACTTATTAATTAGAATTCTTTGCAGTATCCAAAAATACATGCAATAATATACAGGATTTTCCATTTAAAAACTCATACCTATGTTTATATTCAATTTTTGACACCCTGTTATATTCTCCAAGGGGTATGTTAAGCTTTGGTGTAAGTGTGATCGGAACTTGTTTGAATATTTGGTACTTCAGAATCAATATCTGAAAGTGCCATTTTGATGACCTTTGACTCAAATGGTAACGGATTAACAGAGTCTGATTTCCTTTTATTAACTTTTTTTGAAGAAAATGTTTGTCGCTGTGGTTCTATTTTTGCCTTTATATTCGCTTTTTCTTTAATAGCAAAATTAATTTGCCCATTAGCATTGTATATATCAATTATTTTATCCAAGTGCTTCAAAATTGCATTTTTATTATTATCACTTAAATCAAATTTCTTATTTAAGCCAATTACAAATTCTAATTTGGACTTAAGAAAATCTCTATTATTACTATTACAATCTGATTGCAAAGCAAGATCTTTTTCCAATTTATAACTAGACTTAACTCTGTTTGCAACTGTGGTCAGAGAACTTGTTTTGCAATACTTCAGACAACATGCATGTATATGCTTACAAATATTGTGATTTATTACATTATCAGCACAACTGCATTTAAAAGAGTGTATACAAATTAGACATGCTTCACATTTTAGTCCACAGTAAAAAGTGGTGCAAGTGCTCTCCATTTTTCTAACATTATAAGCATGCTCAATATCTTTTGTAGACAGCACACACCATTCATTTTCAGATTCTTGTTTTATATGTTCAATTTTAATACTTTCCCCTCGCTAATGGCTCTCCCTGATTTTTTTAATTTTTTCTGTACATTTATTTTTTTCTAATTTTATTAGTCGTTCAAACATTTTATCGCGAAATAAATTCATTAAGGCGTTAATAGTTTTGTCCAAACGTTTACACTTAACTCCTTGTAAATAAAAATGTTTAATACTTTTGTGTAAGGACTCTAGATACATGTTGGTATTTATACCAACGTATCTTCTATAGCAATACGCCCATTGTTGCGTTCTATTAAGGTAATTTCTGGAAAAATATTGATGAAATTGGTATGTATCAGGGTCAGTCATAAGCTGATAATTAAATGTATTTAACTCCTTTAGGAAATTTTCTTCATCCAATTCTTTTTGTAAAACCTTTAATGATTTGAATACCAGGGACCTTTTGTCTTTATTGCTTATTTTCACTGAGTTTTGTAACCAATTTTTATTAATATGCCAAGTGCATAACAACCTATGGGGTACTTCACCCATTGCCATGCTATGTAAAAAGCCGGATAATCATCTGACATGAAAACATTTGTTGAGATTAAGCCAATTTTATCATGTATGCATTGAAAAAAGCATTTGAATAATGATATGTCTGACCTATTTGAAAAACAAAAGGCGGCTGGTATTCCGTTACCATACTCGTCCACTACAACTATAGTATATAGCTGAAATCCATATTGGTTTAAGCCATGTGTCCCGTCTATACAGATTTTGTCTTTACCAAATAAAATAAATGAGTTTTTTTGAAATTCAGTCATAATAACAAGTACAAAATCATCTTTTTTAAATATAGATTCTTCAGATCCCTGTTTCTTGTAATATAATATTGGACTTTGCTCCAAATTTTTCATAGCACTAACCCATATATCAACACTAATGGCATCATTTTATGTCTTTTGGTTTGATAGCCTATTGAGAAATCTCGTTTAATATTATGTATATCCTTTTTTTCCAATAAAAAAATTCTGCTAGTCTCTCCATTTGGATTATTTTCCCTGACATCATTTAGAATTCTATTCACCGTTATACCTTGCGATAATTTACCTAAAAAATATGTCAGGTGTTTCAAAGTATAATTCAAGATGTCTCAGCCAAGAGTGGCCCATCAAATGCCTTTAATTTTTAAACATTTTGGACCAAGAGAGGCAGAATGGCGCAAACCCTAAAGTTATAGGCATTTAAAATGAGTCACTTGTGGCTGGGACACCCTGTATAATATTATTATGTTTGAATAAAGCTTTTTAAAACTAATAATATTTTTAAATTATATTTTATTCTTACCAGCTATTTTAAGTCTGTCCACTTCATTAAGTCTTAATCGTCCTAGTTCCTCTAAATGACCAAGATGTATTGGATAAAGAACAACTGATATCTTATCTAAGTAACTGGTAACAATAAGGGTAGATGGGCAAGCCTTGCCTATTTTATTTGTTCCCATAGACTTGAAGTTCCGTACTTGATTTTTCTTTAAACGGGGGCCTAAGGAACGGTGGCATTCATAATATGTTCTAACACCTCCGTTTAAACATTTTTTCCCAGTGTCCATGACATAATTTGCTCTTAATGATTGTTCAACTTTTGTTTTCCATTCACTGAATTCTGTAATACAATAAAATAAAAAAAAATTCAGTTTAAAAAAAATTAATTCTGTACTTTCAAAAGCAGTGAGTTTCACAACAAAATTTAATACCTATCCAAACATTCTCTTCCTTGGATTTTTGTAGTTTTAATTTTTTAATTTTCATATAATACAGGGTAATTTATAAGTTAAACTAACCGCATATACCTGGCACGAGGAGTGTCTCACTAGGGATAAAGTGTAGTGGTACTCCTGACAGATCCCTATATAACTCATTCCTTCCAAGTCCTGCCTACAATATGTACAGTTATTGCCAATAGTGAGAGATCTTTCGACTAGGCCCAAGGTATATCGGCCAATGTTTACATTGACATTCTATTTATTTTATGAAAAGAAAATTTTCCAAAAAGATAATAAATTGACAACTAATACTAAATCTTGATATTTATTTCTTTATATATTAGCACTTTAGAATATTTTTAAGATTAAAATAAGGAGAAAAACTTACCAGCATTGGATTTGAATTCATAGGTTTCTTCTTTTAAAGAGACATTATGTATTTCTGCTAGGTGATTACGAAGAGAAGAATATCTATTATAACCTTGTATGCATTCTTCAATTGGACACAGAAGTCTTTTATGTAGGTTTTTATGTATTTTCACATGAGATATTATTTCATTTTTTCTAGGGAACACAGAGCAACATTCATAGCACTCATACTTCTGCTGCTGTTTTGTTTGAGCATTATTCAATTTACATGTGGCAAGATGCTCTTGTAATTTACGTTTCGATGTAAATGTATGGCTACATTTACATTCATATACTATCTCACTAAAAAGTTTATGGGTCTGCCGATTATGTTTATTTAAGGCCTTCTGGGATACGTATGATTTATTATCACAAACACTGCACTTAAACATTATTTTCATGTAACTTCTCAGCTTATTAGATTTGGAATAATAATAATTTCTACCCAATTGTGTGTGCGTTAATTTAAAATTTCTAATAGCAAGCAAATAGCATAAAAACCAAGAGAACAAACAACCACAATAATAATATAAAATCTAACCTCAACCTCTATCAACTGACACTTCCCGCCCACGACCCGCGTGACGATTTATATGACGTCATGGATCCTCGTGCAATGACAGTTATTTTTACTGCGGCGAGTCTCTCGTTTTTTGCTTAGTATTTGACAGTTTTAATATTTTTACAAAACAGTGTTTATTTTTTATTTAGTGTTATGTATTTACTATAAAAAAATATAATTAAGTAATCTATACCTAAAATTCCTAAAATCGCGCCAACTTTGCATCAAGTTTAACAAACTTTTAAGAAATATTTTTATTTTTCTGAAAAAAAAAAAATAAAGAAAGTTACTTAGACCTAACAAATTTTTAATATTATTATAAGAAGTGCAAACAAAATTCCCGCAAAAAATCGAAAATATATTGACCACTATTTTCTTAATAAAAGCAAGAGTACACCTGCTCAATAAGCATTGACCATGTGCACATTATATATTTTTTTTGTGAATCTTGACAGTCTACTATATACGATTTTAATTTCATTATCCTCTTTAATGTTTGCAATTAATTCTTCAGTAGTTCTGTAGAGCTATTCTTGGTAGTTTCATTTTAGAAATTTGAATGGTTTAATTTTCATTTAATTTTTCGTCTGAATAGATTTTTTTAATGTTTACTAACTCGTTTTTAATGTCTTTAACTTCAAAAATTTTGGCTTTAATATATTTTGGATTTATTCAAATTTCGTTTATTTACTGGTTCGAATTTTCTTTGGTTTTGTGATAATTACAGGTAAATTTTCATGAATATTTACCTTATGTGGGGAATTTTTCATAATTTCAGAATGAGAAGACATTGTCCATTGAACCGAGTCGATTTTCTATTACTTTTTTGAATTTGTTCATTTTTTGCAGTAAAGCATAAAATTTGTGAAAATGTGTCCTTTTTTAAATTTTTTAATTAATTTATTACTAGTGTTGTATTATTAGCAATGTTTCATACAGCCCTAACAATAGTTCTGATGGGAGCCTCTGATTTGTGTATTTTTGGTAAACCGTACAGTTTAGGGCACGTGCTTGTCTACCAGTGGTATGTTTTTTTGTTGTATTTCGGGGTTTACTGGTGAACTTTTATTTTATTTTTAGTTGTTTTTTCTAGGTACGTAGGAAACAGGCTTATAACAATTGTCTTGTAAGATATCCTGCATTTTTTGTATGTTGTCTTGGGCATTCATAACTACGGTTGTGTTTCGTCTATCCGCTGGAAGAATTGTGATATCTTAATTTTTACGATATTTTGTTAAAGCTCTTAAAGTTCAGTATGTTTTGTTCTGGTGGTTTGCTTGATCTTAAAATTCTTTTCACTTATCGGATTTCTTCTGCTTTCGTTTCTTCAGAGGAGACGAGGACAGCTTCTACTCCAGATTATTATTTCTTCTTTGGGGATTTCCTTAAGAATTATCGCAAAATTAAAACTGTTGTTTATTACTGATTTTTACTTGCTGAGAGATTTTAGCACGATATATTACTTTATCGATGTCTATTGAACTGATCGGACTTGTGGGTGAATCGACATTTTTAGGGGATTGTCATACTTGTTCGAAAGTTTATCAGTCTTAATGTTCTTATTTGTTTCTGTGCGCCAAAAAACCGAAGTTTCTATGCGATTCCACAATAAAGGCTGAATGGTGTTACTTAATTTAAGGTCTAACTTTAAAAGGTCTCTCTGTCTCGTCTAGTTGTTGTCTGGTTTGATGGATTTATTCTCTTAGTAACGTCTTACTAGCTTTTTGAAGTATGGTATTAGTTTTCTTAATTTTAGTATGGTAAGACAATCGTGTAAAAGTAGGAAGTAAATCGCTGCCACGACACTTAATTTGAAAGGCCAGATTATATAAAAGATTGCTTTTCTTACCATTCAGTTTCTCATACGTCCTGATTGTCTTGAAGGTCCCCTCCGCGTAGAAGTGTATAGTGTTGATTCTTAGTCCTTCACGGATGGAGAATTATGATGTGTTTCATTCCGGGTATACATCTGGTCACTACTGTCATTCTGAAAAGAACAGTTTTGCTGACGTTTCGCTAAAATCACATTTGGCATTTTCGAATAGAGACCAAAGAAAATAATAACTACGCTTTAAGCTACTATTTTCTTTGTAGAGACTGAACGTTTGATACCTTTTCTTTAAAGACAACCGGGAAAATTGACAAGAACCTTGCCATAAGAGGCAGTATATTGCTTTCTAATGACTTATGTATGTGTTCTTTCTCTTTCTAACACATTTAGTGATGCCGCTGAGACGAGAGATTCGGCCTCGGCCCCGTATTTTTTATATTTTTAATGTTAAATAAGACAAACTATTGAAAAACAAAAAATCCAGACTGCTTTTGTAAACTTATCCCAAAAAATTAAATATAGTTGTAACGTACCCGAGACTTTCTTAAAACATCACTTCTTTTAATCTGTAATACGAAAATGAAAATAGCCTTTCTTTGTCGTTTATGGTAATCGTTTACAAGGGCGTTAGATTGAGCAAATGACAATATAGGGGGTATGTGAAAATGTATTTATACATATTTATAACAAAATTGATTCGAGATCAAGTTCAATTTTAGATCTGATATTTAACAGGTTAAATGTTTTGGTAATTTATTACACAGGATGTATATAATAAAATATGAAAATCTATAAATAAAAAAAAATATTTCGCTCTATACCATTACAGAGCAACTCCTGTTTGCATGATCTTATACGTCTCTATCGTTTACCCTAGTATTTCGAGGCTTCCACAGACTCGTACCGATCTTTTGTCAATTAATAGCCAAACCGTCTCTTATTAGAGAATATCACATAGTTCCATTCTACTCCCTAATTAAGCCAAAAATTTAAAGATTTTTGTATTTATTTCTACAGACACCCCCACATAATGAATTGACAAAGTCCAATCCAATATATTAAATATAAGATTAAATAGATCTCAGTAATAAAATCCAAATTTTCAAAAAAAAAGTTAAAATTTTTAATTTGTGCTAAAGATTGTTTTCCTTTTAGTTACGTAAAAGTGATATCTAGTTCAACTAAATAATAAAAGAAAATTTAATTGTTTTCTAATTTTCACAAAAACACAAGAATCTTAATTTTGTGATATGTGCAGAGACATTTTCACACACCTTGTATATTGAGATTTTGTCTAAAGCCTATGATTATCATAAAAGACAAAGCAACGCCATTTTTGTATTACCATAGTGCAGATTAAAATATATTTTGCTTTAAGAATACCACAACATGAAGTTTCGGCTTCCTTATACATATGTTTTAAGTTTTTGGGAGAAGGCCTTCTCTCGTCTCGCGGCATCACTAAACCATTGGCCCTTATATAACCCTTAAATAACAAAGTTGATGCCAATTTTTTTATTTTCCTATTATGTGTTTATTTTCTTTTCATTTCCTAAGAGGGCGACTTGAGCACAACTTTTGTATTTAGGATTTTTGTGGAATTGCAGATCAGATTGCTTGAAAGAACGTATACTAATTCCTTAGTTTACGTGGAATGGGAGTTAAATTATGTCACGAAAATATTTCGCACATTTGGTTTTGTCGTTGTTTTAAAAAAATCTTGGGTTGGGGGCAAGTTTTGAAAATAAGAACATAAAGTTTTCAAATGTAACCTTTATTTAATATAAATTAAATTTTTAAGGTCTTGTCCCTTTGTCCCCCTCTAGGGACAACACTGCGGCGGTTGTTGAAATAAGGAAATTTATCACGACACAAAAGTGACTCGCTAACAACAATTTTCTAATACAATTTTTTTAACGTACATAACTAATATTACTTCGTAGATTAAAAGTCTAAAGAGAATCTATAGTTAGTTTTCAGTTTAAACGTTTTTCCAGTTCTAAATCTAAAATTATTTGTATGGTTTTTACTTGCATGTATTTAAAGTTAAGTTGATTATTTTTTTATTGCAAAATTATTTACATCAAATAAACAAAAGTTTTCGTATTTAGAAACTGTGAAGAGCTAATATTTGGAGCCATTGTGCTCTGACATTTGCAAATAGATATTTTGTTATTGCTAAAATGATAAGCGGGCAAATAAACGAATTTAAGGGTTCATTAAATTCAAATCTGCGAGGAAGTGTTTCGTTTGTAACAGCTGGTGAGAAAACAAAATTTCGAGATGGTTGGAAAACATTTATTTGGATTGGTAAATTGGATTGATTGATTGGAAGTATAAAAAAATAAATAAAATCAAATATTTCTTAAAAGACTGGCCGCTTTTACAAACAAAACATTTAGTACATAAATAAGTATAAATAAAATAAAACTATTTGGACTTTTCATTTTTCAAAACTAGGCTAGGTGTATATCACTCCTCTATATCACAGGGCTTTTATTTGTTTTTAAATTTAGACAGAGGTATGTTAAAAACATCGATGCGCTTGGGCAAATGATTGGTTCTAGGCAAATACGAGACATGGGACTGAAATACCCATCGTTTCTACGGTGAAAACCCATATTAAACAGTTGTGCCTGTCTAGTACTTCTTACAGGTACATTAAAATTTACAGCATTTAAAAGTTCTGGGCAATGAATATGGTTATTCAACAATTTGTAAAGAAAACAAATATCAAAATATTTCCTACAACTTTCCAGGGTTTGGAAATTTAGCATGTCAGCCAAATCATTGTAACGTATCGTAAAAAATGTTTTGTACTCTTTTCTAATGAGTCAATATGAATTTTGTAATATGGTGACCAAACAGTACATGCATATTCCAGTGAAGATCTCGCAACAGCACAATAAACACTCATAATTAAGGTAATATTTGTAAAATCCTTCAGTGTACGCAACACAAAACTCAACAACTTCATACCCTTATTACATATAAGTTTAATGTGGCTAGTAAAGTTCAAGTCCTTATTATATGTTACTCCCAAGTCTTTGATAGAATCGACTCTATAAATATTCATTATTTAATTTATAGGTGAAAACTATGGGCTTTTTTTATTTTATAGAAACTGATAATTTTACATTTACATTATACAAAATGCTGTTCTATATTGTTTTCTCAAACTGGAAAGCAAATTTTAAATTGCACAACTGCTTGTTGCAGAATTTAAAAAGATTTTAATTTCTGTTATTTTATATATATATATATATATATATATATATATATATATATATATATTAAAAAATCATGGTTCTTGGGATTAGACCGTGACAAATTGGAATTACTATCCGACGTTTCGCCTTCGATTGCACGAGGCATCTTCAGGGATCTTTACTCCACGAGATCTGAACACTGAATGAGCTTGGAGAAATTCAGGCGGACTTTTATACCCGACTTGTACTCGCCTCTTTAAGTCTAGTTGATATTGAGCGTCCTGTTTCTCCCACATGCACTTCTCCACAGGAGCAAGGAATTTTATATACTCCTTCTGTTTGGAAAGGTACAAGATCTTTCGGGATCGCTAGCGTTGTCCAATCTTCTTATGTGTATTGAAGATTGTACGTATGTTGGACCGCCGAAGTAATCGTCCTATTTTGTCTGTAGTGTCATGTATGTAGGGAAGAACAACACTACCTAATGGTGGCTCTTTATCATTCTCCTTTGGCGGAGTTGCTTTACTATGTCTTAATTGAACGCGTAATATCTTCAGTGCAACAGCCATTCCCTCTGAGAGCTTCGGTCAGTTTCGATGTTTCCGATGTTAAAGAATCTTGATCAGAAATCGAAATAGCTCTTAATACTAGTGAGTTAATAACCGATTTCTTTTGTGCTGGATGGTGATGAGAATTTGCGTTTAAGTATATTTGTGTGCGTCGGTTTTCTATACACAGAATGTCCTAATGTACCATTTTCCTTTCTTTGCTGCTGATTAAGGTGGTCCAGAAATATGAGGAGATTATCCTGTCCATGAGGCCAAACAACAAAAGTATTATCTACATATCTAAACTAGTGCTTCGGTTTTAGAGGAGCGGATGTTAGAGCAATATCCTCAAAGGCTTCCATAAAGATATTCGCTACCACAGGTGATAGAGGAGATCCCATAGCTGCCCCTGAAGTTTGTTCATGAAAAGTTCCTTGAAAAATGAAATAAGTAGATGTAAGACAAGCTTCCACTAGGTCTATTAAGTTCTTATCAAGATTATTGTTATCCAGTATGTCTGATATAATGGAAATTGAGTCGTTGGCAGGAACATTTGTGTAAATTGATTCTACATCGAAACTGACCAAAATATCTTTGGGATCCAACTGGATTGTCTTGAGTTTTTCCACGAAATGCGCAGAGTTTTTAATAAAAGAATCTGTCTTTCCAGTAAATGGATTAAGAAAATTTAAAAGTATTTACCTAATTTGTATGTGGGCGAGTCTATTGCACTGACGATCGGTCGAAGTGGTACGTTGTCCTTGTGTATCTTCGGAAGATCGTAGAACCTGGGAGTCTTGGGGCTGCTTGGTTTTAGTGATTTTTTCTCCGCTGGTGGTAGACTGGATGTGTTGATCAAATTGGTAATGCGTCTTTCTGTTCTACTTGTGGGATCTGCCTGCATAACCTTATAGGTGTTGTCCAAAAGTTACCTTTTCCACATATTCTGTTCTGTTCCAGTGGAACAAGGCGATGAAGTCAGATATGAGACAGCGAAGATCATTAAAAACTCAAAACCACCGAAGTCGAACCTCTCCGCAGTCGAAAAAACAGCAATGAACACCTTAAACGAAAACGCAAACATTCTGGTTCTTCCAGCAGATAAAGGCAACGCCACAATTGAAATCCTGTGACATAATCGAAAGCAGTTTCTTCATGTAGGTGGCTTTCCTGCAGAAATTAAATATTTTTGCTTTTCTACGCATATATATATATATATATATATATATATATATATATATATATATATATATACATACATACATACATACATACAACTCTCTTTTTAAAATAATTGAAATTGTGCGGTGTTGCCGTTTGTACCTTAAACAGGTGGTAACATCCGCTTTCTAAATGGAATACCATGTATATTATTGCACTTTTTTATTGTCCTGGATAACTCCCAACACTTTTTGTGTTATGTTTCCTATTGCCTATTCCTATTCCTAGAAAATTGCGCTTGAAAATTGACATTTTTTATTATTTCAAACTCTGTAACTCCCAAACCACTTAACTTGCAACAAAATGGATTGCACTTTCCTATCTTCGTTTTTAGTTATCTATCATCTGACACCAATTTCCACTTTGACAGGAAATGTCAAATTTTGACACCTCCTGTTAAACTAGAAACTGGTGTGGGGAAATAGATAATTAAAAACTGGGATAGGGAAGTGAAATCCATTTTGTTGCAAGTTAACTCATTTGGGAGTTGCAGTGTTCCGAAGGGTAAAAATGTCAATTTTCAAGCAATTTTCTCGAAGAGAGTTGAATTTAGATATAGGAAATATAACACAAAAAATGTTTAGAATGTTCAGGACAATACAAAAATGCAATAATATGTAGGGTATTTCATTTAGAAAACGAATGTTGCCACATGTTTAATAGCGGCGGCAACACCGCCCAATTTAAAATATTTTTATTGATTTATTGATTCTCCAGATACTTCTAATAGACCACTTAGTTTGGGTCGCCCTGTATATATATATATATATATATATATATATATATATGTATATATATAGTGAAAAAATAAATTTTTTGGGATGACCGCTAAAGCAAGGTGGTATTTGGCCAACCGTAGACATCAGTACAGTCAACTAGTTGACTGACGACTACTCAATTGGTGATTCGGGTGTGATTTTGTTTGTTGCACGATCGTGCCAAAACTTAACAAAACAAAATCACACCAGAGTCACTAATAGGAGCAAAACCGACATTTGTGGTTATCAAGAGAACATCCGAAATCTTTGCCGGACAATTTTTAGATGAAAATTTTCCTCAAAGCTGGATTGGAAGAAGGGAACATTGGGTGGCCACCCAGGTCACATGATCTGCAGTAGTAGACATTTTTTTCTCTTAGAGTAAGAATTAAAGTAGAGATCACAATTCATTCATAAATCACGTTAGGGGTATGCGCCAACATGGTTCCCCTATTTTTCACATTCTATCGACCAATGTTTACGATAAAACAAGGATGGCCCATGTTCAAGCCGTGACGTTGTTGACGAATGCCAGTGGCGGCGCGAGTTTTCACTTTCCGCATAAGGAAATATCATTAATCGTGAAAAAATCATAGTTTCGGGTTTTTACAGATCTTCATGTTTTTCCATTACTGTCGGTCGGTCGGTGTGTTCCGGTATAGCTAAAAAATCCACGTACCCGATTAACTTTAATTTTATTTAATTTTCCACAAAAATTACGTCTGATACAAAAAAATATACAATAAGTTAGGTAAGTTTAAAAGGAAATTAGTTATTTATATAATTAAACAAAACTCACAATAGTTCAGGAAAAGCCTAGGAAAATGACAATGTCAACAGGTAGGACGGATGATTTTAACATTTGTGGGGATTATTTAAGAGTGCACAACAAAAAACAAAATGGTGGCGCCAATATAGCGAACGAATTTTGTCATTTGTACAGAAATTTTAGTCAATATTTGAGAATTAAAAATGGTTGCACCAACATAGCAGACTAATTTCAAAATGTTTGCAGATTTGATTAAAATTCGGCATTTAGGGGTATTTAAGACTGCACATCATGAATTTTTGTCAACATTTTAAAAATTCAAGATTGTAATGCCAACATGGCGGCGGAATTTTAACATTTGTACAGAAAAAATGAGAGTAGGAATGCCTAGATTGCGAGCGAATTTTAATATTTATACATATTTGATTAAAAATCGATATTAAGTGTGCAATTTATACATTTTTAGTAATAAATATTCAAAATGGGGATGTCATCAATCAATCAATCCGATAAGTATTTTTTTCAGATATTTTTACACGTTTAATTAAGCCACCGGTTTCTTCCCCCATTTTGTACTTGTCTCAACGTTTTTACCAGTTCATCCCTATATAATATTTGATTTTTGCGCAAAATTTGAACATAATCGATGCAGTAGATTTCTGCATTGACATAACATTTTATTAGGCCGCCATTTTTTATTTGTAGTAAAACTTATCAGTTAATGGTCATGGCACACCTAATTTTTTCTGCAAAATTTGGATAAAATGGATAAGCAGTTTTTTAGTAATATTTTTTAAACATTTCAATAGATCGCCATTTTGTTTAGCCATATTGGATTTTTACCAAAATGTTACCATCATCATATGACCTTTAATTTTTAACCAAAACTTGAAGTAAATAGGACAAGCAGTTCTTGAGCTTTGTCGCGGACGGACATACAGGCTAACCTCCTCTTTCGAGGAAAGTAAAAAAAAAGCGAGCGCTATAAGATAAGAATAGCCAATTGTCATATTGTTTTTCCAAGTTAATAGCTAAAATTTAAAAAATAAGAGATTTTTTTTAATTTTCAATATCCTAAATCTTAAATTCTAACCAATTTAGAACATTTTTACTTTTAATACCTAAATAATCATCATTTAAATTTCTTTACCTGACAACACGTATATAAAAAATTGGCCCAACTCAAATTGAAATTAAAAACAGGCGCGAAATCATCCGAAACTTTATTATTTCCCCAGATTTCAACCAAAATTTAGTGATTTTCGAAATCGCAGTACGTTTTTTTGAGCGTGAGACGCCCTTTGACTATTTTAAGATAGTATAGATATATTCTATAATTATTTTAATTCTCTGATAGGAAAAACTATTGTAATCGTCAAAAAAATCACCTTAGTCTTTCTTGTATCATTTTGCTTCTGTGGATTCTCACATGACCGACGAAATAAACGTTCTATTATACTGAACCAGATTGGTCAATACGTCATGTGACCCAAAATAAGTGAACAAGGTATCTTCCATTACACATTACAAGTTCCCCTGGAAAAAATTACTTAGTGATTAAAAGACAATTCCAAACTTAAACGACCATTTTTTTACAAACTCATAATGCCGCACCATAATTAGGTCAACTAAAGCTCCTAGTTTCGCAATGTTCAAGATAAAGTAAATAAAACTTATTTATTAAATATCTAAAAAATCAATGTTCTTCTAATGTCACCGCACCCCTGAACAACCCAAGAACGCTGCGTCTTGAAGTAAGGCAACATATAACTAGAAGATTTGAACAATATCAACAAATACACAATAATACATTAAAACACATGCAGTAGTGACGCTAAGAAAAGCTTTGTATCTAATAAAATAGTTTTTAGCAAATTAATTTCTTTAATGTTAAAATTTATTGTAGTTCCACGTAACAATCTTTACTGTAGACTATTATACTTTTTTACTATAAGGATCCCTTGTCAATGAAAGTGGGATGGTCTAAATACCACAGTGGGATGGGCTAATACGTGGAGTTGTCGATCGGGTTTGCCATATCTAAAACTCTTATTACTGATGTAATCTGATCTGAGGCTTTGAGTATTTTAGTTTATATTTTACTATTTTCTAATAAAAGTAATTTCTTTTTACTGCTTAAAAACTAATACTGGAAACACATTACTATTCTTTGTATAAACATTGGTGTTCCTGGCTAGGCTTGGCATTGTCGTACGATCGACCTTATACTGTGAGGTAATCTTGGCACTGGCTAAATATGTAAATAATGAACTCTATTTTTATTCTTACACTAAGTTTTTTCTACATTGCCTCTTTCACTATTTTAGCTTCCATTCCGTTTTCGATGAAAATTTTGACGCGAAATTTTTTAGACCTATTCAAAATTAGGGGTTTGTGTCTTCCCCCGTTAGGGGGTTGAAGTTACGGGGATGAAAAAAGCAAACAAGTTCTCAGGAGAATCAGAAATCGACGTGTCCGAAAGTTCTTTGATTTTCTTCGTAAAAACGTAAAAAACGATGTCTAATAAATATCGGAATTTTATTTCAAAACTATAAAAATACACAATAAAATTAAAAGATACGGTACCTACAACATGGGTGGAAAATTTAACAGAAGCTATCATTCCTGAATATGCCCTAGAAGTTCTAAGTCTAGCAGCAAATTTCGCAACATCTATAAAAAAGTGCCTCCCAGAAGTTAACATTTTGTGCAATATTGAAAATGGGATCAACCATTTACGAACTGAAAGGAAGGAGGATCTGAGAACAAAATCATGTAGCATTTTAACCAACCCTAAAAATTAAAAAAATTTCTTTCTCAAAATAAATTAAGAATACCGAAAACTTTCTAAAGGAAAATCCGCATATAGTGGTATTAAAAGTGGACAAAACTAATAAAACTGTAATTATGAATTCAATAGAATATAATAGAAAAATATGACTTGCTAAATGATAAAAAAGTTTATAAACAAATAAAAAATGACCCAACTAATTGTTATCAATTTAATTGATATAATAATTAATTGATACAAGGAAAAAAAATAACAGCAAAAAAACCTAAAAATTAGAAACGCAGTGTCTCCCAAAATATATGGCCTAACAAAGCTACACAAAACTAATAGTCCGTTACTTCTAGTAGTGTCCTGTATACAATTACCCTTTAGCCTATTATAAAAATTCTGAAAACAAATACTTAGCAACGTGGCCCATAAAAATAATTTTTTCATAAAAGATTCAAAGGACTTTAAAGAAAAAATAAAAACGTAAAAATTCCCTAAAAATACGTATTGCGTTCGCTAGACGTAGTGTCTCTCTATATAAGTATCCCTGAGTCCTTAGCTCTTAACATTGTTAAAAAAAGTGGGAAGAAATTAAACAATATTCCAAAAGACGAATTCTTCAAAGCATTAGAACTTACTCTTGATAATAATGAAATGAAATATTTCCCATACCATGAAAAATATTTTAAACAAATAGAAGGGAGTACTATTGGCGCTTCAATATCAACCGTTATTGTTCAGTTAGTCATTGAAGATCTAGAAGAAACAATATTAAAAAATTGTGGAATTTGAAATCTCATTTCTTTATATGTAGATGATTGTATCATGGCAATACCAAAAGAAAAAATATTTTTTTGGGCAAATTCAATTATTGGTTTTGATATATCTACCAAGCCTGTTGTTAGTCCTAAAAGCAACAGTTGCAACTTTATTTTTAAAAAACTTAACAACACTTGATGTTATTTTTCTTATATGAGTAAAAGTATGAAATTAAGTATTTTCTTTGGACTTATTAGTAGGATAAACTAACTGTAATGATTTTTTATATTCTTTCTTTTTTACTCTTTGGTCTATGAAAGTTTGTTGATAACCGCTATTTGTTTTATTATATTTAACCCTTTAGTACAGCTTTCATTGCTTAGAGGTATGTTGATCAGCCTATCAAATATGAACATATTTAAAAAGTAGTGTGTATTATAATGTGTATATGAAATGGCTTATGGAAAATTTGATACTCGTGTTCATAGTTATTGTTAAGTCAAAGAAATTAATTTCTTTATTATTTTCTAGTTCAAATGTAAAATTTATATTTTTGTGTAAGTTATTTATATAATTTAAAAACTATTTTAATTGTCTGTCAGTACTAGTAAAACATGCCAGTATATCAACATACCTATACCAATAAATGAAATTACCACTAAGGGAATATTAATGAATTTTAGTTTCTAAATGGTCCATAAATATTTCGGCTAAAATTGGACTTAAAGTTAAAGGGTTGCCCATTATTAAATCTTCCTTACTTCTGTACACAGTCCCATTAAATTCAAAATTATTTTGATCCAGGTCCGACAAGGCCTGTTTATAAACTAGATTAACATTAATTATGGGAAGAATTTCTTTAACTAATAGTATAACATCAGATGGTGGTATACTTGGGAATACATTTTGAACATCAAAGGATCAGTTTGATTTTATTTATTAATTGAAATCTATTTTGTATGCTGTATTTGGGTTTAAAATTACAATATCGTATTAAAATGTTTATTAACTTTTTTTCGGCCTTTAACTACATTTTTTACAAATTGTTTAGAAAAGTTCTGTTGAATCAAAATTAATTTTTTCAAACTTGTTGGAACTTAAAAAGCTGGATGTTTTAGAAATATATTATCTTTATTCATTGCTATAAAGGAAAAACTATTAGTTTTTAGTAAGTTTGAAAAAATTAATTTTGATCCGGCAGATTTTGCTTGCCTGAACGGGAATTTGAACCTATATGCGCCGCACTCAATGCCGAGTATTTTACCACCTAGCTAGAAAGCCCACATGCTACATTCAACAAAACTAGTTTATAATCCACGGAAATAAACGACGAATCAATAGGAGGCACATTATTAAGGTTGTCTAATGTGACATTAAAACCTGTGATGCGATTGGCGAGTGCCGAGAGCTATTTAGGGTTTTGTTAGAGTGTATAAGGGGAAAGCGAGCATTCTTAGCACCGCTTCATTTTGATTTTGAATATAATTTTTTTAAATTTCAACAATCCAAATTCGATATTTTTCTATTTGTTATAGTTAGGACCTATATATTGGAACATTTCATAAATGTATTTGTAGAATGTTATTTTTGCAAGATGTCGGCAGACTTGAAACGTTTCATGTTTGGCGAGAGGAAGCACACTGAACAATGAAGCGAACGTTAAGGAGGACACTCTGAATGATAAATATATTTTTTTTTTTGCTTTAATCTTAAGATAAACATATTTCTTTTTTCTTTGATTTTATCTTTATCTTTGTAACAAAATTTCTTATTTTTACTTAAATAAGATCCTTTATATTACGTATCCATTCATTCCGCGAGCATATTTATTCACATCTTGAGATATGTAATTTTCTTAAATATTTGTATCGATCAAGTTAATGTTACATATTTTTACTGAGTTGCGAAAAATCCAAAAAGAAATTTGTTTATCATTCTACCAGTAACAAATAATCTGAACATATTTAAAAAGTACACTGTATATATTTCGGATAAAGACCGACAAAAGTTAGCTACATATTGATATTAACCATTGCCTCCTAGCTAAAGATTAGGAGGAAGTACTACTTACAATTATCCGTTTCTGCGGTATTTAACTAAACTAAAGTGAAAACAATACTTCGTATCGTTATAGTGTTGGGTAATCTGCGGCCCAAGATTACGCGGACGTTTCAACAGCTGCCGTAATATGCTCTTGCGGTGTCTTGTATGCCGATTGCAGATAAAAACTAATTACTAAATACTGAAAAACACATTTTTAACAAAAATATGCAAAACCAGATGAATCTAACTATCTCTGGTCTACTGATCTACAAAATTAAAACTACCAATATTTTCAATATTTTTATTTAATACAAATATAAACTATTCTTATTTATAAATATAATAAAATAACTAATAAGGCATTTTATAATATTGTAAGATGTAAAAAAAAATAATTTTTTTTTATAGCAAAGCAACAATTCAAAACGTATCATTGGTAATTTTTACTATTTTTTATTTGCTAATCTTATTTATTACTTTTTACAAAATCTCGATAATCTTATATTAAATACTAAGAAATATTAAACAGCCAAATTAATTAAAAATAAGACTGAATTAAGCCCAAATCAGTTATTAGGAATTCCACTTTAAACTGATAATTCGACCATGTACAGGGTGATCATGCATAATGTCCACCTCCATTTACCTATTTATTCTTGTCAATTACAAAAATGATTAAAAATACATATGAGCTCCTAGGATAGTTTTTGTATAGGCATTACGGAACTATTATTTTTTAATTGGAATATCATGTATATCTTAGATTAAATACACAGAAACAATAACAATAAACCGTGATAAGGGTAACTACCACGCTCCTCGAAAATTACCCTTTATTTATTGGTTGCCTTTTTATATAGTTTTAATTAAAATGACCATCTTTTCAAAATATAAAAGTAGTGTGTTATTTTATTACCTTTTCTCCTCGCCCAGTTATGAATTAATTTGTAGTATATAAAAATACATTACCTCTTGCAAAAATAGAGATGACTTTTAGCCAATCAATCTTTTAGTTTTCTCTGCGTAAATTTAATAAAAATAATGTATAAATATTTTAAAGTATGATTTTATTCATCTTCGAAATTTTTATAAATAATATGTCTTTTCATCTAGTAAATGAATATTAGTTATGGTTTTAAAATAGATTTCTCCGTATTTTCAAATAAAAGCATCAAATTACGAAAAGAGTATTTGCTGTTGCATAAATAATTTAAACATTTAAGTAATTTTGTTTACTTAGTCAGACAAATATTTTGCTTGTATAGTATGCCAACTCAATTTCAGTAAAAAATCTTACAACATTTGAATTTAAAGCTTTTTTTTTACTACAATATTCACGCCAAAATTATAAAACGAGACATGCTAAAAAATAAAAAAACAAGAGATATAGTTTATAAGCTTTAAATCAAACTTCGGCCCCTCCCAGTTAAAAATGTTAAACAGGAATGAGGTTTAAGTGATACCTGGTTTGAAAGGTTTCCAACAGCCCTACATTTTATTATCAAAATATATAAAAACTAAAAACCTTTCTAACGAGGCACCACTTGGACCCGCCTTCCCGTTTGATGTTTTTTTTAAAAGGGTGTAATGAAGTATATCTCAGACTCAGATCTGGAATTACATATAATACAATTTTTATCCATTTAAACTATTAAAATTTTACACGTCATGTTTCATGTTTTGCAAACAGCATTATATAAACAATCCTGTTGAGGTTATTCTTGAGTCACAACATTCAATGCATTTGCTATAGGCCTTATGTATCTTCCTGTGTACTTAATTAACACTATACGAAGCAATGTGTTAGACTTTCGATCTTCCCTCTATACTATTAAGTGTACATAGTTTTTCAGTACCTGTGCGAAAAGTATAGCGTAGGAGCTAATTTTTTTTGTTGAGAGGGGTGAATATTATGCCTGATCATCCTGTACAGAGTTAACTGATGTCATATTCAGTTCCCTTCATCTATATAAATTTTAATTATAAAATATTTATAATAATAAATAAATTTGAAGACACTAGACTTAAAAAGTTTTTGGATGACAAATTTGACTTTAATGGGGCTTTATTTTATAGAAATTCATATTTTAAATCACCAAAGAAATTCTTAGTGTTAATATTAATATTTTTATTCTATGCAATAAAGAGATAATGAAAAATCCTAACAGTGCATACTTTTTCGTAAAACGTCAAAATTCATTCTTCAAATTTTATTTACCTAGTACCTCAAACAGCATTTAATTAAGCTGAAATCTAATATTTTAAATAAAATCGGTACTTGTGGCCATATAGTCACTATACAATTCTAAAAAATGTAATTGAAAATGTACAATTTAAAAATGCTATAAACTGGACAAACTGTATGAATACAGACATTAACCTTCTTGACCAAAATCTTTCATGAATTTTTCTAATTTTACTAAGTCCTCATCGTTTACAGTTGGTTTTGATGTTGCCAAAGATCTTAACATATCATTCTGAAATAAAAAAGTTAAATTTAAAATTGCATAACTCAAATCTAGCTAAACAAATAAAGGTCCTTTGTAACACATTGAATGACGAAAAAAATGGGAAAAATGTGAAATGATATTAAAAGATACATTATGTATTTAACAAATATTTTCAAGTATTATCTCTTTGTTTAGCAACGTGAATATTTTGCTTACCATAGTGACTGGAGGTTCTGCCAATTTGTCACCCTCGACTTCCATCCAAGACATTTCAATAGCCCCTGGATCACCTGGGGAACATGGAATCAACAAATCATCCACTATTACATCGGGATCTTTTGGGCTAGGGCCTCTGATTCTCTTAAAGTGAGTGGCGGTCTGCACCTTACGTACCGGTTGCATAAGGGCATCCCTCACCACTATACTTATATCAGCACCTGAAAATCTGAAAAATGAGGTCGTAATTATTGTTTGAATGGAGTCGCTACTGGTATTACAAAAAAAAAATTCAAGGTCTTGCAAACATGTGCGTAAGAAGTGTATTTTTTTTTGGATCTGTCACATTTAGCAGTTTTTTTCTCTAATTTTTATTTGATTTTATCAAACTCTTATCTCTACAAGGGTGACTAATGTTAAATATTCAAATACTGTAATATTCCAGTTTTCTATAATTTTGAGTCATTATGTTTCATTTACAATTAACATAGTTTGATTTGCCCCGATTAAGCTAACCTGAACAACCCATGAGCATAGTAAAAAAAATACATGTCGGACAGAATGTGGTAAGATATTACTTAGGATTAAATAGTCAAACACTTAGAGAATGTAATTTGAGGGCATAAATCTAAAAAAAATCTTTGTTTATTTTAAGTAGTGGGATGAGAAATTGTCATTAGTGGCTGGCAAGCTTTGAATTAAATTTAAAGATTCTTCCCTTAAAAATTATTTTAAATGTTAGATACATTTTTGAATATTGTTTAAGGAAGTATTTTATATTATTAGAGCATCGAAAATATGTATAAAAGTGAGCCATTCTGGCATTTTTCCTGTAAATGGCTGAATTTTTATTTCGGGTAATTTTACCACTGACGTAGGTTGAATTGGCTGTGGAGAATTGGGCCTTACGGAGTAGGCGCAGGATTCAACAAATTGCTCATTTTTATTTCTTCTAAGGTAGCATTTTCCACTGTTAATGACATTTCAGGTATTACGGATTGAATTTGATCCTGAATATCCTCATACTTATATAAAGAATGAAATAGCTGATCATATATCAACTTTTATTTAAACAATATATAGAATATCCCATTTTTACAGTTTCTATCAATATCTAAGTAATAACTTACAAATAACTACATATCTAGTAGTATTGACAGCATATCACAATACAGAATGGTTAAATTAATTTCAAACAATATTGGGTGGGCTTCCAAAAGGATCAATAGCAGGTTGGCTATTTAGATATGCTAATGACCGAGTTTATGGAGAGTTAATGCCATTGTTTGTCTGATGAAATTGGACATGAAAAATTTTATTTATTCTAAGCTCTTTTGCAATATTGACTAGGAAGATAGGAACAATCTATGTATACGTTGATTAGTGTATGTACAAAATGCAGATCATGAAATTGTCTGTAAAATGGCTGTCAGCGTCTTAAGTTGCGTTGCGGAAGGTAGTGCCACAAAAAAAATGTGCCGATTTTACCAAAGTTGTAATTCAGGCATGAAATATTTGCTAGAACTTTAGGAGAATTAGGCTGTATCTGTGAAATTTGCTAGAACTTTAGGAGAATTAAGCTGTATCTGTGAAATTTATTTTACTTTTCGATCCAACTCGTACAGCATTCAAATTAGATATTTGCATATTCCTGAACCCAGGCCATCAAAAAGTTCATTGTGTTGAAGTGCTTATCCTGACGTCAGCTAAAGGTACTTACGGCAAGGCAACCTTTAAAAAGAAATAATTTTATCCAACAATGAAAAATTTGTGCGTTTTTTTAAAATCGATTTTAGTTAATGTCTCGATCCTGAACCAAAATCAATATAAAATTATGTTTAGCAGCAAAAAGATGGTCCTTTTTATCGGCCCATTCGTTTTTGCCCCAGGTGGTACCGATACGTCGGTACAAAAACTAAAATCATGTCATATTTAAACTATATTCCAAAAATTTCTCATAATTCAATGATAGGGCTAAACTTTATAACAACCTCTAGACAACACATAGACGTTTCTTCCGTGTATTCACTTCAACACTGCTTGAAAACCGCTAAGAAAAAGAAAAAATTTCAATCCTAAATGGTTAGTACAAGTCGGAGCATAATTCTGGCAAAGTGGTTTTTAAACTCCTTGAGGTTAAAAGTAACCTTGAAGAGTTTACTTAATTATGGGTCCCTTAAACTATTCCCTTTCGGAATTAATGATTTTTTAAAAACTGCCGTTTGTTTAAGGTGCTCGCCAAAATTCTTTCAAATTTACCCCATTTTTATTCTTTTTCAAGCGACATCCTGTGCTCCGATATTGCCGGTTAACGAATTTGTCTGAGATATTTGAAGAGGAAGTCCGAAAAAAAAATACCCTACCTTAAAAAATTTACCGTCACGACCTAAATCTTTGGTTAATGATAGTTCGAAAAAAGTGCCCGTATCGGACGCCATTACTCGTTAAATATGAACCCTACCAAAATGTATCTTCTCTCCCCGATCTACCGTTACTGAGCTCCTAGAAGTTCGAAAAACACAAATTACCTTCCAGGCTACTAAAACTAAAAATCACCAAACCGGTAAGGGCTGTATAGGGTCAAAATTATAATAAAAGCACTTTCAAAATTTTATTAAAAAAGGTTTTTTTGAATCATTCTTTTCATTTTAATTAATACATCTTTATTATTGAATTTTTAATGGGTTAAGTTAATATCATAAAAATGCATGTATAACAACTAAAAGTTAACTGTTTAAAACGCAAACAATCTTTAGTTTATTTCGAGCGTATAAGCAATTAATTTCTATGTGCAAATAATAGCAGCCCTAGCGCAGTCTAATATATGCTTACTGAAACGTAAATATGTAATACATAATACTAATAACAACAATTGTCCGAGATTAATGCTACTATAGCAATTAGAAATTTTTTAATGTTTGAAACTGTTTGTAAAATATTTAAAGGCAGCTTATTAATTTGTGTTATATTACAAGATTTTTATAATGTTCAAACTTTATGTACACATGGTCCAAATCTTAAGACGAAATTACCTAACTTGAGATATTAGAATGATTGAGATAATTTTAGGCAATTATATAATTACTGTTGCTAAAACGCAAAGAAAAAAGTTTTTTGATGGCAAAAAGAATCTGAGAACCACAAAAGAGTTGTGATTGTAACTTGGAAATAAGAAATTAGTGAGAGACATTTCTGACAATAAAGTTAAAATATAGACTTAAAATATAAAATAAAGATTTATTCATTCACATATATATATATATATATATATATATATATATATATATATATATATATATATATATATATATATATATATATACATATATATATAAAAAATCATAGATAGGTATATTTTTTATTTCGGCAAGGAAACAAATTTTAACAGCTGTCACCATTTTACCCCTAATTACATAGTACACTATCAGTGTGTTTGGGGTTTTTTGATTTTGACATTAATTTTTCTAAAGATCATCACATCACAAAAAGTAAAACGGAATATAATAAATATGTAGCAGGTAAATATGGCAACTCTGCCAGAAGCAATCTAAACCTATAATTTCTATATTCGGATGCCAAGAGACTTATGTAGCCAAAAAGGATAAAAACAATATTTTAATAAAATGTTTTTAATACATCGTAAAACTTAGTTGTTTAATATCTAGGGCTATCTTGACACCTTTTTAGACTACAGTATCCGGTATATCTGTATTTATTCTGTGTTGTTCGGTTTTCTGCCTGAGATGCAGCAAACTCTCCAGTTCGAAAACTGATAACAGTGTAAGTTTCCCTAAATCAGGGAAAGCATCCTTGCATTCCTCCCAGCATCCCAAACCAAACACTAGCCGCACTGCCCTTCACTGCAATTCAAAGAGTCTTCGGGACTGAGCAGTATGACCCCAAATCAAAACTGCATAGATCATACAAGATGGAACACACTAGAATACTCCATCCTCAGAGCTCCTTGTAATACACATAGAGCTCTTAGTTTTTACAGGTATCAATTCTTATGACAGGATTATCAACTATTTCAAATTAAAACTGTTTAACCAAGAAAAAAGCCTTATTTGAAATAGCCCATATTGCCTACCTAAATTCTGAAAATCAATGTCAATAGCATTTAAATAGATCTGAAAACATACATAGGTATAGGACAGAAAAATAGATAAACATCTAAAAAAAATCCCTTGTTAATAAGATTTATTTACACTTTGGATGAGTAATATTAAGTTTACTGCATAAAAATTTTTTTCAAAACATGATCAATATCTAAGTATAAAGAATATTAAAAATTTGGCCAGCACCCAGAAACATGCTGTAAATGACAAGAATTCAGGACTGTTTTGGAACTTGCACTTTACCAACTACTTATCTTTAAAATATATGTTATTTTAATTACCCCTCAGTTCTTTTTGCTAGCTCTTTAATGTCATCATCAGTAAGTTCAGTGCGAGTATTTCCTAAATGGATCTTAAACATTGTTACTCGTGCATGCTCTTCTGGAAGGGGGATATAAATACGCTTCTCAAAACGCCTTCTGATAGCAGCATCTAGAACCCAAGGGATGTTGGTTGCACCCAACACCAATATGCCTTCCGAATCATGCCCAACACCTAAAAAAATATTTTGCAATTTTTCTGACAGTTTGTTGCAAACAACAAAATCTCACAAAAATAAATATAAAATAAGGTAGTTAGTTTTCTCAGAATTTAACTTAATATTTTAACATAATTCTACACTTGTCCAGAGAGCAACAAAAAATTACAATATATTGTGTATGTAATAATAAAGGCAAAATACCTTGTTAATTGATTAGTTTACTATCCAACATATCTTAATGTGAATGTCAACTAACAGTGAATTTTATCAACTCTCTAAAGCGACTCTTGTATATTGTGGCTCATACAAATATATTTTCTAAGTTTATGTCGTCATTATACCTTCTGAAATGGCCATGATGTGTACAGCGGTTTACTTATTAAGGTTTGTTTTTACATAATTGAGGGATGCCAATATAAAAATAATAATAATAATAATAATAGGTTTATTGTTCCAAAAAAACACATACTGTACTGTAAAAATAATACTTAGGAATAAAGGGCTACTTATTTAGCTTTCTTTTAAAAAGAAGGTGCTATTGTAGCCAGTATTTCTATATTGATTGATATTGGCAATGATCGAGAGACGTAATAAATTTGGATGTGTATATACAGTAAAGAAGAGGCCCCAGTATGCTTCCTTGAGGGGCAGCTGCCTCAATACCACGCTCCTCTAAACGCTCGCCATCGAGGATTACACACTGGGCCCTGTCTGAAAGATATGACGATATAAGTAAGATTGATGCTTCATTAAATCCTTAATATTTTAAAATAGCCAATAAGGTGCCATGATGCAACATATCAAATGCTTTTGTGTAATCGAGCAATATGAGAACAGAGGATTTGTTTTGATCACCCGCTCTTACCAGGTCATCCACTATATCCGACAGTTCTGTAGAGCAGCTACAGCCAGCTCTAAATCCCGATTGTTTTTCTGGTATTATATGGTTATTTGACACAAAGGAAACCATTTCAGTCTCCTTAACTTTTTCCAAAACCTTAGACAACGTAGGCAGTATTGAAATAGACCGGAGTTTTCCAAACTCAGTAGGATTTTTAACTTTGGACAAGGGTATAACATTAGCTAATTTCCAGGTCTTGGGAAAATAAGATTTCTGTATACAACTGTTAATAATATGTGTTATGTAGGGGGATTATAAATGGACAACAGAAAGTGATAAGGGTTATATTTAGGTCATCCGCACCAAAGGCTTTCAACTTTATTTTAAGAAAAATTTTAGATATAAACTCTTCTGAGACAGTGTGGAATTCAAACGTTTTGTTTAATAGTAGATTATTAGTATAAAAATTTATAAGTGCCTGGTTAGGAGAGTTATTATTTTGAACGATTTGTGAAAAGAATGTACTGAGTTGATTGACATGTTTTAAATTTTCCAGAATACATTTATTTTTTTTATTTAAAATATTTAGTCTCTTTAGTTCCTTCCATTGATCTTTTGCGAACAATTCTGAAATTTATGATTAAGGTATGCTTTTTTCTCAGCTCTAATAGAAGAGGTGACCAAATTTCTGATTTGTTTGTAGTAGTCTAGTGCGCCGAAAATCATTAAGTGCTCGATTTCTAAGATTTTTCATAAATTTGATGTTATCCGTTATCCATGGGCAGTAGGGCTTTTTAATAGTATTAACCACTTTCAAAGGAGCATGTCTATGAAAGATATTCAACAAGGCTTCTGTGAGAAACTGTACTTTATCATCGATGTCACTAATGTCATAAATGATATTCCAGGGGTAATTTTCTAAACCAGTTTGGAAATTAGTGAAGTTTATATGATCAAAGGCTCTATATTTGTAAGATATATTTTGGGGTTTGATCGATCCCAAATTAAGAGAAATATAAACTAAAAAATGATCAGAAATATTAATATCCCTGACCCCTACATCTTGCACACCCTCAACCTGACAACAGATAAAATCAATCAGAATAGAACTAAAATTTGAAACCCTTGTAGGTGCTGAAATTAATTGTTCCAAGTTAAAGGAACTAAGTATGTTACTTAATTGGGCAACGTGAGTAGAATCATAATGTAGCATATAAACATGGAAGTTAAAGTGACTACATTACAAGTTACAAAAGCGTTTGTTATGTATGCTCTATAGTTCAATCCGTCAACAATTCTAAAATCCCCTCTTCTGTATCTTAAAAATTCTGACAAGCTGTTATTATTAGGCAATTATCACCGACTGATGAAATTTTTGAATCACTCAAACATTTTGTGTTGGGGGACCAGCATGGTATCTATTATGATCGCTCAACAACCACAACGAAATAAAATTTCAAAATTACCTAATAACATTGGTGGAAGCTGGCCAACAAATTGATGTCATTTACACTGATATATCTAAGGAACTCAACAATGTCTGCCATCAGCTTCTCCTAGCAAAATCAGAACAAACTGGCTTTTCTAGAAACAACACTGGATCAAGTGGTATTTATTTAATCGACATCAATAGGTCAATGTGAATGGTTCAGTATTCAACGACGTTGTTGTAATGTCGAGCATCCCACAACACTAGCATATTAGTCTAATTATCTTTTTGCTTTTTATAAACATAGTCCCCCTTATTCACTAGAAAGGTTTAAGAGATAGACCAGGTCTAGTTGCCATGGTACTTAAATCTCTTAGTTCGCCAGTGTGACATGCAGAAAAATTATTTGTTCAGTTGTTAAAAATGTCATCTAAAACCTATAACTGTCAAGTTAGACCTGGTCTAAATTTAAACCTCTTTAGTGAATACGCGTTTTAATGTTTTAACAAGTCTAACAAATGCAGACAAATTATTTTCAGTTCCCTCTGATGCCAATCAACTGCAATTTGACACTGATCTAAGAGCAACACATCATTTTTAGTAAATCTAAAGTCATTGTTATAGTGTTATAGTTAATAAAGGCTTAAGTTTTTGTGAGTAAGATCGTTTATAAATGTGAGGTGTGTGAATTTTTCTAACTACTACTTTCTATCACTCTAAACAAACAACGAGCCAGTGGTGTTTGGCTGAATCAACCACAGTTGATTTGGAAACCTAAAATTGTTTTAATAGTTGTTATTACATTAGTTGAAATACAGCAAACAAAATAGTCATACTAAATATTTCTCTGCGTCTTTGTCCCTATGTTTTTTTTTAGTTAACAAACAGTATTTAACTTTTTACATACCTTTACTAAATCAATAAAACTGCAAATCATGCAAATATCATATTAATTTCGGGAACATTTATTAAGTGTTAATAATACTCTTTGTTTATTCATTTTTGTTTTAACTGAAAAATTATAGCAAATTTTTTAGATGCCACGCTGTTGTCGAAAAATCTAGTTTGTACTTGATTGTAAGAAAAAAAATCACTGAGAAAATGTACACAGAAACTACTTTGAAGCTGCTGACAGTAAAAAAAAAAACTTGCTATGAGATACAGCAAAAACTCAGCTCAGTTGACTAATTGTACTATCTTTGTTCAATTGTGACCTGTACCTTAACCCCTTGGACATCTGCGTAATTGATGACAGGGTACAAAGTCCGATGGACAAATGAGATATTTCGCCCATAAAATAAAGGTAGAACAAACAGAAAGTGAGAGTTAATAATAGTTTATGATAAACACTGCACATTAAAAAATACAATTGACAAGAGTGAGTTAATTATTTGTACCAAATCTTTCAAAAAATCGATAAAAATCATGTACTAAGATGTAAACAAACAACATAAAACAAAAAAATTACAAATTAATTTAATTTATAAATTTGCAAAATATCTTTTGTTTAAATTTAATTTCCCATATCAAAGTCTGTGTTCTAATACAAGAGCTCTTCTTTGTACCCTACAAACCCTTGAGTTTCAGAGAAAAAAAGCACTTCTGATTTTTTGCACAAATTAGTAAATGGAGGGATTAACTGTGAAACACTGTTGCAATCAGTCAATTTTAGTTCTTAATAGGACAAGACAATTGCAGCTCTCTTCTCTGCAATCTTCATTTTCCAAAATATTAAATTATAAGACCCAGCAATTAGCAAGTAAAAAGTCAGTAAAATGGATCAGTTATGTGATTATCTTCTATACTTTTGTCTTATATTCGTTGTTATATCATTGTTTCTTTTTAATTTTATTATTCGACATGCTATTTTTTCTTTAGTCCTATTTTCCTCTTTTCATTATCTTTTTTTGTCTTTTGCGAAATTTGTACCATTTGCAAAGTTTAGAATTCTGGAATGTTTAACATTCTATAGTGTACATTGCAGAAGAGCCACCAGCCAGCCAGGTATATAAGGATGCTTATATCTTCTGTAATGGCCACAATGTTTACAGCAAACATCATATTTCTTATAGTTTTATAGTTCAAGTTGTCAACAATTCTAACAAGGGCTACAGTGACAGTGACAATTATGTTCAAAAGAGCAACTCATGGTATGCCACAAGAATTATTTTGTCATTAGTTTTTTAAAGATTTTTGAATAGAAGGATTACTTTTACACACTTTACTGCTAAACTGCTACACACACACTAAAGACTAATAAGTGTTTGGTTGAAAACTGCCAGAAGTTTAACAGAAATATTATTTAGATTAGAACTGCTCCTATGCACAGTATCCTGACTTATTTCTTTAAGACTTAAAACAATATTTTATGTTTTAAAACTGCTTTATATCATCTGCAAAAACAACTAGTTTATTTTGTGTGGTTAGTCCAACGTCATTGGTATATGTCAAAAACACTCATCAAATGTTTGATGATAAAATAAGAGCCATAAATTAACCAAAGGGCACTCAAAGCACAGAAACAACTAGAGATGGTACCCCCCATTTAACGAAACATTTAAAATAATTGCATTTCAAACATGTAACCTATTACTACGGTAATAGTGTAATGTTGCAACTATAAGGGTTCGCCTACGTGATAAAGTAAAGAACCAAAACCATTTCGTGCAGCATTGGTTTATTGATTAAAACTATATTCTTTTCTACAATGATCTAGCCTAATTTATAGATATGTGTATTTGTTTAATAAAAATATAATAATTATTGTTATACTAATATCGCGTGTATTGCAATAATAAGAGTTGCCTTGGAATTGGTACTCTGCTAGCATGTAACCTCGGTATGTAGGTAACCCAAATAAACAACTGTTTGAATAACCCAATTTCCATTACACCTCCCACCCCCATTTTGTTTTTATTCTCTTATTTTTATTACAACATACCCTCAATTATAATTCTACTCTAATAATATGATGCCCTAAAAATAATCTTTCGAATTCACACTATTTTAAAATTGCAACTTTATAATATATATATATATATATATATATATATATATATATATATATATTTATTTATTTATTTATTTATTTATTTACGTAGTATTATCTTACAGGCAGTTAAACCACCCAATTACAAGACAATTTAACTAATTAATTTAAATAGAGTATTGCAAAACTTACGACACTAAACTTAAAAGGACATAAAAAAAGTACAATATTATAATAGTAAATTCTAATTATTCTAAATACAACACAACGAAACCTTTACAAATATCCAACCACTTAATATGGGAATAACAGACAAATACAGCAAATGCAAAGAACATCATCACAGAGTAAGATGTAATACTGTCTTTCTAAATTCCCTGTAACTAAAACTGAAAATATCCAGGTTAGTATTATGAGCGCTGATGTTGTTGTAGTTGATTTGGTATAAGGGAGCTTTTTTCCCGGTGTTAGTATATGAAGCATTTATGTAGAAAAAATTGGGATTTCTAGAGTTATATATTGGAACGTTGAAATTTAATTGTTGAAGTAATTCCGGGCAGTTTATTAAGTTGTTTGTTAGTTTAAACAAAACTATAAGAGATAAGCATTTTCTGTGATTTTCCAGTGTGGCAACACTGAACTGGTTTAGTAACACATCATGGTTGAAGCCCCTTTCTGGGTAATGACCCTCGACCCTAAAGAACAAGAACTTAAGAAATCTCCTCTGCACATATTCTAGCCTGTCGATATGAATTTTATAAATTGGCGACCAAATTAGTGATGCATAATTGAGTTTGGATTTTACAAGAGAATTAAAAAGTATTTTGAGACAGTATGAGAAATCCCAGTGCTCTCAGCGCCGATTGTGTCGTCTCCTGAATATGCTGTGAGAAGGACATTTTTTTGTCCATGTATACACCCAAGTCCTTAACGCTCTCACATTTCTCAAGGGGCGCCTCATTTATCTTATAGGAAAAGTCAATATCAGATGGCTTTAGCGAGAAAGATACTTGTTTGCACTTACTGATATTTAAAGGTAATTTATTGTTAGCACACCACTTTAAGATTATGTTTAAGTCGTTCTGGAGGGCAATGCAGTCTTCGGGTTCTGAAATTTCACGAAAGATTTTGAAGTCGTCTGCGAAAAGCAATTTCCTGCTAGTAATACCTGTTGTATCATTGACAAATATTAAAAAAATACGTGGGGCAAGATTACTACCTTGGGGTGCTCCGCTTGAAGCGATGAATTTATCAGACCTATATCCAGAGTATACAACGAATTGCTCACGATTTGACAAGTAAGATGTAAAAAATAAAATTAAGTTTTCATCAAAACCTATGGCTCGCATTTTTGTAAGTGTCATGCTGTGGTCCAACCTGTCGAAGGCTTTGGAGAAGTCTGTAAAGATTGTATCTACTTGGTTTTTATTTTGAAATGCTTGATATATAAATTGGGAAAAACAAGCCAAGTTTGTTACATTGCATTGTTAGAATTACATTTTTTACTTGGTGGAAAATGCGTTCACATAAAGCCATCTCCAGAGCCTTCGCAAAGTTGGAAAGTATTGCAATAGGTCTGTAGTTTGTTACTATACTCGGTTTGCCTGTTTTCAAAATGGGGCACACACGTGCCACTTTCCATAGTTCGGGAAGCACGCATGTTTTAAGAGAAAGGTTGAAAATGAAGCAAAGAGGCGTGACCAAAGCATGGGCACAGTCCTTTATGATAAAAGAAGGTATCTGATCCGTGCCAGCGGTCATTTTGGGTTTTAGTTTTTTAAGAGCTAAAAGAACCTCATTCTCGTCAACTGCTTTGAGTGATATATTCTGACTCATATGACAAACAGTGGGATCTTGATAATTATTATTATTGTTGGGAGTTGAAAATGCGCTTTTGAAGAAATTTGCGAACGAATCTACAATTTGTTGTGGCGAATCCAATTCTTTTTCACCATCAAGCATGGAGCAAGGGATTCTGGTTTTCCTTTTTTTGCCTTGAATGTATTTCCAGAATTTTTTTGGTTAGGCTTTAATGGAGTTTTGTACCGAGCTTATGTAATTTTGATAAGTATTTCTAGTGAGACGTTTTGTAGTTAATCTAGCTGAGGTAAATTTGTCATGATAGTACTGGGTCTGAGTCGCTTTCCATTTTCTATGCCACACTGATTTATCTTTTATGCTTTTAATGAGATCTTTCATATACCAAGAAGGATACGAATATTTAGACTTTTTTGATCTAAGTAACGGGGTAGTCTGATCAAATGCCTCGCGCAAACGCTCATAAAAATAGTTTACTGCTACATTAACATCATTTAACAAGAAAAGATTTTCCCAGTTGAAGTCATAAATCATGTTGTAGAGAAGTACAAAGTTTGTTTTACGAAAATTATACCTTTTGCTAGAATCATCAATAGGAAATTTTTTCTGAGGCGATTCTGTTTTTATATTTAGTGATATCAGGAGGGTTGGATGGTATGCATCCTCCGGAACAAGGGGCGGTGTCTCCCTGGAGACAATACAAGACAGATCAGATATTACAAGGTCAAGTATGTTATTGTAATTGTTTCCTATGAGATTGAGTTGAGTAAGGCTGAAAAGGGCTAGAAATTCGTGCAATGTACTAAGTTTTGTATTCATGTTATAATTTGTACCCACAGGATGAAAACGCGTATTGAAGTCCCCAATCATAATGGTGTTACCAGATTGTAGATAAGGTAGAGATTCGAAGCACTCAAAAATTTGAGTATACTGCTCCACAGCAATGTTTGGTTGTATATAGATTACAAATACATATATGGGTTTATTGTGAGTAAGTAATATTTTGCATCCAACAACATCAGCGCTTGGCACACACCTCTCAAAGTCTGACAAATCAAGTTTACTACACTTAACCTCATTTCGTACTGCCAGCAGTACACCTCCTCCCCTTGATAGATTAAGTGCATCAAGATCCCTATCCTTCCGAAAGACGGTGTAGCTGTCATGGAAGAGTTCACTGCTGAATATGCTTGGCTGCAACCAGGTTTCAGACACAGACACCACACTGTAGTTCGCTGCAGATAGTGAGGTATAAAACTCTTGAATTTTTGTATTTAAACCCCTCACATTTTGATAGATTATGTTACTTACAATGTCTGGAGATTGAAGAATAACTCTTAGTGGCCTCACTTTGTTTTCAGTTTGGCGTCCAAGACGGTGTATTTTAGTATTTTCTTGTGTCACATTTGATTGAGGCCAAATTGCCTTAATGATAGCAAGTGAGTTATTTACGTCTTGATCTGAGTTCTCTGGCATTCCAAAAATGATAAGATTTTTCTTTCTGTTTTCTCGGTCATATAATTCTTGCAAAAGGTTATTCTCATCGAGGTTATTTTTTATAGCAACTGAGGGATTTTCGGAGAGTTCACCTTGCTGTTGTTTTGTTTGTTCTTGATATGTGGTTTTCAACTCATCCATTTGTCTTTGTAAAGTTGTTAAAAGTTCCTTAAAATTATCCAAATCTTTAGATAAAATAGGAACCTTCCAAAGGCCGGCCTCACATTGCTCACACAGAAAAATCAGTTTTCTTTTACCTTTAAGTTGCATACATCTGATCTCCGAGGCCGTTAGATCCCCACAGGGAGCGCAAAGAAGTTTCTTGCAGCTGTCACAAGGAAAACATTCGACCTTCTTAGTACACTTTACACAACAAGACTTATCCATTATGTTGGCGTAACTTTTCAAACTAGTTGAAAATTTATAGTTTATGGACTCCTTTAGTACAAATAATCCACTATGACGTCGCTAACAAAAACATATGTTTACTCTTGCACAAAGTTATTTCAGGCTATTTTAATAGCAATTTTATGCTAAAAAGACTTCTTTTTAGTGTAGGTCTGTAGAAAAAATTTTAAGTATTGGATCACTCTAATTTACAGCAATTATATCGCCAATATTTATGATTAATGGTAATAATAACTTGGAGCAGTTTTCAACATGTCACACGAAATAAAGGCGACACTACTATATATATATATATATATATATATATATATATATATATATATATATATATATATATATATATATACATGTATATTCAGCTGAAATACAATTTAACTAAGTTTTTATGGACTTCTTTATGTTTATTCTTTATATCTAATACTAAATTACATCCTTTAATATCTAAAATTTCATATGGACCTTTGTATAAAGGATCAAGCTTATTTTCTAGTGTCTTGTTTTGAACAAGAAACATATCACCTATTTTGTAATCATAATTCTTGACTTTTCTGTCAGAAATTTCTTTCTGTTTTGTTTTCGAATTTAGCAAATTAGTTCTTGCGTCAGTCCATGCAGTTTGCAATCGAAATTTTAGCTCTAATGGGTAGTCATCAAAATTATAGATAGGGTTAATTGTACTTGTAATATTTGAAGGTACTTGACTTGGTTTTCCGAATACAAGCTCATACGGTGTATAGCGTGTTACCGTATTTATTGTGTTATTATATGCAAAACACCAATATTGAACCCAATCGCTCCAATTGTTTTCAATATTTTTGGCAAAATGCATACGAAGATATGCACCCAAATGTTTGTGTGAATTTTCAAGTCCACCCAAAGTTTCATGATGATATGCTGTTGATTTAAGATGCTGAATACCAAGTAATTTACATGATTCTTTAAAAATACTTGCCGTAAATTCAGTTCCTAAATCCGTAACAATCTCCCTAGATATACCGTATCGTAATACAAAATTCTCAACAAACGATTTCGCAACAGTGTGTGCCTCCTTATCCGGTAATGGACACCCTTCCACAAATTTCATGAGATTACACTGTAGCGTTAAAATGTATTTGTTATTTTGAATATCTATGGGAAGAGGACCTACCATATCTAAAAATATTTTTTGAAATGCCGATTCGCCGTTATTGTTATTGGAACTTTTTTTGATAAGAATGTTTGTGTCTTTGATATTCATCGCATCTTTTAACAAAATGCTCAACATCTTTTTTTTAAACCTGGCCAAAAATATTGTCGTTTTATATTTTTGTACATGCGTTGTACACCCGCATGTCCGCCTGTGTGTAATGTATGATAATCTTTTAAAATTAAACATTTCGACTTTTTATTCTCTATTTGTTTGATATCTTTTATTACATTTATTTTTAATGCCATTTCTTTTAATTCTAATTTATGTTTATTTATTTCTTTCAAAAATTCAGTACTCTTTGCGTTCCTTAAAACGCATAGCTCTGTAATATAATTTTTTGCGCATAATTCTCCCAGATCCCTCAGCGATGTACCTAAGTCGTACGCCGACCGGTCATTCTGGTTAAAATAAATTATTTGTGAATTCACATCATATATAAAATTATTAAAGTACTGATAAGAACCTAGGTATTTATTTTTAAGTTTTAAATAGTCTTCTTCCGATAAAAGCCTTAACTCAACTGTATCAGGTGGTTGCCTTAATACTTCGACGACAACAGGGTGATCAAGTCTATTATCGCTCGACGCATTGATATGTTTCTCTCATGCTGTAGCTATCTCAGTCTTACACTGCGCTCGAGTCATCACATTCATACTTTCATTCAACCTTTCACTCATGCTTCTTAAGTCATTGAACTTATGGATAGATAAACTAATGGACGATGATCTGTCAATACTTTAAATTTTTTAGCAAACAAGTAGGGCCTAAAATGCTTAACAGCCCACACAATCGCCAATAGCTCCTTTTCGATGGTACAGTAATTTATTTCGGCTTTATTTAAGCTTCTGGATGCGAACGCCACTGGTCCGTCATCCCTATTCGATAGAACCGCACCTAACGCGTAACCGCTTGCGTCGGTTCTAAGCAAAAATTCGTTATTCTCATAAAAATCAGGATATTGCAATACTGGTGGCTTTATTAGTGCCTGCTTTAGTAACTTAAACGAGTTTCCACATTATTCTGTCCAATTAAAAACTTTTCCCTTGCGCGATAAAGTATTTAATCGATATGCTATCTCGGCAAAATTCCTAATGAATTTTCGATAGTAATTAGCAAACGCTACGAAGCGCTTTACTTCATCTGAATTTTTTGGGACTGGGTAAAGAGCCATTGCTGAAATTTTGTCTGGGTCTGGTAAGATACCCTTGGATGATATAACGTGGTCTAAATAAAGAATCTCTTTTTTCAAAAATTCACATTTGCTAGGGTTCAGCTTTAAATTTACTTTTCTAAGTTGTTGGAACACTTGAAGTAAGTTTTTGTTATGATTTTGCAGAGGATTGCCGAAAACTATTAAATCATCAAGATAAATAAAACAAGCTTCATAATTCAAGCCCGCCATTGCAACTGTCATAAGTCTTGAAAATGCACTTGGGGATATTTTCATTATCATAGCTAATCTTTTCTTTTGAAACTGACCTCGTTCAGTAGTGAACCCTGTGCAGGGTCGACTATCTGGATGTAACTCTACCTGATAATATCCCTGTGCCAAATCTAAATGAGAAAAATACATTGCCCCTGATAAGGAATCTAAAATCTCTGTAATATTAGGCAATGGAAACTTTTCGTCGTCTTTTAATTGCCGACTCAGCAATCTGTAATCTAAAACAACCCTTACCGATCTACCCCCATTTTTGTCAGTCTTTTTTGGTACTATTAAAAGTGGAGATGACCATTCAGATTTTGCTCTCTCTATTATACCTTCCTCTAACATTTTATCAACTTGTTTATGTATGTCCTCCTTTTGCGCATGCGGCAACCGATAAGGTTTGACATAGACCGGAATTGCATCCCTTTTTAACCTAATTCGTTGGCGATAAACATTTGTTGTAGTAAGAGGTTTCCCGTCTAAATGAAAAATATCAGCATATTTAGCACAAATATTATAGATTGATTTTTTCTCTTCCTAGTTATTATATGGTGCTGTATTTAGAACTTTCTCTACCCGCTCAACAGACATGCCATTTTTGTTAAATTCACATACATCATAGTCGCATAACTTTCTAACATTAGGTTGAAAATTACGAAGCGTAACTTCCTTTTCGGTCACATTCAATATCCTAACAGGAATCTTATTATTTTCAGATTTTGCTATAATACTTGCCACTATCACTCCTTCGCACACTTCATCATTCCTTATCACACAATCGTCTGTTTCTCTACTAACAAAATATTTTCAAACCTCACAGCGTGGTGGTATTATTGTATAATAATCACATTTAGAATGCATTGAAACCACTGTTTCTTTATTTCCTTTTTGAAAAGACACGTCAAAAGTTTCGTAGTTAAGAATAGCTTTGTATATTGTTAAAAAATCTGCACCTAACACACCTTGTATATAAAAATCAAATTTGTCTATGACCACAAATTCATGACAAAACTTTTCTTTGCTTATGAAATATTCACAGAACCTAACGAATAAGCGGAACTTGCGATTCCATTTATTTTCAGTTTTTTGTTTTTATCTATGTTTTCATTGTTCCCTAAATATTCCGAAAAAATACATGAAATGCTTGTGCCTGAATCTATTAAAAATAATAACTCGCTTCCATTATACTGTACCATGATGAAATTTAATGTATTCATATTAAAATTAAACACATCATAACAGTGCGTATTATTTTTATTAGATTCATTAGTCTCGAAAAAACTGCTGACCTATGTTTTGGTTTTGCTGTGCATTATCATCGGCGGCATCCGCTACGTACACTCGACCTTCCTGATGACGCGATGTCGTACGTCCTCGACTATTGCGGTAGTAATGCCCCCGGCCTTGTCCTCTATGACCCGGTTGACTACGGTAGTTTTGTTTACTATTAAAACTCCCTCTAGGCCCATAATTGCCACGGTTATTAGAAAAAGTTAAATTTCCTCGACTAGATCTACCCCTAAAACCATGGTTATTAGACCTATTAAAATTATTAGATCGGCCTCTCATGTGAAATACATTAGGACCGGTTGGAAAATTCGATTTTTTTTGACATTTCTTCCTCTTTACTCCGCCTACCACTAGGTTCTTTAGACTTTTCGCGCTTTCACAATCGTTCGTAACTCACTATTTCTTAAGCCATTCGAAAATGCACTTATAGCGATTTTTTCGTTTGTATTGCGAAAAAGTGGTAACACAGCATCATCGCCGTCAGCTTGGACAATTGTTAAATCTAGTAAAAATGTTTCAATAACTCTAGCATAATCATCAATGGTCTTGGATTCTTGTTTTACACAATGCATTTGAGCCGAAAGGACTGCTACAGATTTTTTACTTAATAAATATTTTTTCATATCTACTAGTAACGACTCTATATTATCATACGAGTTTTTTAATCTTAATTTCGCAATTTGCGTTAACTTAGCTTTCAAGACATCCTTAATTAATAGCGACTTCCCGTCATTGCTAATAAAGTCACTGTACAACTCAATAGCATCTATCAACTGCTTTGTAACCTCCTCGGTGCCATCCATAAAGGGCAACAAGGACGTTGCAGTTTTTAAATCAAAATTTTGAGACATATTAGCTGTTGCAAAAACTGAGTTTGCTAAATTTTCTTCCAGGGCAAGGGTTTGCAATCTTTCATCTAAAAGTGCTCTAGATTTTACTAAATAAGCACTGGTAGCGTTACTGTACTCTAGGAGTGCTTTTTTCGCTACTGGGTCAACTACAGCTTCCAGCTGGACCTCTTTTTTTTAATTTATAACATTGTGCTTCTAATTTCCCTACTTCTAATGTTAGCGTACTTATTCTATTTAAACTTATAAGGCAGTCTACTGGTTCTTTTTTCAATTTTTCATAAAACTTTACTACTAATTCATAACTATCTTTAAATTTTTGTAAGACCATAACTATATAACCCTATTATCAAAAAATATAAATACATATAAAACTTACACTCTAACATTTTTCTGGTTGTAGTTGAGTCGGAATTTGGCTGAGCTGCTTCCAAAATTGTCCATCGATGCACTTCTAGCAGCGCGGCGTGCCAACAAGGTCTCTTCAGTCGAGCGCAAAACTATACTCCTTGACAAATTCTTTTTAATACCTCTTCTGTATGCTTTTTTAATCTTCATCACTACTAGGATCCATACTCCCAATGCGAGGCAGTAAAAAACTGAGGGACAGCCAGTGATTCTTCTTCTACGATGAAATTTGAATTCACAACTCCGGTATCTGTGACTTCAGAGTATTTTGAATTGGTTTTTCCCATCATTAGTTTTTACCATTCATAATCACTGTTTTTTTTTTCACTATTCACTCGTACACGTGGCTGGCAGGATCGCCATGTAATGTTCCAACTATAAGGGTTCGCGTACGTGATAAAGTAAACAACCAAAACCATTTCGTGCAGTGTTGGTTTATTGATTAAAACTATATATTCTTTTCTACAATGATCTAGCCTAATTTATAGATATGTGTATTTGTTTAATATAAATATAATAATTATTGTTATACTAATATCGCGTGTATTGCAATAATAAGAGTTGCATGGGAATTGGTACTCTGCTAGCACGTAACCTCGGTATATAGGTAACCCAAATAAACAACTGTTTGAATAACCCAATTTCCATTACAATAGGTTCAAAATCAAGCCTATTATTTTTGTAACAGTTGGCTTTCAGAGTGTATTTTCTCCAAGTGAGATAGTATTAAATTTGTCAACAATCTCCCTTAGGGGATTAAATATCTTCACTTTAGATAAATTCAAGAGTAGGGTTCATCAAATAATTTTTAAATTTTAATGATTTTACTAACTATGTTTTAAAGTGTTGTGAAGTAGGTCCTAGTTTTACTTTTAGTATGTCAAATTTTGAAATTCATTTTAAAATTCTATAATGTCTTTAACTTTAAATTAATTTTATTATTGACTTACTTTATATATAGTATTAGAAGTTTTTTTTTGGTAACTAAATAGATATTTATGTATGTAAGCCAACTGGTGCAAACATGAAATAAATATGTTTCTATTTATCTAAATCACCCTTTCATTTTCTCGCTGGGGAAATTTTGAACTAAATTGTTAGAGTTAAGTTGAGTGAATCACTTGATGGTTGTTATGTTTTAACTGTTTAAACATTAACCACCGTATTCACTAAAAAGGTTTAAGAGTTAGACCAGGTCTAGTTGCCATGGCACTTAAAACTCTTAGTTTGCCAGTTATGTTCTGCTTCTGTCACTGTTTTTTTGTAACTATGACATTTAGAAAAATTATTTGTTCCATTGTTAAAAATATCATCTTAAACCTACAACTGTCAAGTTAGACCTGGTCTAAATTTAAACCTCTTTAGGGAAGATAGGTGTAATTGTGTTAATTTACCCAATATCTGTATTAAATTATTATAAAAATTTCTTGGAATATGTCTTTGGGGTAAGTAATAAATAATATAGTAATAGTTGCTTGATATTTTTGAACGATATTCCAGTGGTATTCCAAATTATTATTTTTGAATACTAATCCTTAAGAAATTTGATCTATGTTATTGTTAGCAATAATTACCATTGTACTGTGAGTTCCTATTATGACAAATTTCGTTTCTTTGTTTTGTTTCTTGTTTGTTATGAAATAATACTAATAAACTTTGTTCCAAAAAACAAACAAACAAACCTCATATCTACGTACTCGTTACTGTATAAAAACGACTAGTTACAAGTTACTTTTTTAACCGGTGGAATCTATTACACAAAAATACCACTTAAGGCCACGTCTAGAGATAACAAAGCTGATAAATTCACCAAGTCAACAGCCAGTCAAAATATTTATGAAACCTAACCTAACCTATTGTCAGTTGCAGTAGTCATTAGAACACCCATAATGTATTTAAAAAGCTGTGGGATGAAACTAATAGCCAAGCATTTGATAAGGAGATTTAAGATAATCCAGCAAGATGGCAATTTTAGAACAAATGTTCAAAGCAAGTAGGAGTCAGTTATGGATAATTACAAAAAATCTCAAGGAACATCTGAGTAAAATGATACTATACCAGGCTGATCCCAACTAAAACCTCTGTGAAAGAGAGTTCTGCATATAATTTGAATTTTCCACTGGAAAGCATCGAATAAATTCTGGAAATACATACTGTGGGAAATTACTACCCACCTAATGGCATGTCCTTACAGCTGATATACGGAGATAGGTTTATGAAGTGGGTTTAGTAGCTAGTTGGGTTTTTAATGGGCTAATCCTGGCCATGGCGTATCTGGCAGTGGACGACCCAAGAGAAGATAGAGGTAGTTACCAAACTATGATATTACAATTTATTTTAAGTATGATATAGAATCACTTGTACTCTCTGTGATTGTCATGCTGTCTTACTAATCAAACAATCTAAGAAAGTTTTGACCTACCATTAGCTTAAAGAAAGCCCTCATAGGCCAAATTACAATTTTTTGGAGTAGGTTGGTTGGTGATCTAAGATAACACTCTTAATACCAAATTTTAAATAATATAAATTAAAATAACCAGTGAATAAATATTACTAAATTTACCTTGCATCTGTACAAGAAACTCAGTTTTTATTCTTCTAGCACTTTCTGACTCATTGTCTGATCTAGATGAGCACAAAGAATCAACTTCATCAATAAATATTATACTGGGTTTGTGGGCTCGAGCTAGGTCAAATAAATTTCTAACTAGCTTTTCTGATTCTCCTAGCCATTTTGAAACTAAATCTGATGAAGATACTGAGAAAAATGTAGAATTATTTGCTTCTGTGGCTACTGCTTTAGCTAAATATGATTTACCAGTACCTGGGGGCTAAAATGATATAAAAAATGTGTGATATAAAATATGCCAAAAAAATAATATATATTACTAGCTATGTATATCATTATCAATTGATAATTATAAAAACATTAACTTTCATAGTGGAGTGTTTCAGTTAGTACATTGTTCAAATGTCTAGATTTTAACACCTAGAGATTTAAAAAAATTTAAAAGGAACAATTTTCAAACAATGTATGAAACAAACATGTGATTCAATAGGCTGCGGTTTGTAGACACAAACATGTTGAATGTTTGAGAGAATCTCTTTTTGGCATATCAGTAATTGTTTGCATGTTAAAGGTTAAAAACTGAAATACATTTTTGGATACCATTTGTGTAAAAAAAATAATAAAAGATATATAAAGAGTCAAAAATATACTAATACAACAATAAAAACAATAAAGGTAAACATTGGCTAAAAAACAAATTATAGTTTAAGGAATCTTTAAAACTGGCAATATTAAATGAAGTGAATGTTTTATCCTACTGCAGCTGAATGACATGAGTGTACAAAATTTAAGTTAGAAAGAGATTTATGCAGTGTTGGCTTTACAAAATTATTTTTTTCATTCTTATTTGAGAAATATATAGTCATTTTTCTTGTTATGTACATAGGTACATAAAAACACCATTAGATCTAACACTGAAGTTTTCTTTTTTACATTTGTAAAACTTGAAACATCAAAGTAAGTTTGACCAGCCAAATATATAGAAATCTTGACAAAAAACATTTGGTTTATTAAAGAAAATCATTTAGGTTTTTGTAATGGTTTTGTTGAATTGTGCAAATTTATGAGCTCTGAAGAATCAATGGTGGATGCTATTCATGGCTAACTCAAAAATTACATAATACAAAATACGAGACAAAATGTGAACTCACACCAAAGAGCAAAATTCCCTTCCAAGGTACTCTTTTTCCACTAAATAAATGAGGAAATCTGATGGGCAAGATGACAGCCTCTTTCAATGCTTCTTTGGCTGCATCTAAACCTGCTACATCTGACCATTTCACATGAGGCTTTTCAACAACAATGGCACCCTCTAACTTTGTTTGTAATTTTTTCTTCTCAGGATCTTCATCATCATCACTGTCACTACTTTTCTTGTCTTCTCTGTGAAATTAAATTTATGATAGACACTGACCAATTCAAAAGCAACTAAAGTATTATGCCATATCTTATAACAAAAAACAATAATAAAATGTATAAAAATAGAACAAAAGAGGGAAGATAAGAAATAAATGTTATCTATGTACAATGTTTTATTTATATTTTGAACAGAGTCTACAAGTTTTATTTAGAGATAGGAAAAAATTCTAAATAAAAAGTTATGGTGGTTCAGATGAAACTTTAATATTTTAATGCAAACGCATGTAACATTTTTTTTGTACATTTTAAATTAAAGCTTGTAGACCTTGTTTAAAATATAAGCAGTAACCTTGTACTTATTGATATCCATAATAGAATATTTCTAATTGTTCTTACTTTGATCCGCCATCTAAAACTGGCTTCTTTTTTCCTTTTCTAAGTGACTCCTTAATCTTTTCTGCTCTTTCCAAATACTGAGCACATTTAGCTCTAATGCTATCTTTAGCTTTATCTCCTTGGGCTTCATCTATAAAGGGGTCCATACTTATTTAATAATTTCCAATTAACTCATATTTACATATAGAAGATCCAAAAGAATCACTAAATGTGACAGAAGCAATAATTTTTTGAGAAATATCAACTGGGTTGTGGAATTACAAGGCATGTTGAAAGGAAGGTTTTTTTTGACAACTATATTCGCAAAATATATTATATGATTATACTTTAAAGATACCTACATCTGCAAAAGCAGCTTTGTTTCAGATTAAGTGAGATCTGCATCTCTGCAGATTAAAATAAACAATTGGCTGTTGCATGATTTGTTAACAGATAATCAATTTCACAGAATATGTGAAGTAAATGGACTCAACATCAAAATAGGAACAAATTTCGATATTTTACCAAAAACATTCCGTGCCAATGGTAACAAATTGCTAGTTCATTCTTAAATTATAAAATGTTACTCATAATTAGCGATCTTTCCAGCTTCAATTAAATTTCATCTTGTTAAAGCTGTTACTTGCAACACAGTATTTACTACTATTATTAAAGTAAGGGGGGTCATAATACTTACATTTGATAGCATGTATGAAATACTCTACTCCATGTTCATACAATCTTAAAGCTTCTTCGTAATTCTTATTTCTATCCTCCTCTGTGGCTTTCGTGACTAAATCAATGGCTTTTTGTAAAGTAGTCCCTGAAGCCATTTTAATTAACGAAATTTGTAATCTTATATTAATATTCTGATCTAGTGATTCACCTCAGTCATAAACTATTTAATAAAATTTTTAAACTTAATATTTCAAATGTATATTCCTTAAAACTGGTTAAGCGTCAAGATCAATACCTCTGAATACTACAATTTTATGGGGCGCATTATGCCATCATCGATTATTTTCACTTTTATTTTTGGAAATTATTCAAAACACGGATGAAAATGACGAATTCTTGATGTTGCCGTCCCAAAAAATAGAGAATGTCAAATTTGACACTGACAGTTGACTGACTAAACTACTAAACGTAACGATACACGCCCCACCAGACCCCGACGCTGCCATAGTTATTTTTCTTGTACAACAAAATTGTATTATGTAATATTAAGGCTTTAATGACGGTTTTGTCGATGAACCTGGGCTAATCTCATGCTAACGGGAAAGATTCACCTAATAGCATGGGTTTTGGATTTGTTAGCTTTGTTTTAATATAGACCCCGGTTTTTGTTCAATTCTCATAAAATTGGCACCCAATCGTGCCCTTTCTATACAGCAAACCTTACCAATCGTAACATACCCTATAAATAATTCGCATTTTTATTAGTTATGTTTTATTGAAAAAAAGGCTTTGATCCAAGTCGAGATTCGAACATATATTTTACCACGTAGAACCTTAATTACCAACTGCGCCACGAGACTTCACACAGAATGTAACAAGTGATGTTTGATAGATGGACACAATCGAAAATTTGAAAGTACTTACAGAGACAAGTTGTCTCTTTCTACTTAGGTGTTGTCGCAAAAAATCCTAGAAGTCCGCAAACAGTTTAAATGTAAAGTTCCTAGAATTCCACAGATATATTTTTAATAATAGGTAAAACCACATACAAAAAGCCGACGTTATTTATAACAAAATAGTGTCTATCTTAGAGTAGAGCCACATATTCTGTGGTAGGACGATATACCGATGACGGTGAAGGTAAAATAACTGGTGCTACCGGCGACGAACGTAAACCAGTAAAATCGAGTCGCTGTCAGGGTACTCAGGGTGCCGCGCACTGCAACGTCTTGGAGTGGGATAGTCATTTTAACGATTGATTTGATATTAACCGCCAGGTCGCCGCTCAAGTGAAATAATGTTTTTTTTTGTAATTTGTTTTGTGAAGAGCGTGGTGCATTTACTATTTTTGTTGATGAGTTGTTTTTGGTACTATGAAAAATATATACTGGTATTCATTTTTATTTTAGGGTAAAATAAAGGAATATTTAAAATAATAGGTATTCTATAATTTTTAAAACTAGGTATATAAGTGAACACATTTTTTTTCCATAACAACATTTGTAGTAGCCTTCCGATTTATTATTAGAATAACTTTAATGGTATAATTGGTATTAGAATACAAACAAGTATTTCAAGATTTGTTTTTTGTTGGATAACTACTGCTATTTTTTAAAATAATGTTAATGTTTGTCAGTGGAGTCGAGAGCATTCTTCAAATAATGAATTAATTCGAAAATACCCTAAATTTTGTATCTATGTAAGATTTCTTGTCTTTCTATCGTAGAAAATAGTACTACTTCCGCAATAATAGCGTTTCTCCATCAACGCTTTAAAATGATGATACTCCAAAACAGCACCATAGGTGGTCAAAAAGGTGAAAATTAATCAAGTAATATCTGAAATGTCTGTTAATGGTGAGAATCACGACGAGGATGAAAATGAAATGTTAAATATTGGAAATGATATTGCCACAACACAGCGACAGAATAAAGCACAAGCCGGGCAATAATAGAAGTCCAACGAAACCTGGAAACAAATACTTTACCTGTGACCAAAGTATGTGGATTCAATTCCCCTAATTTAAATGCCACAGTCCAAGAAAGATTTTGCGTTTTTGTAACATCGGTGCTTTCTGAAAGGCAGTTTTTCAAAGTAGAACTGATGCTGACTAATCGAAGAAGTCGTCTGAGTTCCGCTAAAGCAGAAAAACTAATTTTTTTCTTAATATTTCATTGTAATAGGATTTTTAAATTGAAATTGTTTTTATTAAATTTATGTTTATTAGTTTTTAAAAGTTTGAATAAACTTCTTTATTTTGTTGTGAAAAACTAAAAAAAAAAACGTTATTCAATATTGAAATATGTCTCCAAATCTATGAGATTAAATACAGTAGGTATTCAAACCACGGACTAAAGTATTACTGCCACCATTAATATTATCATTTCAACTGCTTCACCCCACACTCTTCATCTTTTACCGCATCAGAATCACTACAGTGACTAAAACAACTTTTCAAAATCACAGTGATTTGAAAATCACAGGAAACGTTTTAGCGGTTACTGAAAAATCGATGTATTTCTTGACGAGCTGTTAATAAGCGGCGGGAAACCCGTCAATCAGAGCAATTTGCAACAGCTGAGTACACAACCTTGTATTAATATTTGTTATTTAACTTATTATTAAACATTACGGCTTTAATGATGGTTTCATTTACAAACTTGGTGTTAACTCAAGTTAAATTCCCCTAACAGTATGAATTCTGTTAAAACACACTAAAACAGTCTGGCTTCTTGCTTTAATCTAGATACACTTTTTTATATTACCTTAACAAAAGACATAACCAGTGCTAACCAAAACGTTTTTTAAACACTACTACATACAAAATTATAAGTTAAAAAAACTAAAAAAAAATATCACCCGAGCAGGGATTGAAGCACATAACCTTTGCAATGCTACTCAGGTACTCTACTACAGAGCTAGCAGGCTTCCCAACGAAAATATAATGGAACCTTGTTTAGACTTCGTTGAAGTAAACCTATAATTAGGAAAGACTAATTAACGGTTTAATTCACGTTATGATTGGCCAATACCAATCAGGGATTTTGAATGGAGGGTGTCCTTCAGTAAATTAAACGTTCCCAAGGTTCCATTTCCACCGAGCGGTTTTTTTTTCTTTAGTTTTTTTTTCTAATAAAATTATGAATTTTTTTATGCAAACGTGTTTTAACTATAAGACTGCGTTTTTCCTTACCTCTGGTTAGGCATTTTTTTAGATTGATACAAAATGTGTAACAGTGAGTTGTTTGAAAGCAGTATTAAGTATCAAAACATATTATAGAAGAAAATCATATTAAGTGGCAAGGAATAATAATTTTGTGAGCAGTGTTGGGTCGTTCTTTAACCAGTTCGGAGTTTTAGACGATAGTGCGAATGATTGCTTTTTTGTTTTTTTCAGGCATCTGTAGGTCATTCAAACCGCTCAAAGTTTCGACGCGGGGGTGAAGAAATTTTCGAAAGAATTTAATAAGAAAAAATGCTTACGCGCATGCTCGGGAAGTGGTCTTAGGGGAACCATGAAACTTGATACCTTTCAAAATTTCCAAATTTTTTTTTTAGAAGAATAGAGTAGGAGTACACAGGTTTTACTGGATACTTCTAAAATTGTGTTAACATATTAACATTAACTAATATTAGAGCCAAAAAACTCTAAAAAAGAGAACACTTGAGAATTGTTACTTTTGTGACCTTGCAAAAGAGAAAGTCTCACAAAATATGAGTGCGTAAATCTTAAACCAGTCCGTGACTGGTTTTTAGTAACATTGGGCTTCACTTAAGTCATTTACAAAAAGCAACCGTATAAGTGATCTTAAATGACCGGGTCACTTTCATACATGGTCATTTTCACAAGTGACCAATTTATAAATAACCGATTATTTGTCAGCACTATTTTAATATAAATACTGTTTTTTACTCGTTGAATGTTCAAGTGTTCAACTTCAATATACATGTGTTGGGGTTGGCTCGGTGGTACAATACAACAATGGCATGGCGCCAATGGTGGTACAATATGTGCTTTGGATAGGGAGTATATAGTATATGTGTCTGAATCTTCGATTCTCCGTTTAGGCAGATGCCCTGCTTTTAGTAAAATAAATTTTGCAAAATTGTTGTTTATAAACAAGTGATGGAGAAGTAAGTAATATTATGTTTTTAAATGCTCCATGATACAGAAGCGGGGAGAAAAATGAATTTATACATAGCTATTTTGTAGAATTGTTTGGGTTCAGCGGAAATGTTGCATGGCTCGCCCGAGAGCTCTGGTCTTGTCGATGTGAATAAATGTTTGACGGGAAATTAAATAAATAATGTATACAAATAGATTGTCAAGAAAAATGAGTGAAGAAATTAAATTACTCAGTTAGAGAGGTTTGTAGCTAATGCGGCTCAAAATTTGTGGAAAAATTGACACTACATTCAGCGTTGTCAGAGCTGGTACAATTGTACAGATCTGGTACATTTTAAGTCAGTCTGTACAAGTACATTTCAAGTCAGTCTGTACAAGTACATTTCAAATATTTTGGTACATTTTTACAATATTAAACCTCGATCAGGACCAGGTCACGAAATTTTTCAAAATAAAAATAAACGCACTTTTAAACGTACACCTGGGTGATTGCACCAGTGTCTAGGCTAGGTAAGGTTTGGTGGATCCAATAAGATGAGACTATTTTTTTTTTGCTCTTCAATTTATTTTGAAGGACGGTATCCTTCTTACCGAAGGAACTAGTCTCCCGTTTTTGCTAATCTGCCAACCCTATTACATACATGATTTGTTTCTGTACAATCGATTAAAATCTGGTACAATTTTAAGTTGGATTTGGTACAATTTTTTGAAAGCCTCTGGCAACACTGACTACATTATTACTTTTGCTCAAAACGTAGAACACGTCCAAAAATTGATTTAGGTTTATTTTAATATTTTTTTCTATTTTGCAATAAGACGTCAGCCCTTTTTCCGACTCTATTGTTTTCCTGGACACGCCCTTGCGGCCACTTGCTTAAATTAACGTTACTGAAAATATCGACGAAGTGTGAATACGATTCGATTGTAGAATTTGTAGAGCGCAGAAATTACTTTGTAAATATTTTGGGTTCCATTTTTGATGGCGAAGTTTTTTTTTATCAAAACCTTTAATTTCCTATGTAATTCTGATTTAAACATGGGACTGGGAAATTTAATAATTTAGTAACTATATGCGAAACTAAAAAGGTTATTTGCTAATAGGCTATTGCTATTAAAAGATAGAATCAATAAAGAGGAAAGTTCCTGGCAAAGGAAATTTTCTTTATTTTATTCTTCCAATAGAGATATAGAGATCCATTCTGTTCCATCATATTGGATTCGTATTAATATTTTACCAGTTTCTTTTATTTTTGATTTTTGAGCAAAACTTAAGATCAATTGAACAAGTCGTTTTTTTTAAATTTTGACGGTTTATCCCAATATCACATCTAATATTTGTACAAAATTTGAAGTCAATTGAATAAGGAGGTTATTTTATGCTGATGTTTTAAATGTTTTATTTGGATTCCATTTTGTTATGCCGTCTTGAATCCGTACCAGAATTTTATCGGATCATCCCTATATGAATTTTCTGTACACATTTTGAAATCAATTGATTAGTAATTTTTTATACACTTTCTTAGGCCCCCATGTTGTATTCTTACCAAAATTTCACGGTTCCAGCCCCCATATGATTCTTAGCGTTTGTCCAAAATTTGAAGTTAGCCGGGCAAGTAGCTTTTAGTATGACGCCAAAACGTGGGGGGGGGGGGTGATTTTTTACAAGCACAGTACTTCTTTTTACGATTCATATCGAGAAAGACTTAAATATTGTCATTGTGGCAACTTATTTTTATGAGCATTTATTTAAATCCACCTCTGTATCTGTTTATTTGTCATTCTATCTGTATATCAATATAACATATTATTTATGAGTCTAACAATCAAATATTGTAAGTTAATTTTGATAATTTTCAAATACGATCTTGTTTTATGAAATAAATTATTCAGTATTGTCAGTATTCTTGAAAGAAAACTTATTGTATTGTATATGTCTGAGTGCGTATTCTAAACGGCATCACTTTCAAACTGTGCAAAAGCGGTAACCATAGTAAATAATGTTATTATTCTTGGGCTATTATTGCCGCTTTATGGATTTTCACGACACAGAAAGAGTTTTCGCTGCAATGTGGTAAAGAACATATTATATTAATGCCTAATACGAAATAAAAAGGTTACTGCGGTACAGCAGACTGCACTGTTGTATTGCCTTATTGGAGAGCTATACATTATACATTGTTTACTGCATTACAGAAACAAGATTAGCTGTATCGTCGCAAGGAATGTATTTATGCTTCGCGAATGTATTTATGCTTCCCGGTACCTCATTACTAGCCATTTGACCTCAATTCACAAATGCTTAAAAGTAATATTCAAACTTGTAGGCACACCGTGAAAAGGGGAAATCAATTCCACTGGAGATATAACAAAAAGAAAAACAGTTTTTCTAATTTTATTTTTCACTGTTCTTTTCCAGATACAAACTGCAGCCAAAAATTGCGCATTAAAGGAAAGAAATCAAAAATACATTTAAATTATGCTACGGAATACAAACTGAATTTGGATTATTTGTAACTATGCAGAATATTGTATACTTATCCTAAAAAGATATGTGTTTGGTCTGCAATTATCTAATAAACTAACTTATTGCAAAATGATATAAGGTAAGTTTTGGTTTTAGTTTATTACCCACTGTTATCTTGTCGATTCATTACATTGATATACCCTGTAGTGTAGTTATCAGACGTATGAGGCTCAGAAAATAACATATATTGTATATTCTGGGCAATATGAGACTGTTACTAAAACATAGCTATTGTGTAATGTTAGGTAGCCAAATGATATATACTTATTACTTATTTCGCATTTGTCTATATTTTCAACCTCGAAAAGGGAATAATAAACTTGATGCTTAATAATAAATTATATGCTTTATTATTACTGTTTTCTATGTTTTTAAAGTTATTCCTAATTTTGCATAAATCTCGATTATCGTAGTCAAAGGCGGATCCAGAGGAGTTGCTTGGGGGGGGGGGATGTGAGACGACGCGCCGTAGGTTTGTACTTGCCATGTCATTTTTTTAAATAGGTTTGATGGTCCTATTTTTAGTTTCCCGCGTCTACTTCGGTTGGTTTAAATTAATCGATATACAGAATAAAAATGTAAAATTTCTGAAAAAGGTTTAACTGGGAACAAAATATTAGTCTTAATTAATTATTTCATAACCACCAATCCACTCTCACTTGACTAACCATTATAAGCTAAAGATTATACTAAACTAATAATAAAATAAGTTTCGAGATTCGGTTCTTATGTACGCAACAACGTTATAGAGTCGAACGACCGAGTTAGCGTGGCTCGTAGATGACAAGCATCAAGCCATTAAGCAATCCTACGCGAAATTACACATAGAGGTGGTAACGGCATATCGATATTTATTTTATCTCGATAAGTATAAATAAATAACCACCTGCCGCTGAAAAGCCAGGTGAGGAATTTTATTGATATGCATTTTTTCTTACCCTTGGGGGGGGGGTAATCACCCCTCCTTGGATTCGCCCTTGATCGTAGTATTATTACGTCACTTAATTTTTTGGTTTGGTTTAGTCGTTTACCAATTAAGATAATTCTAAATGATGGCACAAACAAACTTTAGATAATTAATGAAAATAATGTTAAGGTAATTTTGCTAAAGGTTCTACAATAATCGGTAAATAGTGTACAATTTTATCGTCTTTATGATTATGGTTTTGTGCGGTATTAACAAATTCGAAGTTTAAGTCAATCAAGAAGGATTCTGTATCTTTTTCTTTAAGTTGTTTTCTGATGAAGATAAAAATATACTACGATAGCTGCCTGTATCTGTATGTTAATTCGATAGAAATAGCTATGAAATAATGGAAGTTGGTACTATATAGTGTATGTGTAAGGATCCTTAACTAAAACCAAATGTATCAGTTCGTCACGAGAACGTATTAAATTGATGTAACCAAAAATGTGTAGTAAAAATCCACATATTTTTAATTTTATTCAGTTTGTGTTTCAAATAAGAACTGTAGCACAATGTTGGAAGTTATATTTTTTACCAACCCTGGTGTTGTATTTGGACTTTACTGTTCTACTATACAGAAAGTAGCATCGATAACGCAAAAATTGACAAGTTATGAACCGGAACGAATTAATTAATTTCCCATTTAAATAAACAAACTCTGCTATATTTCTGTTATAAGTTATTGCAATATTATTTATTTTTACCACATATATGTTATCCAAATTCGACGCAACTCACCGCCCTTTCGTTATTGTAGATATTTAGAACAAACTGATTAATGAATTTAACGAAACTGTTGTAAATAAAAACATTGTGATAGTAAACCATGTGTAAACAAAAATATTTTTCTAACCAACATGTGGATTTAATAGCGGGTAAATTCGTATCACTGCATTGCACGAAATTCCTGTTAAATCAACAAAATTAACATTACAAAAATTATGTTCAACAACACTTGTAAATTCATAAATCTCTCGATATTAACTGCACATAATGCAGTCTAAAATATATTTTTGAAGGGTAGGGGGAAGTGACTAAGTCTAGGGATATGCAGACGTAGATTGCTGGTTTCCAACGCATCAGCAAGCGAAAATGAAAAATACTTCTTTTCAAATGCATGCTAAACACATGTCTGAACTGCATCAAATGCACTCAATGACTGCAATAAAATTACCTGAGTTAGTTTGGTAATAAACAAGCAAAAATAGTTGAGATGCCCGAAATGTCATAATTTCTAGATATAAAAAGATCTGAAATTTCTTCTGCTGTAGGTATAAATAATTTTAAATATTTTTAATGTTTACCTATAACAGATATTTTAGATATGAATTCTATTAAGTCCCATCACATCAAGAAAGGAGTGAAAAGATGTGGTTCCACTAAATGTTTCGGACGAGGACTTGATAAGGCGAAAAACCTACACCATCTACAAAAAGCAACGTTGGAAAGTCCAAAGCAATGGGTCACTAATGATGAAATCCAAATAAGCTGTAGCCTGTAGCACCATTACTTTTTGTAAAACACCGATAAGAAATATTGTTGTGAAAATCGTCCAGACTCTGACTCGTCGAGACCTGGTTTGATACGCATCAAATATCATTTAAATGATGTTCCGATTCTTCCAGCAAGTGTAAAGCGAAAGCTCCGTCAAATAAAAGAAAAAGGATAACCATCAAATGCCTTGTGGCTTTCTGCAAAGAATATCACAGACTCCTCCGTGGACTATACCATGATGGTATAACGGTTAACTTTTTGAAGAATGGTTCAAGAATTGTCTTTTACCATTCCCTAGAAAAGCGTGATAGTAACGGATAAAGTGAGTACATTCGCCAATTATATAAGGTTCCAGGCTCAAAAATACGAAAAAAATTACATCGCAGCGAATGATATGTATTTTGAAGAACGTTATAAAAAGTGATCTTTTAGGAGTTTTAAAGACATTCTGTATAAAAAAAATATATTGGCATTGGCAGAGGAAATGGGACATACTACACCCTACTTTTGTGTTTTTATGCCATAGAACAACTGCGGCAGCAATTAAAATCACTGAAAAATATTTCTCCGACATTAAGTTGTAGTGATCTAGAATTAAAAAAATGTCTTAATGATATTCTCCCAGGTAGTTGAAAAAAATTCAGTAATTACTGTAGAATTCCAATGTTACTTTGTATATATAATTAAACCGACTATAATTAATTTAGCTAAGGATAGTAACAATTCACACAGAAGCAAAAAGAGAAGATTTAGAGGTGAAAAATACCTTTAGGCTCGGAAAATTAAACCTTGCCCCTTGGAACAAAAATATTGTTCAGTAATTCAATAGCAGGAATGAACCACGGATGATGGCTGGAGAGCTACTCCAAAAGTTTCACCATTTTATTGAGAAGAAAGTTCATATTTAGTTGTGAATATAAAGGCGAAATGTAAAAGGGGCAATGATCCATCAGAACCAGAATCTCTTAGTGTGCATACAACACAGCAGCGGTTCCAAACCGATGTGTTGAGATTTTTTGATTTGTATTGTGACACGACTGACGCAGCTGATAGAAAGGTTTATTAATTTCTGTAAAGTAAAATCAACCATTAACTTAAACCTCTAATAAATTTTAGTGAACATTTTTTTGCAAGAAAATATAGATACGGTGAGCTACATTGAATCCAGACTAACCTTCATAGGTCTAATACTAATACAAATAGTGTCAAAAAAGCAATACAATATAAATTAAGATTGTGATATAATATAATATAACATAATATTGAAAGCATTTTAAGCTTAATGTTATAAATAATGATACAATTTATAAAATTATGACTTATACCTAACAGATGCATCAAAAATTGTAATCGTTTTATCAAAAATTAACATTAAATTATTGCCTCATTGCAAAAATGTTATAAAAATGCATATAATATTCAAAAGCAGTAACAAATTACATACATACACATCCTTGGGACATATACTAACAAGATTCACGTTTAAAATGAGTATTAAATATATTTTTTAATAAGAATATTTTTGGAGACACCATCTAAAATCATGAAACTCATCTAAATGAAAACAGTTTGTTGACGGGCGGATAGAGGTCCCCGAAACAATATAGGGCAGATTTAGCTTGAACTGATTCGTTAGAACACACGAAGGCAAGCTCCCACTGGCCGCATACTACGCACATCACCATCGAATCACTGAGTCTAATAATCTAAATATAAGTTTTTTTGGCAAGTGCTGCGCGAAAGGCGCCGGCCAGTAAGAGTTTGCCTTTATTCGCTACATCGGAAATTAAACCATAGTTGTTTGTAATTAGGGTACAGTTTGGTTCAGTTAAATTATTAGGTACGATAATTTATAAACGCAATTAGAAGTGCAGCGAATAAAGCATTGAAGTAGGCGTTTCAGATCAATATCCCCTCGACATTTTAATTTGTTTTATGTAAACTTTCTGGATGAAAATCCAACCTGACTTTTTCTTCTTCTTTAAATTTAAAAACAAAAAACAGTCGGGATTGCTTATCGTAGACTAGTGCAGTATTAAAATTACTTAATTTAAAACTACAAATTAAATTGTACAATCTGACCTTTAAGCAGAAATAACAATGTGACAATTTGAGCGAATTTTACAATAAAATTAAAATTATAAAACCAGAATTGAAAAATGATAATTTTTATAAAAATGCAGCTAGTTGAATTACATAACAAAAAATATTTATAAAAAGAAGTCAACTGAACAAATAAATATTATGATGTAAGAAATTCAAAAGCTTTACGAACGCAAAAGTAAATCTGCTTCAAATATTCGAAAAAAGAATAAAAACTTTTCTCTGAGGTCGTAATGATACGAGATTCAACAGACTTTTTGAAGCTATGATTGACCAGTGTGTATTTAAGGGGGACCAGGGCCTTTTTATGGTGATATCCTTTTAGATTACCCCCCCCCCACGCCCCGAAACCACTTATTATATTAATTTAGAGTGTGGGATCTTTTTTACAACAAATTTTCTTAGGCACGGTGATTATAGATGAAGACCTTTTTTTAGGCCACAACAAAATTTATGAGCACACTAACAGTGATATAGTGCTTGGACTTGGTGTAGTGTATTTTTTTATATTGTGCGAAATTATAATCTTGACCCCCCCCCCCTTCAAAAGTATAACAAACTTAGGAGTAATTGGCGCATATTTATTAAATCTAATTAAAAAATAGGACTTGAGGTTTCGACTATATAAATTATAAGAATATAGAAGAAGGAAGAAAGTAGGATGCAAAACGTTAAGATCTGCTTTTCAGTAAAACCTAATATAAAGAGAAATCGTACATTACTCATAAAAAGGAAAGCACGAGTCGACAACCTATCTTGGAGTAATATATAAGTTTGGTTTTCCCATAAAGGCGTTAAAATGTTTTAGCAGATTTGTTTATTTAGAATCTCCTAGCACACATTTATGAAACGATGCTTTCCCTCTCAGTGAATACCATATATGTCAGTTTCTTGGTCGAAATGCTCCGTTTTCGGTTCCTCGTAAAATTAGATCTTGAATTTTACTTCCCGTTATACTCGATATCTAGAAAATATCCGATACCGGTAATGGCAGTTGCGTCAGTTGTACTGTATGAGGCCACAATTTGGAAGTACGGGGGTCAATTTATTGTATTTTTGTTAATAATTAAGGATGTAATCAAAATAATGTCTGCAAAATAGTACCTGAACGCAGTTTCTGAATAGCCATATGATTGGAAACCTTAAAGGATGTAGTTGAATAAGTTGTTCATAATTATTACAAGTAGTACAATTTGGTCCAGTTAAATTATTAGGTAGGATAATTTATAACACACTCTTTCAAATCATTTTTCTTTAAATTGAAAAATAAAAAAACAGTCGGGTAACGCTTATTGTAGACTAGTGCAGCATTAAAATTGTTTAATAAAAATATAAATTAAATAGGACAACCTGACCTTTAAGTAGAAATAACCATTATAAATAAAGATAAATCTGAAAGCCAGAGTTGAAAAATGATAATTTTTGAAATAGAGGTAGGTGAATTACATAATAAAAAATGTTTATAAAAAGAATCCAACTGAACAAATAAATATTATGATGTTAGAAATTTAAAAGGTTTACGAAAGCAAAAGTAAATCTACTGCAAATATTCGAAAAAAGAATAAAAACTTTTTTCTGAGGTCGTAATGGTACGAGATTCTGTTTTTCCACAAATATTCTAGGCATGGTGATTATAGATGAGGACTTTTTTCAGACCACTACAAATTTACGAGCACACTAACAGTGATATAGTGCTTGGACTTGGTGTAAGGTATATTTTTTTATATCGTGCGAAATTACGATCTTAACCTCACCAAATGAAATCCTAAATACGCCACTGCGACTGACCATAAATTGTAATCTCTAAAACTCCAAAAGGATAGTAAACTTAGGAGTAATTGGCGTATATTTACTAAATCTAATTCGAAAATAGGACTTGTATAAATTATAAGAACATAGAAGGAAGAAGGTAGAACGAAAAACATACGTAAGTAATTCTTGATTGGCCATGATCTGCTTTTCAGTAAAACCATGAGTCGGTAGCTTATTTTGGAGTAAAATCCAAGTTTGGTTTTCCCATAAAGGCGTTAAAACGTTTTACCAGACTTCTTTATTTAGAATTTCCTAGCGCACATTTATGATGCTTCCCCTACAGTGAATACCATATATGTCAGTTTTTTGGTCGAAATGCTCCGTTCTCGATTCCTTGTAAAATTACATCTTGAATTATACGTCCTGTTATGCTTGATATCTAGAAAATATCCGATATCGGTAATGGCAATTGCATATACTGAATGAGGCCACATTTTGGAAGTACAGGGGTCAGTTTCTTGTATTTTTATTAAAAATTAAGGATGTAATCAAAATAATGTCTGCAAAATAATGCCTGAACGCAGTTTCTGAAATGGTGTATGGTTGGTAACCCTCATGGTCGTAGTTGAATTTTGGGACGTCAGAGGAAGTCTAAAAAAGCATAAAAGAACACTCAAATGCCACATTTGTTACAAAGAATTAAAAATTAATCGGAACCAATACTCATTTCGGCAGATCTGAACTCATGTGCACAAATTAGATCGACAGTAAACAGGTGGACTGAGCAGAGTGATTCATTAAGGTTGTTGTGGTGAAATTTAGGGCGAGCAACAATGATGTTCTTGATCTGTTTACCGGGAGTTATTTATACTAGTTAAAAACTAGGGTCTGTTACCTCCCTCTCTCTTTCGGCCACATAAAAATACTGAAATTAGAGTCTTATTAAGCAACAGTGAACCAACAATTGAAAACAACTTTCGTTGCCGAAAAAAAAAAAACGATTTTTTATCTTATAAACTTATCATCAAATCGGTAATTTACAGCACACAGCAGTGCTTCGAAAACTATTACCTTGCAACTTACAAACTGCCCCAACTTAGCTATGCCCATGAGATATTTTTTGTTAGAAATGCCATTAAATGCTACATTTTGACCATGAGAAATATATTAACGTTTTACTGTTAATTACGTTTTTTTTTCAACGTATGCATAATTTATTATTAACTCTTTATATAGTTTGTCACGATTTGTATAACTAATAGAGAATACTAAAATAAATCTACGATAATTCGTAATTATTGTTAACATCTTGTTTAACATATTTTGCGTAAATAAAAATTTTAAATTGTATATCAATATTTGATTGGTCTCAAATTACATCAACAATAGGCTCTTATACATTTATACTATTCTAAGTAAATTGATATATTTGATAAGTTGCTAGAAGTCAGTGTTTTTGCTCAAAACTAAAACCCTACTATTTATCTACTATAATGTATGTGCAACGTTAATCAATGTAAGTATTTAAAGGGTTAAGTTTGTTAATAATTATTTGACAAATTTAAACATTTTTCAACACTTACTGTTATAATTAGATTGTATTATTTTTTATTTATTTTCACATGCTATAAAAAAGTTATTAATTGGAAAATATTGCTGTATCGTTGAGTACTTATGATGTGTAGATAATAAATATTTTTTATTTCGCTGACGGTAGTAAACATTAATGTGCAGCGTGATTGGCATTTTAAAACTTTTTATAGGTGAGAAGTGTTATTATAATGTGCTCATTTTTACTACTCACTGCAAACTGAATTACGATAGTAGACCTGAGAATCGTAGTGCATTAGATTATGAAAAATGCATTAAACTGAACTTAAAAAAATCAAATGTTCACATACAGTGTGGGCCATTTTGGTGATGCATGTATTGGGATCTCGGAAACTATAAGAGATACAAAAATTATTAAATGGGCAAAGTTTTACAGAATTTTATCGGTAATTTTCAAAAAACTAAAAAGTGGCATTTTCTGTAAAGTCCTGTAATTTCTTTATTTGCATTGTGTTTCAAAATCTATGAACACTTTCGTAGCCATATTTTGTGTAGAAAACGGTTATTGCATTAGATTTTAATTACGACGTTTCGGTTATCCTTCACCATCACCAACTTTATTTCTTCGTATGGACGCCATATTGGATTTTTGTCTTTTTAAAATAAGTAAGAAAAATCCTGTTCATTGATGTGTAACAAGTTTACATTTCTTAAAGAAAAACCATCAAAATGTCCAAAAATCGATTTTATTCTAGTAGGCTTTGGATCGCCGTGGTAACAATATTATTTTTTGTTTTGGACTGTTTGATTTTTTGACGTTTTAAAGTTTGTTAGTTATTTTCTGTTATCGTTTATTTTAAATTCTTAAAAATGGCTTTGTGTTATACCAACGAAGAGAAATTTGATATGCTGGAGTATTATATTAAAAACAATAGAAATGCGGTTATAGCAAATAATTACGCTGATACTTACCCAGATAGGCAACAACCAAACCAAAGGTATTTTTCAAAACTTGTGGTTAATTTAAGAACTTCATCGACAAGAATAAGCAGTACAGATTTTCCTAGGACAACACTTTTTTTTTGGATTTTAAAGAAAAATAAGTACCACCCATACAAGTCGACCATTATTCAAGGACTCATTGAAGGAGATTTTCTAAGTAGACTTACCTTTTGTAACTGGCACATTAACAAATGTAAATTTTACCAGTGCCATTATATGGACTGACGAAACAATATTTTAGTAACTGTGGAATCTTTAACAAACACAATCGTCACCATTGTTCAACAGAGAATCCTAGATTGTTGGCATAACGTAGGTTGCAAACTCGATTTGGTATGATCGTTTGGTGTGGCAATTACGGTGAAATAGTTTTTCATATTAGCTGGTTTAACTGCTTTATACAAAATCTTGTATTTTCAGGTAATCGACTCATAGGTCCATTTTTTTACCAGCATACTTTAACTGGTAAAAGATATTTAGATATGCTAGATAACCAAATTCTACCAGCAATTAGAGATGCAGCACAATACGAATATCATAATGTTTGGTCTCAGCAGGATGGCTGCCCAGCCCATAATTCCAAGGTTGTCAGAGGTTTATTAAGAAGAACTTTTGGGTACAAATTAATTTCCAATGGTGGTCCTACATCATGGCTGCGCCAGATATTACACCCTTGGATTTATTTTTGTGGGGGCACGTTAAAAATGAAGTTTTTAAGTTTTAACGTCCCGAGACATTGGCCGTACTCGAAGAGAGAGCTCAGGAAGTGTTTGCTAATATTAATAGAAACATACTTAGACGAGCGACAAATAGTGTTTAAAAAAAATGTGGTGCTTGCGTTGCTAAACATGGACAGCATTTTGTTTAATATACCAAATATTGTATTCTTTTGTGTACAGGGTGTTCCAGCGAGGACTGAACAGGGACCTATTTTCAACCTTCCTTGTATTTTGGAAAAATTCAAAATAGCCAATCGATGTATTTTTTCTTGTAGAATCCAAAAATGTCATCGAAAAAATATTTGAACCAGAAACAAAAGAGTTACGCTATGCATCAGGTGTTTTTTTAAATGGAATGTATCGTTTTTTATACGATTTTTGGAAAGAGTTATTTTTTGCATGTCCGTTCTGATTAAAAGATTTGATTTTGCGATAGCTGTTTATATTACATTTTAATGTTTTACAAACTAAAATTTTAGCTTCACCTGTTTAAAATATACGATAGGTTGGTATAGGTGATCAAGGTAAAATGACGTTTGAATGCTTTGTCAATAAAAATTGACATTATTTTAATTATTGTCGAAGTCTTCACCTAAAAAATATATATTTGACTCTGGTCGAAATGAAATACTCTTTGGACGAGAGACTACAGATTGTTATGCTATTTTACAAGTGCCAAGAAAATGCAAGAGAAGCAAGAAGAAGATTTATTGCAAATTTTCATAGAAATATATCCATCAATACAATTCTAAGGATAAAAGACCTATTTGAGGAAAATAAAACTTTACATGATAGAAAAAGAAATTCAATAAAAAATAATTATTAAATAATAAAATAAAACTACTAATAACATAAGTTTTCAATGTGACCGCCGTTTTTCTCGAAACAACATCGATAACCCCTTTGTAGCCTTTCTAAACTTGCTGTTACAATATGATTTTCCTGGTTAAGGCGGTTTATTTCATCGACAATTTTTCCCATGATCTCTTGAATATTTTCGTTTCGTTGTCTGTATACGACGTTCTTCAAATGGCCCCAAATGTATCCAAAACTGAGAGGTCGGGGCTATTGGGCGGCCAAGCATATGTTCCATTTCGCCCTATCCATTCGTTATGGCGCCGATTTAAAAATTGAACCACATCATGCACGGCATGAGGAGGCGCCCCATCATGTTGCCAAATTAAATTCTGATATTCTGCCAATGGTAAGTCTTCCAAAAAATTTTCAATTTCGTTTTCAAAAAACTCATAATATCTGTGCCCATTTAAAGTCCCGTTCAAAAATATTGGTCCCAAAATTTTATTGTTTTTTATCCCACACCAAACATGAATAGAATTCCTCCCTTGAAATTTAATAGTCTGGAACTTTTTTGGATTTTCAACGGCCCAGTGGTGACTATTATGTCTGTTGAATACGATGTTGTGAAAGTAGCTTCGTCGGTCCACACAATATTTTTGAATAAATCAGGGTCTTCGTTTTCTTGCCGAATTACCATTTGAGAAACAAATTGGAAGCGAAGTTCTTTTTGTGCCGGTGTTAGGTGCTGAAGTGGAAGGATACGAAAAGGCCTAAATTTATGAATTTTCAGAGTCCTGTGAACAGTCCCTCGGGTAACTCTTCTGCGCCTTACACCGCCACCGTACTGAACTTCCCGAACTGCATCCGAAATAGATTTGGTTGGATTAACTTGAAAATAATTTATAATGGCCTGGTCTCGATTTCTTCTTCTTTGTATATTTCTTTTTCTATCATGTAAAGTTTTATTTTCCTCAAATAGGTTTTTTATCCTTAGAATTGTATTGATGGATATATTTCTATGAAAATTTGCAATAAATCTTCTTCTTGCTTCTCTTGCATTTTCTTGGCACTTGTAAAATAGCATAACAATCTGTAGTCTCTCGTCCAAAGAGTATTTCATTTCGATCAGAGTCAAATATATATTTTTTAGGTGAAGACTTCGACAATAATTAAAATAATGTCAATTTTTATTGACAAAGCATTCAAACGTTATTTTACCTTGATCACCTATACCAACCTATCGTATATTTTAAACAGGTGAAGCTAAAATTTTAGTTTGTAAAACATTAAAATGTAATATAAACAGCTATCGCAAAATCAAATCTTTTAATCAGAACGGACATTAAAAAAATCACTCTTTCCAAAAATCGTATAAAAAACGATACATTCCATTTAAAAACACCTGATGCATAGCGTAACTCTTTTGTTTCTGATTAAAATATTTTTTCGATGATATTTTTGGATTCTACAAGAAAAAATACATCGATTGGCTATTTTGAATTTTTCCAAAATACAAGGAAGGTCGAAAATAGGTCCCTGTTCAGTCCTCGCTGGAACACCCTGTACATGTGTATGTTTCTAGTTAAACCTTATTATTTTTTCGTATTTCTTGTGATTACTACATTAAATATTTATTGAACATTACAAAAAAATATTGTTACCGTGGCGATCCAAAGCCTACTAGAATAAAATCGATTTTTGAATATTTTGATGGTTTTTATTTAAGAAATGTAAACTTGTTATACATCAACGAATAGGATTTTTCGTGCTTATTTTAAAGAGACAAAAATCCAATATGGCGTCTATAAGAAAACTAAAGTTGGTGATGATGAAGGATAACCGAAACGTCGTAATTAAAATCTAATGCAATAACCGTTTTCTACACAAAAATGACTATAAAAAATTGTTCATAGATTTTAAAACAAAATACAAATAAAGAAGTTACAGGCCTTTACAGAAAATGCCACTTTTTAGTTTTTTCAAAATATCTCGAAAACCAAAAAAGTTAAAAGCATTCCGCTGACGTTTCTAAATTACCAATAAAATTCTTTAAAACTTTGCTCATTTAATAATTTTTATATATCTTATAGTTTCCTTGATCCCAATACATACATCACCAAAATGGCCCACACTGTATATGGAAATTCTAAATACAACTTAAACAATTAGTGCTTACTTTTTGAACAATCTCTAATTTTCTGAAAACTTAAAGACATTTCGGTAAAGATTAATAATTTTATTTTTGTAAATATTATTACTAACCTAGACAGACGTTGCGATAGTAGGTTAATCTGGTGTTAGTTTTGAGCCGGGTTCTGACAAAACATTCAACACTATATGTAATAAATCTTTTTGCATATATTTCCAGGGAAAATACCAGGAAATACAACTCTCTTAAATATATTGCTTTAATTTAATAATGACAGTGATTGAGTCAGATATTTATATACTAATTTGCATAATTTTGAAATAAACTAACCATTACATGTCAAAAATCAGCACCTGTTGAGTTCTAAGAAAACTTGCAACTAGACAATTGTGTTGAGATTAAAAGTATAACTACTTGTTCTTTTCCACCTTATTAGCTGGCGATCACCAAGCAACAAATAATATAACAACTTTTGCTGCATTGTACGGATATGAACTTCAGTAGTGCATACAAATGTATCCGTTTGGAGTCAACATTTTTCCAAATAAAGGTTTACCAAAGTTGCCAACCCGGTGATGTAGAGATGTTATTTATCTTCGTGTTGCTAAATATTTTATTTTCCAGATATTTCAACGTTTCTATTTTCCTTGATAGCATATCAATAAGTTCGAAGCAGAAGTATTCTAAAATATTCATATATTGCAAGAGAAATACTGAAAGTCTGACTCTTTTTTGTTGCAATAACTGATATATGTAAAATAAATTTTTCTCTTGGAAAGAAAATGAAGGTCAACGAGGCTGAATATTTAAACATTCGGGAATTTATTTAGGCAATGCACACTCTTTTAAACTTAACCTGTAAGACTTGCATGGTCTTCCTTTCTTTGTCTTCACAACGATGGTAATTATCCCAATTCGTAAACAAGTGTAAACTAATTTTTACTTGAAAATGAAATCAACACAATCCATATCCGACAAAACGCATTATTTCTTATTCTATTGATTTATTTTTATTAATTTATATATGTCATATTTTAATATATTAAAATTAAGGGAATATACAGTGTGATCCATTTTGCATAAGGACACCCCTCTATCTCAAGAATCAGTTACCAGAATAGTTTCAAATTTTGAGGCTATGTTAGATTTAATATGTGATTGTTTTGACACACTAGGAGGAGAAGATTTTTACAAAAAAATATTGGTAATTTTTATAACGTAAATGTTGATCTTAAATTCTTATTCAGCGTCATTAAGAACTTCTATATACCAAATTTCAACAATACATTTTATTGGCTTTTCATGGCATTTTTTTTACTGTTAAGCTACTAATGACTATATGAAAAACCACAATTTTTATTTTTTTGTGCATTTTTACCATCTTTATTGAGTTTAGGAAAGAAAATTGCTTTAAGACAATACTATAAAATACGTCAAAATTCTTCAAGGTTCTGCTATTCCCTTTGTTAATAATGTCTTATTAAAATTATCATTTAATGTCTTAGAGCAACGTTATTTCTTAATTCTAATCAAGATGGTAAAAATAATTAAAAAATGAAAAATAGAGATTTCGATAAGGTCAATGGTTTCTGAGATTTTTGCTCTCAAGGTATTATGCGAGTGGAACATTATGTTAAAATTCATTACAAGATTTTTTTTTAATGATGGTTAATCAGAATCTAAAATCAAAATTTATTTTAATGAATCACTAATATTTTCCCTCCTAGGCTCATGCCAAAGAAAGATCTCCAAGTTAAGCATGTTAAAACAATCATATTTTGGATCTATATCTAACACCAACTTTGTAAAAAATCTGATAATTAATTCCAGAGATACAGGGGTGTACAGATAAAAAGTGGATCACAGTGAATATTATCACTTAATTTAGGTAACACTGTTTAAAGAGTAAATTTATAGCACAGAAAAAAACTTCTGATACTTTAATGGACATTAGGTCAAGAGGCCCCATTTCTTTCAAGCTTTGTCACACATAGTTAAGAAAGAAGTTTTAAGATTAGTTTTCTATAAAATTGTTTTTTTATGAGTTTTATAACTGTTGTTTGCCCTACTGGTGTCTTGCCATCATAAATTTTGTTTTTGTGCTGCCGAATTTCAATCCACATTTGTCACATGTTTCAATCGGCCTATCAATTAGAAAACAAGGTTCCATTATTTGAAATTATCAATCCGATTCGTATTAGCGTTATTTTATTCAACCAAGTATCTGATTTCTTTCTGCTTTATCACATCAAAAAGAACTCAATATGTAGTTGTAGTTTTTATCTGAATATTTATTTAATGTCTTATACTTAAATCTCTGTAGTTCTTAGTTTACATGGAAACTCCATTTCTTGCAACTTCCCTCTCAATTACTATAGGACCGACTGAACACATAATTAACCTTGTTTCAATTTACCAGACACGCAGAGTCGAATACACAATTTGGTTGTGAGTTCCAGGACTACTAGCTGAAATGATTTATATGGACTACAATTTCACAACTCACCGCAATTGAAGTTTGACCTCTGGGGAATTTTTGAAAATACTCAGTATTTTCATTCGCGTTTTGCGAAATTAATTTTCCGCTTTTTGACTTTACGAACTAAAAACCCCCAAAATTATTAACTGTAAGGGTTAACAATGTTTAGTTTTATTTCTTTTTATTACCAAAGTTCTAATGTTATTTTCATATTTTATGAATTATTTTATTCTATAAGTAAATGGAGATAAGTATATTAATTATATTATCTCAATAGCTATTTAGAAAATTACTGATTCTCTTTAAAGCAACTTTTTCATTATATTATTAGTTTTTTTCTATATCTCTGTAATTACTTTTTTATTTTTATTCTTTTTGCAATTTTTGGTTTTATTTTTCTAAAATGTGTTATTGCTTTTGTCTTTTGAATTATTTGTATTTAGGTTAAAGTAAATTGTTTTATCCTTATCTATTAAATTGAATATTTACCAAAATATTAACCAGTTCATCCATAGACTCCAGTTTTTGTGCAAAATTTAAAGTTATCCAGTTAGAAATTTTTGAACTCTGCCACAAATATATAGGTAATTCTGAACCGCCAAGCGCTGCAAAATCTCGGAGGGTGATTTTGAGTCAGAGAACGAAAATTTTAAAACGTCTTAAAGAAATTGTTGAAAAGTTTGTTTTAGCATTAGAGCTTCAAAATGTTACAACTAGTGGTGCGAATTGGCCGTCTAAAGATTTTTTTTCTGAATTAGGTACCATCGTCACCAAATGTAACTGGGGCAGCATCATATTAGCTCTTGAACTGTGATATGATTTTTCCCGTCAAATATGTGTCAAGTTATGAATATTAGGTTAAAGACAATGAGTTTATGCAGTTTTGAATTGAATAGCTGGCAAAAAGTATGTTTAGCAGCAGCAGTTGTTCTTATTTCTTATTTAATTATTATTTTCTGTATAAACCACCTCCGATACTCAATTTAATTTTTATTTTATTTTACCTGCTGTATAAACTCACCTTTAGAATCACTCATAAAAAGTAATCCACCATCACATTTTTATGCTTTTCGACTAAAAAAATTTTTAAAATTAAAATTGAAATAAAACTCATGATTACCAATATTTTTGCCGTAAAATTAAAAAATATATTTCACAAATATAACCTAAACATAAACTTTCATAAAACATTAGACCTAGTTCTTTTTAATGTTTAACTAACAACCATAAACTAAAACTTAAATAAATAAATTAATATTTTGTCATGGAACCATTATGTTCGATAATCTTGCGCAATTTTTGAGGCATGTTTGTATATTCAGGGGTTATTTCGTTCCAAGCTCGAACGATTGATTTCGAAGAGCATCTTGATTAAGAGGCCGAAATCCTTCCTTATAAATTTGTTTGGTCATTTGCCCCCAGACGTTTTCAATTGGATTCAAATCAGGGCTTTTTGAAATCCAGGGCAAAGTTTCGATATTATGATTTCGCAATATATTTTGCACTACTCTAGCTCTATGTATAGGGCAATTATCATGTTGCAAAAAGTTGTCTAATTTTTTTTTCCATCCCAAAGTCTAGTAAAAATTATTGACTTTTGTTCCTCCGTTAGCTTCGGTATGATGTACAAAATGTGGAAAAATTAGTTAGAAATTTGCTTTCAAACAAAGATAAATATTGCTTTTAAAACAAAATCAAAGTCAAAATAAAATAATGACTTTGACATTCCAATCCTAGGTTAACTTTGGCATTGCCATTCTAGGTTAACTTGGAATAGTAGTTCAGGAGAGTAAAATGGGTAATTTTTGTCCCAGTTACTTTTGGTGAGGATGGTACGTAGATGTACACGAAACCCAACTTAGAATTTTAGGAAGGTAATTTAAGAAATGTAAAGTGTTAGTTAAGGTCTTTGACTATTGATAACCACTAAAAATTTTTTGCCCAAGGAGTTCAATTGTGTGGCTTTTTATTATATACCCGAATAAATGATTCCAATTTTTGTAATATGCTGTGGTGATATTTTTTTACTTTTTAAAAGACTTTGGATAGGGGTTGTTTCCAATTTACTTTTAGCCGCATATAACTCACAACATGTTTCTGTAGTTCTAGATGTTTCTTAAGCCCAGTTCCAGAGCAAGGTGAATATGTAAAGTAATAAAGTGCGCGAAATGTTCGCAGACTAAATCCTATAACCTCTTTAGCTAAAATTTTAAAATTATTTTGCTGCAAATAACATTGTTTACTGAAATTGTTTGTTATCCATTTATTTTCATTAAACTTCAAAGTAAATAATGTTCGTTGTGAACATTTTCGTAGCTTCTAGTTTGTTTTTGACAATAGGGTGCTAAATGAATTAACATTTGATTTAATTTTCCACACTAAAGTGTTGGTGGAATGTAAACTTAAAAAATATATCTGTATCTAATTCCACGAAAAGAGGCAGTGACATCTGTAAATGGTTTGTTTATTTAAAACTATATTTTTTAGTGGAGTTGATAAATCAAAGAAAACAGGAATAACAGAATTCTCGTCTTTAAAAGTTGTCGTATTTGCGGCCCGACGAACATTCCATTCTTTAAGCTTTGCCTCACTTATACGCACGAATTTCCCTCTCTGATAAAGAAAAGTACCTTCTCTATTTAAGGCTGTAACAAATTTTTTATAAGCCCTAATTTTATGTACAGAGGAAGTAAATAAATTTTCTGCTGCTCTACTAGGAGTTCATTGAGGACGTTTTTGAGACCGGGTACAATGTTTTCACGTAACGGCCATTCTTTAACGACATAATCTTCATTTCCGGCTCTACTGTCCCATTCAGTGCTGTGAGTAGTGCCACTTTCAGATGGGCACCAATCAATTATGATCTTCGTATTTTATTCTTTAAAGTAATATACGCATGATTTCGTACGTTTCTTTCATACTTACAGCATGACCCATGGGATCAGATGGTTGTTCGTTTCCATTAAACAATAAAATTGCCTTTAGACTTGTCTTCGAAGAGTCAATAAACAGTCGCCAATCGTTAGGTTTATAAAAAAGGTCTAGTTCGTTCATTAAGCCTGGAATATCATGACAATAAACTAAGTCATTTGCCATTGAGAAAAATACTATCGTTATTTTAAGCCCTAGGGGGTTGAGATTTTGTAGATTGGGGGGTCATCCCCAGACATTCTCATGCGATGATTGTACACAATTACCCTAAACTTAGGAAAAACGTAGACTTGCCAACATCGTACCTCGGTACAATTTATATATCGCACAGATAAATCCTTTTACCGGCTTTGCAATCAATTAAAATATGTTGTTGATGTTCTCTGGATATTGGTACATGATACGACAGGTTGGTCTAAGGAATACACAGAAAAAATTATCGAAATAACACATAGTTTGGCGGGGAGAAGTTTCATGCAGAACAGTGAATTTTATCATATCTCAACGTCAAGCCCTCCTTAAAATTTTAAAAGAAATTAATGATAATATAAAGTTAGTAAACAATTTATTTGACAATTTAATAAATATGTATTCTAAAAAACAATAAAATATATTAAAAATGAACATTATTAACTCCATATCACTATTAAAAGGTGAGACAGTGGTACTAATATCATTTTAAGGCTTACGCATAATAAAGTAAGGATGTTTAACTCTAGGTCAAACACCAATGCCTAGATGCTTATAGTCAAAATATGGAAAATTCTGTATCTTGTCCTAATGCAAAATGGAGAATATAATAATCATAATATAACTAATAACATAGACATAATATAAGGAAACAACAAAATATCATTTCCTAAAGATAATATCAATAATTGTTAGATCGCTCAGCTGTATAATTGAATTACCTAAAAAACAAAATTATAAAACAAATTGTTTAATAACTATTGTTCAACAAATCGAAATACTGTGATAATTACGAAGATATTTATGAGGGTGTTTACCATCTATATTCTTCTATAAAAAATTTTAGAATAATTCTTTATAAATAAATAAAAATGCAGGTTTTAGATTCATTAAATGATCATTTAATGTAGGTATTTATTGCATTTTTAACTGTGTGGAATTTCCAAGTTAATATTTTCGTAATGAGAACAGATATTAAGAAATGCTTTCCGCAAATGTTACGCAAAAATTTATGGGAATAAGTCTTGTAAGTCAAAATCCTGCTTTTGAAAATTTCTGTTATTCCGAAAATTTACAAAAGTTTTTCTGAATGCTTCTATAAAGTAATGCGTATTTAAATCTTGTAAAAAGAGATTCAGTAATTTCCAAAATTTTAATATTTTTTAAATTATTATTATTTTTAAAGACTGATTTTCCTACCAGACTATTACTATCTAGCAGTTGGGCCATAAAAAAACAACCTTTTTTCGATAGATTTTTACCATTTGCCAAATAAACTAATATAGTTGATTTTTGAGAAATTTAAATTGTATCCTTGAATTTTAATTTTTTTCTATAATACTACCGTTTGATCATAGAATATGACTTAAGAGAATTAAATTTAATAAATAAATATAATTCAAAATACAAAAAAATTTCCACCTCGTTTGAAGCTCAGTCATATAAGGAAAGATTAGGTGATAAAGAATTAAGATAAATCTAAAGGATCGTCGGTTTTTTCTTTTTTCTTTAATTTTTTCTTTTGTTGTCCATTTTATTACATTTAAGCAGTTATTATAAATCGTTTCCATTTATCATTGTCTACTTTTCCATCTAATAGTCAAACATGGAACGATTTTTTAATTACCACTGTAATTGTTAAAAGTTAATTTTTTTAGATATTCAGAATTTTCTCCTACATTTTTCGTCATTTCCTATTGTCTTCAGTTTTCGAAAATATTTCATCTTGCATATCATTTTCATCAATTTCTTGTTCGAAGTTATCAAATTTGTATTATCATTAACGTCTTTATTTGCATCAAAACTTATCGACACCTTCATATTCTTTCAAGCCTCTACCATAAGGTTTAATTCCTTGAGTAGTAGTTGCTGTTATTTTTTTGTTCAGTTTTTTTCGTTTCGTCGAAAAATAAAACGTTTTGAAGAGATCATTAAGAACGGACTTAACCATTTTAGTTCTTTCAAGACGCTGTTGTAGTCACCCTCTAAAACTAAAATTAATGAGTATTGAGAATGTCCACGCAATGGACCAGGTCCAGGTAGACTTAAAACAATTTTTCGCTTGAGTATTTAAAATATTGACTACAAAGAATGCAGTTTTCATTTTTCTTCGTTACTCTCGATTCTCACAAGTGATTAATAAGGGAAATAAAAGCATTAAAATATGTGCTATTTCAAGTTCGACCTAATGATTAAAATATTTATATTCTAGGTCTGTTTTAGATTAATAATAGTAATTCGATTTGAAATGAAATAAGCAATAAACATGCTTAGCAACGGATATTAATACAGTTCATATTATCTACCCTAAATACAAAAAATTAGTATAGAAACGACAAAGTTACATATACATTAGGAAACGATTGATAGTTTAATAATTGGAGCGGTTTTATAGTAGGTGTTTTAGTGGTTGCTAAAATTCTTGTTATTATATTCAATGAAAGTTGCTTCTTTAATTTCTTTCCCTTCACGGCTGTTCTTTGTGTATACTTTTGATCTCCCACCACAATATTCTAAGGCCAAGAATTGTAGACCTCTTTTTCCTTTCTGTTAGTGTGTTTTTAAGGTAGGTTATTTTTATAGTATGCTTAGTTTTTAAGGTCTTAAATAGTAGATCTGCTATTTGCTAAATTAATGCTACTGTTTCCGAAATTAAACATTTGTTCAGTGATGACTGAAAAGCGGTAAAGACTTTTTTGTAGATAAATAAAAATATTTTTTACCATTTTTCTAGATATTGACCACACGATTTAACCCTTTTAAGGACAATTTTTAAGCAAAGCACAAGTTTAATTTTGGTAAATTAACTTTTTTTAAACACTGCAGAACAACAAACGCCTAAATTTAGTTAGAATACTATGCTTGTTAGGTTATCTCGAAATTTTGCTTTTGAAATAAAAGTGATCTTAAAATTGTACACATATGTCTAAACAGAATTTTCAATGAACCAAACAAGTGCTGGAGTAAGAAATTTGAAATATATGATTATATTTCTAAATTTCATTATAGTTATAGGTTATAGATATACAACACAGAGCATATTTATATTAGAATTGTTTTTAAAAGACACTCTTTCGTTTTACCATTTTTAAAAATTAACAATAAGATGTGTCTAAAACAAAATCTTGATACCTGATTATCTTGACTCCTCACCGTCATTTTCTATCAATATTTTTTCCACAATTTCACATATACACAAATCTCACTGCAACACACATGAGCCACTATTGTTCCTCCTCCAGTTGAGGGGTGAACTATGAGTGCTACCACCCTCGCCGCAATTATAGGTTTTAGTCCGCATGATCATTAAATCAGTTCGTATGCTTGGTCTTCGAACGTTTGGAGCTACCACTCCGCACGCATCGCTCAAACGTCTCTTCACCGACAGATGGTACTTCTTGGAGTGGTGGGAGGGGTTGGGCGGAGGCAGAGGACACGGCGCCCCGAAGCTGGCGCTGATCTATAATAGAAAGGAAAAAACAATTAGTCGTGGTTGACAAATCAATTCCAGATTACTATATGGAAATTATATCTTTATGAGAAAATAATGTTTTGACTTTTTGGTGACATCCCAAGGTATATAAAAAATTAAAACTGAAAATTTATTTCCCGCTTGTATACTATTTTCAGTCTGTACAACACATTTTATCTCATTAATTTCTGTGAAACCGGGAACTAAACCCCTAAAGAATGAAAAAGACAAAATCCTGCAACACAAAACTATTATTTGACGGTGTGAATACAGTGGTATGTGTGAAAACTTCGCAAAATTTGTCAGACTTAGCTATTTTAAAAACACATCTTCACCTTACAGTTAAAACTGTTAAGCTTTTATCCACTTAGGACAATTATATTATATTTATTACATATTTAAAGAATCCTTACTAAAGGTGGACTCCATTTTCCTACAATGTACATTTTGACGTTTTGCTCAATTTCCTAAGAAAAGCAAACAAAAGAACGGTAAAGAAGAAAGCACATTTCGCTAAAGTTTGTATTTTCCCGAATACCGGAAGAAAATATGTCTTTAAAATTATGGGGTTTGAAATAAATCGTTTCAAGATTTTGACTTTTACGAAATATACTTGCACAACAAACATATCACCAAAGTTTCAAAACATTATTAACTTTTTCCCCCAGTAATTTCCATATACTTGCATTCAATTACCGAATACAGGATTTATGAGGTTTGTTAAGCAAATATTTACACATGCTTGATTCATGTGCTCAGCGACTGAATACTATTTTTATTGACAATCAAATTTATTTCTAAGGTTTAATTGCTGAGCTCTATACAGGATCCAATTTTTAATCTCAAATTTGATCGCTTGCTGCAATTAATAATAAACAAAAAGACCAATTATTTTGGAAAAAAAAGGAGTTGGACCAAATCATGATTTGGCTATCACGTTTACACGCATTTCTTCTAGACAAATGAAAACAAAACAAAAAGATAGATATGAAAGAACCAGTCTCATTACTGAAAAGGGCAAGTCTTACGCTATCTTTTCTCTTTCCATTAATGCTTTCTCGTTGTATTTCTCTTTTCCTTAACGACCTCTTTACTAGATTTAACGTATTCTTTGTATTTGTTTACAATACTTATATATCCTCGGGATGTGGATATTCTTGATTGGTAAACAAGATACAGTTATAAGAGAATCAATCTGATTATTGAAAAGGGTAAAGCTTACGGTTATGTTCTTGGCAGCCGGCAGTTTTTAATATTTACAATTCTATAATGCGTTCTCATTACATTGTTCTTAACTGTCTTTTTTGTTAGAATTGACTTATTTTTTTGTATTTGTTTACAAGAAATTCATATCCTCTGTTTTTGTTTCGCTCACTATATCTATTTTTTAAAAAAACACTAAGTTAGGTTTTTCAGCAAGTTCGTGAGAGAGTTGTACTATACCAATTTACTTGATTTTTTTTAATGATCGTCTGATTACCGAGACCTTTCAACCCTATTTTTTGTATTGTTATACTGCGTATTTTTTATATAAATTTTTATATAAAAGAAATTTTTTTCTTCAATATCATATCTGGATGGTGTGGTGAATGCGCCCCATATTGTTATAATTCCACTCGAAACTCGCTTCATCTACCGGAACAGGCAGAACAAGGTCTGCCAGGCCAGCTAGTTCTTATTTATAAGCGACTTTATATAGTGTTTAGTCGAGACATTTGAGAAACAATATAACTAGTTTAGATTAAAAACGATAATAACACGGAAAGTGGATATTATAACTTTATATTTTAATATATAAAAAAACGTTAAAATCCGGCATCCTTTTAAAAGTTGTGAGGCCACAGGCACACCTGCAAAGTTTCATGTTAAAAGCATTACATCCCACCTTATAGGTCCGTTGTTAAAATATATTAAAAATATACTCTTTTAAAATAAAAATGCTTGTCATTCATAAATGTCGTTTCCCTTATTTCTTTTTAACATTTAAATTGGGAACCAAATTAAATGTAAAACATTTATTTTTGAAGTAAATTGATTTTTTACAAGTTTCATAAAAAAAATTGGATACAATCATTTGCGCCATTTCGAAACAGTCTCTGAATAAATATATGTATAATAGGAAGTATACAGTATATCCACGGACAGTGTTTACAAGATGACAAAATTTTAATTTGTCGAGAAAAAGTTACACAACATTTTTGCTGTCAAAAAATGTACAGAATTCTCAAAAGTTCGAGAATATTAATTTTAGCAAAAATTAAACTACCTTTATTCCTTATTTTGAAGGAAACTGTTATGTAAAAAAGTTCTTTAAAATTTCATCTTTAGTCAGAACGCAAAATCGCGCTTAAATCTTTATGTTTTTGTTAAGTATTATCACATTTTTCTGAAGGTATTATTTCCTTCTCACCCTTTCTTACTTTAATTAACCTGAATCTATGACATTTACAGTCAAAATAGAAAAAAAGCCGTCTAATGTCATTAAGAAATCGAGCTCAAGTTTTGGATATTGTCCAAAAAAACGGCATATAGAAAATATTAAAAGAAAATTTGAATATTTCCGTACAGATCACGTTTCAATCATACTCTGAACGAGGGCAATGGAGCTAGGGGTTTGAAATGTTGTTTAAGTGTGGGAAACGAAATTACAAGTGGTAATTGGAATTTCTTTAGATCAATAATGTGCTTAGACTAGTTACTTTTTCAAGGAATGGAACATTAGCTTTCCAATATGTTTGATATTAGGGAAAACATAACCCAAAAATTATAGTCCACACGAGGAGACAATATTATATCAAACTAAATGTTTGGTGTACTATTTCTTACCATGACATATTTGGACCCTATTTGTTTGACGGCAACTGCAATAGGAAAGTTATCTCCGGATTCTAAACACGTTTTTCATAGATTATTTAGATTTTTGACACTTGAATTTCGCACCGAAATGTTTTTTCCAACAAAATGGTGGACCGCACATTTTACTGCTGAAGTTTCTGATATCCTAAACAACCACTTGGATAGCGAATATTGGTCACAACGATCCTTTTTAATGGCCCAAGGAGTTCTGATTTCACTGTTGTAGATTCTTACTTGTATACAACAGATCAATTACTTAAACATATATATTCAGCATCTAAAGAGAAAAAAACTGAAGGTGTTCAATCCAGTTTTGGTTGCAAAACTAGAAATTGTTATAAATGTATTTGAGCAAAATTACGTCGAATGTATTTGAATTATAATTTCCATCAATTTAAAAAAAAAAAGATTTTGAATGATACTAGTTTGTTATTAATATTTTGTACCCACTGCACTAATTAAATCCTTCGTTTAAAATTCATACAGTTAATGAATGCGTTACAATATTTTTAGCAGATGTCATAGATTAAGGTGAAAAAGGATGGTGAAAACATAAAGCCTTGGAAAAATTCGATAAAGCTAGTATTTTATGAAAACATAAATAAAGATTTAAGTGTAATTCTCTGACTAAGGATATAATTCCAAACAATTTTTTCAAATGACATTTTTCTCTAAAACAAAAAACAAAGGTACTGTATATATAAAATAATATTTCTTGACGAGAATCGCGTTTTGCTGCAAGCAAATATTTCACGCGAATGTTTCGTTCGTGTATGGATTAAATGTGTATTTTCTATTGCTTCATGGAAACAGTCAGTAAAATCCTGGGTATCAAAGTTAAATTCTCAGCAATTAAAAAACTATACCAAATTAAAGAACGACATAATATAACACAAAATATAAATTGACATAAGTTATAAAAGAAATTTTCAGCAAATTTTTAAGTGCTGCAAAACTCATAAATCCTGCCAAAAATATTTACCTAATTACACAAAAACCAATTTCAACACAAGATGCTGGTATATTTTTTGGAAGAGAAGATAGAGTTGAACGGAAAGGAAAGGAACAAACACATAACAAACAACGGTGTGACAGAAAATTACAATTTTTAGAGTAATATGTTTGTGTAATATGTTTTTCTATGTTATTGAGTTTTTGTATTTACTTGCTTAAAAAAATTCATTTTAAAATGTACTGAATTTAAGGCTTTATAAGAAAATGTTCTTAACAAAGAAGGGCCTAATGTTACTTTTAAGAAGACATGCTTAACGAGTGAAAACAAGAAAAAGAAGTTTTTTATGACAAAAAATTATTAAGACTTTGAAAATAGGACAACTAAAATATATAAATATTATTGATCAAGTGGATTCAGTATTTGAGAAGAAAACAATTTTTGGGTTTTTTACTCCATAAAGTATGGAAAACAAATAAGAGTTATATTAAATTACCTTAAAATTTTAATCTGTGGTCCTTGGTCCACTGTGAAGGTACCAGAGAAACTACACTGAAAAATATCTACTTTTCTGATGTTTCGGGGGAAAGTCTATCCCTGTCAACACTAAGAGCAGTATATCACTTATATTTTATATCAAAAATTTAACCTAAATGTCAATTTAAAGTTATTTTTATTGTTAAGATAAGGTGAAAAAAAAATGTAGTGTATGTCCATTTTAATAAGTGTCCTTTTTTACTTCAGTATTTAGCAAATTTAACTATGTGTTATTTAAATTAAGTGAACAAGATGCTACACAATTATCTTCAATTAACAATATTAAATCAGTTTCTCATTTAGTTTAATTTTTTTTTGAACATAGTTCTTTTGCCAAAATACTAGAAGCACTCTAATTAATATTATGATTTTTATTTAGTACTTTTTGTATTAGTTTGTTGTTTCACCTATATAAAATGTATTGTATTGACACGGAGTTTTATAAATAACATTTTTTGTATTCTCTTGTTATTTGTTAGGTTTCGTATTTGTAAGTTTGAATGAAAAAACATTTAAAATTAGGCAAAATCTCACCCCCATAGAACAAAAATTACTAAGACCACTTCAACCGGACAACACAATTAAAATTCTTTCAGCAGATAAAGGTAATGCACATAGAAAGACAAATATACACTACATGCTAAAACATAAGACCAATTTGTAGATACTGAAGGCTTTAAATTAACATACCATTAGTAAGTAACGTAAACTCACCGACTCATCCTTTAGCTAGGTTTATTTTAAACATATTAAAGCCACTAGAAGGTAACATTGATGCATATATAAAAAATTTACTACACTTTCTAGAGAAATTGTCTAATATTCAAATATATATAAATAAAACACTGGTAAGTTTTGATATCGTTAGTTTTTTTACAAAAGTACCTGTAGATAAAACTTTAAATATAGTAAGAAATAAACTTGAGAATGATGGAAATCTTGGCTAACGTACATCATTAGACATACTATTCTAGAATTATTAACTTTTTTATAAAAACCACCTATTATCAATATAAAAATGAATATTACTAAGTAATATTTTTATGGAAAATTTTGAATTAAATTATGTTCAAAATTACGATCATAAGCCACTTGTTTGATGATATTTTTTTTATCTATGAACGTGACGATCAACAATTAAACTATTTTTTAAATCATATTAACGCCAAAAAACCGACAATTAAATTTATTATTGAAAAATAAACTAACAACTTCCATTTCTAGACATACATATTAAAAAAGATATACACAGTTTTGATAGAAAACGTACACACACAAACAGATACTTAAATTTCTATTCAAATCATCCAATCATGGTTAATATGGGAGTTAAAGAGCAAAAATAATTTGTAAAGTTCAAACTTTTGTAAAAGAAAAAAATTATATAAAAGATATTTTAAATCAAAATTAAAAATTATCCTAATGATTTCATTGAAAATGTTTTTATGCATTTGAAAGTCTAAAAGTCAAACAAAACCAAAATAGACCAATTACATTATACTACACATACCTAATTTATCAGATGAAATAAAACGACTAGGTAATCGTTTTAACGTAAGAACGATCTTTATGACACAAATACCCTTAGAAGCAAACTACAAAAACAAAACCTAACAATGAACAAGAAATACAAAAAATACTACTTATAAAATTTCGTGTCAAGGCAATCAATTTTACATAGGTGAAACCTCTAGGCCATTAGCCAAAAGAACTAAAGGGCATTAAACTTAGATAAAAAATAGGAAATTTCAAAAATTAAATATTTGCTAACACGCAGTAGATAACAATCATAAAATTAATTAGAATGCTTCTAGTATTTCGGCAAAAGTGCATGTTTCAAAAACGTAAAATAAAAGAAATAAAATAAAAGTGAGTTGTTAAATAAAGATAATAGTGTAGCATCTTTTCAGATAATTTTAATAACGGAACAAAAAAAACTCCTTTAAATTGATTTTAATTGACATTCTGTCAGAGATTTACCATTCCGGATAAATTTCTGATATAAAACCAAAGAAAATAATAGGCTATTATTTTCTTTGAAAAATCAGATATATACTGCTTTTAGATTTATTTTTTTAGTTTGTTGAAGACGGGAGTAGACTTTCCTTCGAAACGTCCAAAAAAGTTGATATTATCGAGTGTCGTTCGTCGGGTACCTTCACAGTGGATCCAGAACTATATAGACCACAGATTAAAATTTTGAGGTCATTTAGTATAATCCTTATTTCTTTTCTATATTGTGTAGCGTAAAACCCAAAAATAGCTTTCTTCTTAAAATTTGAACCCGCCACTACAATTTCCTAATTATTGGCTTCAATATGTTCGCATACGGTAAACTTTTACACCATCATTACTATAAATAAATACGTAGTATTTGTTTTCACTGAAGATAAATAATCTGTCCAAACAAGCACATTTAATGGATATTTATTAGTAATTCTAAATAATTTTACTATTCTGGACTTTTTTTTTCGATTTTTATCCGTATTTGTTCACATTACAAAAGCGATCAAACACTGCTGACCGTGCACAGATTGTTGTAAGTTCTGCTAAAGAGTGTGAAATGCTGATAAAGGCAAAATAAAAAACGAAATTTATAACCTAATGCTCTGCCGACTGGCACTAAGGGTTTCTGCCACTCAGCAAATATATTTTTAGTTACTTTTTTATGTAGTTGGTTTTTGCTATTTTGTTTACGCATAATAAGACTTAAAAAATGGTATTTTTCTTTATTACTTCTTTACTTTACATATTTTTCGGTACGGGCCCCAGATATCGGAAAACATGTTTTCCCATTTACATAAGTGCCTCTGTTCGCGACATAGCCCAACAACTACCAACCCAATTGACGTTAAATTTTGCTTAAAAAGCAAAGGAAATAGTAGTACTAGAAACAAAAACCATTCGTATAATAAAACTACTTATAAACATTTATCCAAGTGACTTACATTTTTTGCATAAAATCAAGTGTGACACAGGAATGAACTGCTAAAATTGGTGCACATCAAATATGCCGAAACAAAATGACGGCCTAATAGAATGTCTAAAAAATCAATATTGAAACTGCTTATTCCATTGGCTTCAAATTTTGTACAAAATTCAAATGCATGACAAAACATAAAACAATAAAAATTTTCAAAAGTATGTAATATTCCATTTCCTGGAATAAAACTTTTTTATTAAGGAAGAAAATAAATGACAATTTATTTTAGATTATAATGATAAAATATTCAAAATATGAAAAATAAATAAAGAAAACAGTTAACTGGCTGTACATATCTACATATAACCTAGTTTAATTCCGCACATAGTTATTTAGTTCTCTACAAAATACAAATTGTGTTACCTTTCAGAACATCCCTCGTAATAAATTATTCATAACGAGGGAAGTTCCAGGTAAAGCCCGGTTACCGATTTTTTTTTAAGTGAATGAATTTCATTAGGAAACCTCAAACGAGTAATGAAACGTAAAAACGCAATCTTTTCCTCAGGGATGTTAATTGATAACTATTTGAAATTGAATATAATAAAAAAGTATAATGTAAAAAAATAAGAAATAGAAATGAAATAAATCCTGTCAATCAACCAAGTTATCCCTATATCACAGTTGTTTTTGTGCAAAATCTGTTAATTGGTCGCGAACAGACATACAGATAGATCGACAGACATGTTTTTGGCAAGAAACCCTGAAACTTGAAGATCTGGAAATATTTGGGGGAGGCAGGTAAATTTTTCACGAATACAATATATTGTATTCTGAGCACTGATCCAATGTCTTTATTTGTGTCTGATAAGTTAGTGTCTGTATGAATGGATCAATATTTGATTTGGAAAAAACTTAATGAAAATCATGGTAATGAAAAATGTATATTCCGTTAGAGATATTAAGAAATATTGATGGGTGGTTTTCTGAAAAGGCTATCGTCAGATGGGTTGCTAATATAATAGGTAATAGTTGTTGTATCGATACCATAACGACTTTGGCAGTACTACAGCTTTCTCTATATCGTGAATTCGAATGAATATTTCTGCATTTAGGAACGTTCGATGAAATCTAGGTAGGTATGTAAGTATTAAAACAACCATAGTATAATATAACGATATATAATAATGATAATTAGACTCCAGGCCTTCGTGGACTGTCCAAACATAAAAAAAAAACATAAATGGCAATATATTTAATTTTTTTTTTCATATAAGGAAAGCTTAATTGTGAAACACTTCAACTTTGATAAAAAAAAAATAGGTAAATCCCTTTAAACGGAACTTCACTCGTAATGAAACTTATTTTACCAAAAAAAATACTGTATTATCTAAGTGTGGTAGAATTCGATACAAGGGAAATTACTGTATTATCTAAGTGTGGTAGAATCCGATATAAAGGTCAATTTTTATATGTTTTTTCTGTTTGAGGTTAGAAATCTGTGCACGGTTTTCAGCATTTTGCCGTTGATGCTGGTTCCAATAGATTCTGTTCGGTGTAACTTGGAACGTTTAATGCACTTTTATTGTCTTTCATAAATAAAATTATTTTATAAATAGAAACAACAATTTCCTAATTTTATTATTTGAATAATTTTAAAACCGACCTAAATATTTTACACTGCGATGTATTGTTTCGTTGACGTGAAGAATCAATCTAAATATTATAAAATTCTAAGGCCGGATTTAGAACTCTTGGGACCCCAATTTACAAAATAAGTAGTGGCACCATCATTGCCTCGAAACAATCTGTTCCTTTGTTTTCTTTTATAAAAGAAGAAATATTTATTTAAAACTACACATCTAAAAAATATAATAATTACCACCACATATCAAAATAATGTTAATAAGTAGGTAAGGACCTATTTTATTTTTAAGATGAAACTGAGTATAAAAACATATACGGGGTTGCGAAAAAAATACCTTCCAAATAAAAAATCAATTTGTTATACGTTTTCAGACACAAGGGCTATCCATTCTTTTGAGTTAGTTTTAAGTTCTTGAGAGTGCACCCTTTGAAAATGAGGGAGGGATTTGTGTTCTATTTTACTTTACAATATAGAACTACATTTTGTACGTAAAATTATACATATCAAAACTTTGAGAATTCTTATTAATAGTTAGAACAAGAGTTGTAATTGTCTTTCAAGTGGCAGCTAATAAAAGAACAAAATAGGTTTCATTTCAAGTATCCGGAAGCGTAATTAGCATGCCACGTTTAAGATTTAAGGTAACTGGAAGCTTCTCCTGATTACCATGGAAATATCGGACGGCCAAGAGATAACTGAAACATGAAAAGAGGTATACACGTTTTGTGTGAAACTATACGAAGGCGTTTAATTAACAATAATTTGAGAACCGAACGACTAGAAGTATTTAAATATGGAAAATATTTTGGTAGACGTGCTGTGTGTTTATCCTTTTAGAGGACAAACCAAAATAATTTGGAAGGAATACGTGTGGACGGACCGATAAAAAAATAACACAACTGGGCAAGTCTATCAGCATCACGAAGCTTTCAGAATATCATACTTTTCATTCTAGTTTGTTTTTTTTAAACGATATTGCTCGTCCATATAGAGCTGTGGTGCTTAAATCAAACGCAGATAATCCTCTTCTTCCTTCAAAGTTACCTATTCTAATGTGCCTTAAGAATGGATCCAACACTCTCTAAATTTAGTTTTTATGAAACAAAATAATGAATAAGTTTCGATTTCCCATTTAAAGGGTACACTATCGGGTACTTAAAATTGTTTTAGGCTAACTTCGAGCCTCTTGCTTCAAAAAGCATACTACTAATTTTTGTTTAACATTTTCTAAGGTACTTATTGTAAAATCGTGTATGCATTTATAATTACATTGCAAGATAAATTCAGCCTCTCTGAAAATACTTCCTGAAAAAGTTATAAAATTGTGTAAACCAGGTATAATACGAAACTTTTCTAACCTTTGTGGTGCAGTTTGTTCTAAAAAGATAAAAAAGAACAACGATTAAGTAGTCCTATTATCTTAAAAATAATTAAAAACAATAAAACCTAGTCTTAGAGGCTAAACATTTAATTTTCTATTATTAATAAACTGTTTTTTGATATCACACACCTTACTTTGGATTCCTATTTATATTAGTTTCATTTTTATTAAGAATCAGACCAAAATAAGAAGGAAATTGTCCTATCTAGCCTAAACAAAAGGGTTGTTTTGTTCATCAATTCGGGGTCTCTTTTGGACCAATGGTAAGTCTGGCGCTGATTCTAAGAAAAAAAGTAATTACTCTGTTTACAAAATGAGAATATTGCAATTTTATGTTTATATACTGAAGTTGATCGTATAGTATTGTGTAGGATTATTTTTGTATGGAAGAAGACATTTAGGAGATAAACACCTAGAAAAACATATACAAACACCGGGCGCGTACCCGTTACTCACCATGAAATATGTTCTTCTGCACCAAAAAATATTCAAAACATTAGTAAATGAACATGACTATGAAATATATAGTGTGATTGAGAAAGAGAGTTTGAGAATTTGGAAACTATCAAAAGCATTGCTTTCCTATTCCCATAGCTAGTTAGTAAATTGTTCATCTAAAAGTTCTATTGGACTCATATAATAATACGTGATACTCACTTTTTCGAATATAATCTACGAAATATATAAAAGAGGACTAAAAAAACTAGGTACAATTCTTGTTATAAAAACTAAGTAATAAATCATTTGATAATACGTAAGGTTACACATTTCATTAATTTCGTGAAACTATACTGGACTGTCTGTATTTTTTTGGGGCCACAATTTATTTCATGTTACTGTAATTTGTGGAAAATCTTTAATCAAGGATGATATCAAATATTAACCTTTTTGACAATATGGTTTATTTTTTAATTTCATTTTGGGTTCATGCTGTAAGCAGGTGAAGTGAATGTATGACTACTTAGGCCTCGTTCGGCTTTTTGGCCCCTCACTAATATTAGAGAATACGTTCTATGGTCACTAATATTAGAGAATAGGTAACCTTTTTAGAATGTAATGTAATGTTCGGAGGACTGAAGGAGGCATTTAAAGAAGAACTAAATGTACTTGTTTTATTTAATGACCATTGTTGGAACTGACAATACATTAGAGGCCTAGATCCAAAAATACATAGATTTTCTCCGCCAATTTGGTAAATTTGTCAACTTCTTTGATATCTCTGCATTATATAGTTATTTGGGGAACATCTACTTACTAGTGCTTTGTAACATTCCCATATATTTGGCGTGGCTATTTTATATTTTAGAGCTAGTACTAATTGTCTACTAAGTGTACAGATTTTGATGCTTCTGTCTATTGTTATTGTTTATCCTGTTCGATATTATAAATCATTCATTCTAATATATGCACATATAATGATACATATTACAAGAACACTGTATTTTGGTAGCTACCCAAACAGGATGAAAAGCAACTAGAACACCCTAAATAACAGAGGGTCAACATCCAAGGATTTTAATAATTTTCTATAACTTTTGGACAAAGCGGCAAAATTGCAATTATACTTTCTAAGTACAACATGATTTCTTAATTTGAACCCTAAATAGATTAGATCTTTGTATTCGATTTAGAAATAATATTTTAAATTTTATTCTAAAAAAATCTATAAACAATTATCGGGCACGCTTCACAGTAGCGATATATAGGGGTCTTAATTCCCTTTCTCCTCCGTAGGAGATAGCCCACCTGAGTTGAAGTATTTTTATGACCCACCAAAATTATCTCTAACCCAACTTTCCACTCAACTCGTTGATATCATTTTTAAGTTTACCTAAATGATGTGATTTTTCAAAACTATATATTCCTGCCCTAACCTAGCGGTATATTTTAACAGTCCGATGCCATAAAATCAGATAACTCAACTCGCTGCTGCCATTATATTCACCTAAACAAATAAAATTCTAAAAACCTAACGGTCCCCCTAATTCTTAAATATCTATAAATTAGTTAGCCCAATTAGTCAAAATAAGTCATAATTTAAATAAAAAAACAATTTATTTATCAGCAGTATCTTATTCTTCGAATTCCTAAATCGATATAACACAATAATTTCAAACTAAGGTTTAATAAAATATACTTTCATTATTAATATTCATATTTATGGGTATTCTAAAATCAGATAATCTAACTCGCCAAAGTTGTAAAATAGATAGGATGTAGCATTTAGATGAAATCGTTGGTGTAGGACAAGGACATAACAAGTTTCTAATACACGGGTATTTATTATCTTTAAACATTAGAAGCATCAAAGTGCCGTAAAACAATCCTGACAAACTTATTAATTATCCATCCAAAGTCTTTGTGGGTTTAAAACGTGTACATACTTTTGAAATCCCCTTATCAACCGAAATATCTATATTTACGTTACTATACATATAATACTAGCGATAAAATTATTGAATCTTCACAAGCTAAAGACAACTTGAATTTTATGTTTGATGATGTAATATGTGAACAACAAAAATTTATCAACTCATATTTTAGTATGCGGCCTCATAAAAATCTTTCCAGTTTCTATTTTGTTCAAACCTATTCTCTAATACCAAAACTGAGACTAAGAAATAACACATATGTTATAATATTATCAACAGGATGAAATGAATGAATCTGCACTTTATGGATCACGACTCGCGTGATATAAGTTCTACCCAATTTTTAGAAAAGTGCTCCATATGTTGGAAAGGTAAACATAGATCGGTGGTAATAGACAAGGGTTATAAAGTAGATAACGACAGATATTGTGAGGAACTATGTGAGATAACCAAGCCAAGTTTAAGTCGCTCGAATGATGAAATTAATTTAAAACGAAAGTTCATTGAGGCGCCAGATGCAGTGCAGTAAAAAGTATACTCTTTAATGTTTTTAGCAGCTGAAAACAAGACCGATCTTGATTCTCCAAACCTTTAATTATTCCTGTATCTGAAGCAGTGATAAAAACAAAAATAATCTACATTTATCCCGATTTGTTCATTTGCAAGTAAGAAGAGAAGTAGCAAAAATGATATAGAACAGTTTAATAATGATGATACGATAAATAGTTTATTGCAAAAGGCCGATATTCCTTCATCTCCTGATTTTCTTGCCTCCTCGAGAGAATATACAACTCCTATCATGATCTTCTGAAGGAAGCAAATTAAATATTCTTGTTTTGAGTTATCTCAACGAACCCTAGCTTTCCACAAGGACAAATATCAATATGAAGAGAATATAGCTAGCTATTATATTATCTTCTTTCTAGAACATCCCAAAGTCCTAGCACACGTTGATTAAATTACAGATGAAACAAACAAATGCATATATGATATTTAATGTAAAACAATCTCTATATTCAAAAACTATAACCTCGATCTGCAAATCCAATATAGACAAATACATCGGAATAATAAAACAGCTTGTTGACAAAAAGAAGGGGACCTAGTGAAAAGCACATATAAATACAAAAGTAATGTTGAATATATAAAACTTTTCTGAACTTCCAAAGTACTAGCTAGAATTGATGAATCACGTGAAGAGAGGATTATTTTTTAATTCGTTTTTTACGTTTTTGGGAAAAAAATCGAAGAACTCTCGAACCAGTCGATTTAGGATTCGAGGAGGAACAATTTGTCTGCTTATTTCATCCCCATAACTCCAAACCCCTAATGGGGGGAACCACAACCCCCTGATTTTGAATAGGGGTGAGGGGTGTTGTAATACTTCGTTTTGAAGATCTCATCGAATACTATCTGACACTAAAATTTCGCGTCAAAATTTTCATCGATAACGAAATGAAGCTAAAATAGTGAAAGAGGCAATGTGGAATTTATCTCGATGGATTATTCTTATCAGGCTAGCATTTGAGAAGTATTTATTTAATTCTTAATTTTTGGTCGAAAAAAAATTTGTGAACGCACCATGTGTTCGATTTACATCAGTTCATCGTGAATTTTTAAGAACCTTACAACCGTGTCACATCGACTGTTAATTTTTAGTAGCATTAAAATGGCGTATTCCGTGGAAGAAAGGGTGCAAATTATAAAATTGTTCTCCAGTTCTGTGAAGTGGTCAGTGAAATTATTAACATTTATCAAAACTACATGTTCGATATCTGGGCCGGTATTTATGGAAATCACATAATCGGCCACTATACCCGGTAATCTCAATGGCGAAATTTATCTGGAATAATTAAAGAATACTATTTATCCAGCCCTCGTGCAAGAATTGGAGCATGAAGAAGACCATCATATGATCATTTTTCAACAAGATGGCACACCATCTCATTTTATACAACTTGTGCGACAATTTTTACATGAAAATTTTCCTCAAAGCCGGATTGGAAGAAGTGGCATATTGAGCGGCCCCCCAGATCACCTGATCTGAATCCAATGGACTTTTTTCTAAAGGGTCATCTAAAATCTAAGATTTATGCTACCAAGCCCGAATCACTGGATGATTTGCAAAACCGTACAAATAATGAATGTAGTCAAATTACACCCGAACTCTTGCGTAATTAGCTTTCATTTCGTTATCGATGAAAATTTTGACGCGAAATATTAGGGTCAGAGAGTATTCGATAGGATCTTTAAAAGAAATGAGGTATCGCAACACCCCTTACCCCTATTAGAGGGATGAAGTTACGGGGATGAAAAAAACAAGTTGTTTCCCCTCGAATCAGAAATCGACGGGTTCGAGAGTTCTCGATTTTTTTCACGAAAACGTGAAAAACGAAGTCTAATTTGTATCCAGACCTTCAAATCTTTAACAAAATTTAACAAGATGTCATTTTCTTGTTGTTGAAAATAATAAGGCGAAATTATAGGGTCATAAAGAATTCGATGAGACCTTTAAAAAGAGGTTTGGCACGACCCCTCTCCTCTATTCAAATTTCGGGGGTTGTTCTCCCCCAGCTAGGAGGTTAAAGCTACTTGTGATATAGTGATAAAACCGGTGTGAAAGCTTATGAAAATATGAGATCAGTTCTTGAAAATACTGAATATTCACCTAAAACTTTACAATCATATCAAGGGACTGAAATGTATAACACATACTTAAAAAAAATAATGGAGTAGAATATATAGAAAGAATTCTCATTAAGTGGAAAGCATGAATGGTGTAAGATTTTAAATAACGTAATATATAATACTATAAATATTTACTCCCTTATTTAAAATTCGTTTGTAACTCAATCAAGTAACTTCAAAAACTAACTTGGAAGCTTTGAACTAAGTAAACATAAAACTAAGTAAAACTAAACTAAGGAATAGATAGATATAGGAATAGAATTTTCTAGATATAGTTTGCAAGACTCTCGATATTGTGTATGTAGGAGACGATAACGTAGATTCAAGATTTTCTTTCACAACAAAGGGATTAAGAAAGGTTTAAAGCGAAAGATTCTAGTTTTGGAGAGAAAACAGCTATCTAGTTGGTTAAGAATGCAATGAAAACAGAGAAGAAATTAGGTCTTGGTATTTATCTACAACCAAAATCCAATGTTCTTAAAGGCAGGAAAAGATTTCTTTCCGAAATAAATCATTTACAGGGAAAAAATTGCTTTTGGTGGTGAATTAGATAAAACAACTAGAAAAGTACTGAAATCTAAACAGCTGAATAAAAGAACCAACAATATTATGATATCTGCTAAAACATCACTACTTCAGCTTTAAAGTTTTTTAAAAATACAGGTGGTAAAATTACATTTCCTCGTATAACACCTATTCCAAAACTAGATGGGTTATTATCTCTAATTCCCATTGGCGGGATTATTCGCATTGGGGGCTACTAAAGCAGTTGGTATTGCAAAGGCTGTAAATAAAGTCCAAGAGCCATAATACAACGTTAGAGGCTATGGAATTAGGATATATTAGAATTATACTTATATGAAAATAGGCAAAAAAGTAATATTTTCCCTTTCCCAAAAACCGTTGGCATATTTTGGTATATTAAAGTGTGTTTCTTCAGGACCTCAAAGATATAAACGAGCTATACGAAATATGGACAAGTAGTAAAGGAACAGGAATACATTGTGTTAAATTTAAAACAAATATTTAGTGACTCACTATTATAACTGTTTTGGAAATCTTCCTTCACCTTTTGAAATAGCAGTATATCTTTATATGGGTGACACATCGACAAGAACAACCTTGTATAACTAAACCTAAGAACAGACATTTAATTCAGTTATTAGAGAACACTTGTATACAAGTAACCATTAAGTATAACGATGGATAGCGAACATATAAAAAAGATTATTCTTTAAAAATATTTTCTGATAAAAAATGTTGAATGAACCTACACCAACTACAACCCCTGCTATTATTGCAGCTTTAAAGAAGTAAGCCTTGGATCCGATAATAAGACAGATGTTGCAAAATACTCCGAGAGAATGGCCAGATTTTGTATCATGTAAATAAACATGTTTAACACATTTCTTTATCGGTCGTGGCTTACACTTTCCTTTTATCGGATCATTCTAGCTTGCTAAGGGCAAATTTGGCTAGGTCTAAACAATTCCAAAGGAATTTTGAATGTTAAACAAGAGTTCATATTAATAATTGCACGTATAATTGCCCGAAAATTATTTCATCGGTGAAGAACAATCCGCAACTGAAATTGCAAAATCGAGTATAAGATTCGACATATACCAGATGATTGCAAGAAACTAAAGTTATTGGCAACTATAAGCAGGTAAATGTGCAGCAGTAAAAATTACATTTAGAGAATGAGCTCTATACGAATTACCATTGCTGGTGGATAACTTCGGATATTTGGGCTTTGAAAATTACTAATCACATAGAGAAATTTACGTTGTATTATTAAATATTTCTGAATAGAAAACTCTGATAATAAATCGAAGGATACCACTAAATTTATTGACGCAAGGATAAGAGATATCAGATGATATAACAATTCAAATGTATATCCATCCTTGTTATCCTATCCTTATTATTGCTATGAGAGCTTTTATGGAAGTTAGTATGAAAGAGATACGAATGGACCTATGATCTTTGTAAATTTAAAAATGTATTGAAAAAAAAAATTATTTCTAATGATTTAAAAAGGTATTTTTCAATAAATAGGATGTGGTTTTCCATTATATTTTGTCCTGTGAAGACTGTTGTCAAAATATCTTCTCAGTTTCACCAATTCATAAAAAAAAGAAAAATATTTTGTTAAAATAACTGCTTTTGAAACCGTATTGTTTCTAATCGTCTTTTATCACGTAAAAATCTGGTTGACATTAAATTGTACTTAGGTCTTAAAACGAAAATCATTAAACTATTAAAAAATAATCATTCAACTCATACATATATTAGAGCTAACTTGGAATTATATCGTTCTTATTTGTTCGAAACACATACCAACCTTAATATTTTTAACAAGTTTCAATAAGTCTTGGTATCTAAGATTTTATTTTTAGACGTAAAATATGTAAACCAGAATTTATATATATATATATATATATATATATATATATATATATATATATATATATATATATATATATATATATAGTTTTGTCATTACAGTTTAAAGAAGTATTAATATAGACTCATATTCTGCTATATAGTATTTTATTTTAATTAGTTAAAGGTAATTAAACATAATGACTTTTTATATAGACACCAACGAAGTAAGACCGGTTTCCTTCATACATTTATCCTAGCTTTTCAAATTCAGAGAAGATTTAATTCTTTAAATCCGTTACATACCGGGTAATAAATTATTTAGTGTAATTGCTTGAAGGATGGAAAGGGTCGTCCTTGATGTTATCGCGACATTCTATCTATTTACCATTTTGAGAGATGGTTTATTTGATTTTAAAATATACATATAAATGATTATTAATACTCACAGTATACTTCACTATACCATTTGGGAATTCAAAGAGTAGTATGGGGCAAACATTTTTTCTTTGTTTAAATTATGACTATCACCACTTGGGTTATCTGATTTTATGATATTTGAATTATAGCGTATTTACCATTCCGCTAGGATAGAATAGGAATTTATAGATTAAAAATATGGAATTGTCAGCGAGTTGGGTTAGAGATTTAGATGGGTCATAAAAATACCACAGCTCAGATGGGCTACTTCCTCGTGAAAAGGGAAAGCGTTAAGACTCCTATGTTTACCTACTTTTCATCGTAAATAAGCAAATTCAATTGTTGTGTACATTTTATAACACATTCGACTGTAGAACCAATTCTCTGAGTCCAAAACATAACTAGGTATTTTACATTACCATAAGTAGGTACAAATAAAATAGTTTTTTGTTCAATAATGTCTACTGTTTAAAGTGGTGCAGGTAGATTTCTTTACGTATTGCTCGATTGTGAGTTCTGAAATAAGGATTCTTTAATACTAAATATATGTATTTTTCATTTTAAGACCCCAATAATTCAGAAATGTGAATTATTGGATTAAACATGTAACTAATAGACTTGGGCAATAAAAAGAGATATTTATTTAGTAATTTGCTTAAAATATAAGAAAACGAGTTCAATATTTACCATATTTCTCACAGAAATGGTTAACTGTTAAACCATCGTCCCAGTTATATAAGACTTTTTTGCCTAAAATAACCTGTACTTTCACGTGTTAAAATATTTGGAATCATCCCTTCTACCCTGTATAAAAATATTTATTTAAATTTGATTTTTTATCCTATCGAACTGCATAAGCATAATAACAGGGAGACAGAACTGTTTTGATTGAAACGCAATCATCAATTGTCAAAATTATGACTTCTTTGGTATATTATATCATCTTGATGTGGTCCAAAAGGTATTGCTAACTATCTTACATATATAGCAAAATCATAGACATAATAAATGTCTATGAACAAATCGTATACTTGTTAATAACATTAAAATTAATTTTAAGGTGATTCTAAACCGTAATATTAACTTCTGTAATATTTCATCAACTATATATATGTAATTATTATCAACATCAAATAAGTATTCAAATAATTTGTTTTTTTATTTCCATACAGCCACTGCTTAAAAGCTTAAATGTTGTTTTTCTTCATTGATTGGCGTGCATGGTACGATGGATTTTTCCTAATAATTTATTAATTTGTAAGTATGGTTAATTACTATAAGGGTTTATATGATTTGTAATTATTATTTTATCGTTCTTTAGCAAGTAAAATTATTTGTCTGCAATTTTTCCTTTAGCTTCATATTCATACATTCCGAGGCAAAACAGATATATCTAGATACAAAAAACACAGGTATACATTATCTCTATACATATTTGACATAAAAAATATACATTTCTTACCAGAAATTATTTTAAAATACTGAGAGTTAAAATAGGTACGTTGCTTTGCAGTCAGAAGATGGCAAGCAAAAATAAATGTATACCTAATACGTTTTTATGCGTAATGTAAAAAAAATAAATTAGGTATGTTATTAAATAAGTCCGCTGTGATAATAAATTTTAATTTTGATTGATATACAATCATGTTAAATACAAATATATTAAAAATATTACTATTACTAATCTTACGCTCATATCCAACGACATATTATATGTCAACGACAAGAGAGAAAGAGGTCTTTTGTAGGACCCGCCAAGGAGGTTAGGTATTTTTTATTTGTCACACTTATACTTACTTGAAGTACTTGTTTATTTACTTTAATAATTTATTCAAAACATAGACGATTTTATGAATGAAATAGCACAAGATGTTGGGTCTCGCTGTTATTCCTGTTATTATGCCCATGTAGAACTGACTATGGGTAAAAAAAATTATAAAACATGCTTCGTGTGAATTGTGCGCGAATTTATGGTGATTTTAAATTATTAGCAAACATATAATAAAATGGCACGATTTCACAGAAGTCTAACCTGTTGTCTAATAAGTATAAAATGTAGAAATGCTCAAAAGTATAATATATTTAACTATAGAAAAAGTTCTTAAAAGTTTTCGGATTTACATTTTTAAAATTCCTAAAATTTTAATCTCACCCTCTTATGATGGTTGGGAGCCATTTCTCCTGGTAAGTTCGCAACAGCAAAAAGTTGGTAAAAAACTTCATCGACGTGGGAGTTCTTTTTAGCCGATGTTTCTACGAATACGCAGCATGAATCTTGAGTATCGCAGTAGGCTTGGACCTCATCACACGTTACCGTTCTAAAACACAATTTTATTAATTTACAGGTAAATATACGTTATCAAACTGAGAAACTTAATTTTTTAACTTATAACGTCTATTATTAAATATATTTGGTTACTATGGCCCTCGTAATTACATTTTAAATCTAATTCAAAGTTTTACGTGTGGGACTGAGTTTAATTTTCGATGGAAACGAGTAAACATATTGTATATAAAATACGCTTATTTGCGTCACAAAGAGCAAAAACATATTGTTGGTAATTGCTGTTTGCATAAACACGGTTTCCGCCAAAAAGAGTTATTTTATTACGTGCTGTATTTTTAAACTGTTTTCATTTTTTTAAATTAAATGTAGTGACGAAAAGCTGAAAGCTTTTGTGATCTGTGGCATGTTATGAAGTGGTGTTAACGAGATTTAAACTGCCTCTTTAGTTTATTCAGTTGTTTTAATTCCACCAGTTTTTCTAATTTTAATACGGAAATAACTAGTTTTTATTGTAAAAAGCACATAGGTTTATTCACGGATGATTATTATTTTTATTTCCTCGTAAGAGGGAAGTATTGTATATATTAACAGAGCTGGGAGTATCTAATATCTAAGTTACAATAAAGTAATTCAACTGAAATAACTTAGTTACTTTTTTAATTATCGAAAAATATCTTGTAACTAGATATTTATGTTAATATTTTGTAACGGGTACTTTTGAAAAATATCTCAGTTACATATTTGTCAGTCTGATCAATTTCAACATATAAATACTATACAAATATTGCAACACGCGGAAACAGCGAAAGAAAGTTGCCTCTCACGCTCTGTTGACACTCGCGCTTTGATGGCGCTCACTTTTTTACTTTTCGAAAGTAACTTTTTATTACTACCTCTTCTACCGTTTTTACGTCAATTTAAGAAGAAAACATAGCGAGCTATTGTTATGTGTTCTATATTATTAGTTAGTTGATCTGCAGTAATAAACCGTAATGTGCAGGTTGTTTGCTTTGTATAAATCATATAAATAAGATAACTAGAACATTATATTTTTTTAGAGTTTTAGAGTTTTTCTACGAATGTATTTATTTCTGAAGATGATAAATATTTAGATTTAGGTGGGGTTTAGATAGTAAGTTAGTTAGGTAAGTAATACAAATTTGACAGGAAGCTAAGTAGAATGTACTGGGTAAGTCAACAACACTGTGTTGTTTATACTTTATAGATTAAATTGGGCAACAAAATACATTTAAAATATTATATAGTGACCAATTGTGAATCATGTAAAAATATTTCCGCTTAAACAGGTGGGTCAAAAAAGTAGCGCAGTATTATTTTTTAAATGGAACTCCCTGTATATCAACTAAATTTTGCATTTTGGGCATAATTTTTAAACTTTCTTGTTTAAGGATAAATAAATGTACAGGAATATTGAATATAAATTAGACTCCCATTTAACTTTTTTGCTTAATGAGGTTGAGAAAAATGATAATTATAAAGGTTGTAGAGCAGTAAAAAATTCCTTGTCATTAATTGCTATATTTATAGTGTTATTTTAGTAAGTAATTTGCTCCAGTTAATTTATTTTTAGTAGCTACTATGATTACAGGAAATAAAGATAAACAGAGAGATTGAATAACTAACAAAATATAAACATCTCAAAAATAACTGGAATTTGGTATCGGATACACTTAAGAAAATTTGAAGTTTTTGTGATAGTTTATAAGTTCAAGCAAAAATATGCACTAGTGCTATTTGAGAAAAGCTTTTTTTTTGCTGTAAAGTTTTTTACATTTGAACACATTTTATATACCGCTCTAGCAGCCACTTTCAGCTGACTAATGCGTGTTTTTAGTTATAGTTTTTATTTACTGTCGTATTGCTAGTTGTGCTGGGTATAGGTTAATTTGTTCGATGCGCAGTAGCCAGCAACGGCTGCTACCGCGAAAGTGCCCGTGTTACGAAAAAACTGCACCAAACCTTTTTTGTAGAGAATTTTAGAAACTTTTATTTTGGCATATTTATTGTTTGACAAAGAGAAAATTAATTATTGCACAAAAATCAAGTTCTTGTACCTAATTTGCATATACGAGAAAAACCAGTTTTACAAGTTTTAATGTTTATTTTTGTTACGTGTGTAGTTTAGTATAATACATTAGTAGTTTCAGCCGTATATTTTGTGGATACTTTTTTGTCATAATAGGTTTTTGATGCCTTGGTAAGTACTCTGTAGTTAAGTTATATCATACCTACTATAGATACCTAATAAGTATCTAATTACTTATGTTTAACTTAACTCAGAAAACAAGGTATCTTTTTTGAGTAACTATTTAAAAGTATCTATGATACTTTTAAAAAAGTAACTTGTATCTAGATACATTTTCAATAACTATTTCAGCTCTATATATGTATGTATATATATATATATATATATATATATATATATATATATATATATATATATATGAAAATAGAAATATCAATTTCTGTGTTGTTCGTAAAAGGTTATACGAAAGAACTCAAGATGAGGAAACTACTCCTTCACCAATGTGTCAAGAAACGACCAAAACATATCGCTCTCTTTGTTTTAGAACCAAGGAGAATATATATAGAGCGAGGACATAAAGTCCGTCGCCCCCCCTCTAACTTTTGAACCGCTCGGTATATTGTAAAGAAATTTAGATTCTCCATTTCTTGAAAAAAAAAATGACAGTTTTAAATGTCAAGAAGGAAGCTAGGCGCAATTTGAAACTTTTTTTATGGAATTTTTATTCTTAATTCATCCCCCGGTTTCGAAAACATTTAATTCAGCAATTCTCAAACAATTACCAATAACAATTTTAAATTTGATTTTCTGATACGTGTTTTCGTGCTGCACTTTTTTCCACCAACTGCAATAATTAATTGCCGTTGCCTTGGTTTTCTATTATTTGACATTTTGAAAGGTGCTTTTCAAGTGTATAATTGAAATAATTCTTTCATTAGAAGACAAAATCGACGCAATTATCATCTTTGGCGAGGCTAACCGAATTTATTACCCTACAGTTCGTATCTTCAGTAAATGCTTTTAGGAATGACAAATGTGCAGGAAATACTTTCAAAATTTATTGTCAAAATTTCAAATAATAGGGAAGGTAAAAGTTGCCCCAAGATCTGGGAGGCCCAAAATTAGCGAAAACGTTTCTCTGTTAAGAACATTTTAAAATTAAATATCGTTGCTCTTTAAAATATCCCTCGTATTTTTCCGTTACAACGATCAATATGCTAAAAAGAAAGAATGAAGCTTATAATAAATTTATAAAATGTAGATCACCGGAAAGCGAACAGGCCTACAAGATTTTAAGATCAGAGTCTAAACTTGCTATTAAGAGGGATCATGATGCTTTTCTGACTACAACCCAACACAACATATTAAAAAATGTAAAAAACTTTTGGAACTTTGTAAAGTCAAGGCGAAATACGGGTGGATTTCCAAAAGAAATGTTTTTTAATGATACAAAATCAAATGAAGCTCAGAAGATTGCAAACCTCTTTGCGGACTTTTTTCAATCTGTTTACTGTGAACCCCAACCATTGAATACTCACGCCACATGTAATTCTTGCTTAATGTCAAATATATTTCTTAATTATATACCTGTATCTTCTGATACTGTGTTTCATAAACTTATAAATCTTGATGTCAGTAAGGGCCCGGGCCTGGATGGCATTCCTCCGGTTTTCCTGAAAAATTGTAGCCCATCACTGTCTTACCCCTTGAGCTGTCTTTATTCTTTATCACTGGATTCTGGCACATTTCCAGAATTGTGGAAACAAGCCATTGTTACTCCTCTTTTCAAATGTGGTAACCGGTCCGATATAACTAACTATAGGCCAATCTCAGGTTTGTCATGCGCGGGTAAAGTACTGGAGTCAATTATAACGGATAACTTTATTTCAGCATTTCGTGGAATTATCTCACCACAACAACATGGCTTTCTTACTGGCCGCTCTTGCCAAACAAACTTAATGGTGTATTCTGACTTTATCAGCTCTGCTATTGACCAAGGTTGTCAAGTGGATGCCGTTTATTTTGATTTTAGAAAAGCCTTCGATCGGGTTGATCAGAACTTGCTTATATCCAAGTTAAAGTCATATGGAATATCTGATCCCTTACTTTCATGGGTTCATAGCTACTTGCATGATCGGACTCAAGTTGTTAAAATAGATAATTCCATTTCTGAAATCATCAAAGTTTCATCTGGCGTTCCTCAAGGGTCCCACTTGGGACCAATATTATTTTTGATTTTTGTCAATGACCTATCATTGAAGCTTGCTGATTGTCACCACCTAATGTTTGCTGATGATCTAAAAATCTTCAGTCTTATCAACCATGAACCTGACTCTACTTTACAACTGAATATAGACAAAATCTATTCATGGTGTCAAGAAAATCATATAGACCTGAACATCACAAAATGTAAAATTATCTCTTTTTGCAGGAAAAAGCATCCAATCCAACACACATATATGATTAATGGCATAGAAATGGAACGGGTTAGCATGGTAAATGATTTAGGGGTTGTCTTCGATTCTGAGTTTCGGTTTATCATTCATATTGATAATGTGGTCGCTAAAGCTTTTAAATTATTAGGTTTTATAAAGAGGCAGTGTTGGAACTTTAAGAACACTGAGGCTTTGAAATCTCTATATTTCGCTTTGGTTAGAAGTAATTTGGAATATTGTTGTATGATCTGGGCCCCATATTACCAGGTTCACATTGAAAAGCTTGAGCGCGTACAGCGCAAATTCGTAAATTTCTTATTGTATAAGTTGAGTATTGACAAGTCAGACTTTGTATATGGTGATCGATTGAAATTGTTGGGTTTAAATGATTTAGCAACACGAAGAATGATTCTTGCATTGTGTTTTGGTCATAAATTGCTAAGTGACAAAATTGACTGCAACGACTTACTAACAGCTATTAATTTTAAAGTTCCATCGCGTATTATGAGAAATAGTGACCGATTTGCTCTTAATTATGCGCGTACAGACGTCGGCAAAAATTCTCCAATTAATAATCTGATGAGGCTTTTCAATTCCCTGCCCACAGATTTTAACTTTGACACTAGTCCATGTAACTTTAAGAAGAAGGTTCTAAACTTGCTGCGACCTTGAAATGTTTTATGTTTTGCTATGTTTGTAATTATCATTGACAATGTTCTAGTATTTTTATATATTTCCACATGACTATTTTACTTTAACATTTTTACTTTCAAAATTGTTTTAACCTTAATCATAGTTTAGTATTGGATAGAATTAAATTTAACAATGATTTGTAGCACTATTTGGGCTCTGCCTGTAATGTGTACTGTTGATAAATAAATAAATAAAAAAAAATAAATAAATAACTTCCTGGTTCGGAGTGTTTTGGAGTACTGTTCTACTATAAAAAAAAAAAAAATCCAATAAATTTCGTCCTTATAAAATGACTAGAATTTAGCGAGATTATGGCAGAAAGGATCACTGAAAATCTCAATTATCTGTGCAATATTTGTTTTAGTGATGAGAGCACCTTTTTCTTGAATGAAAAAGTCAACACTCAAAATTGTAGATATTGGAGTGATGAAAACCCCATGTGCTTCCTGAAAAAATAAATGTTTCGGCGGGTATTTTGGGTGACCCTATCATAGGTCCAATATTTTTGGAAGCAAATTTAGACGGCCTTACATATTTTCGAATGCTACGCAATACCATCACTCCACATATTGATTATGCTGTTGCTTAAAACCTATGTGAGCTTCACTTTGGCATTACATTACATTAGGATTTAATGGTCGCCGAAGTCCGACAGAGAGGCCAGCTCTAGTGGGACATTGATATCCACACAGATAAAACCATCCCCGCAAACAGACTCGATATCATTTTTCAATCCAAAAAAGAAAAGATGCTTTATTTAATTCACGTGGCTGTCACCAACGACAATAACATTCCAGCCAAATATATTAATAAGATCGCCAAATATACCGACTTGGCAATGAAAATAAAAAGGCTGTGGAAACCGGAGAGAGTCATCATTGTTCCTCTCGTCATATCAATAACAGGCCTCACCCCAACAACGTCTAGACCGCATTTGGCTAAATTGGGATTTCATACAGACATTCACAGGAACATCCAGAAATCGGTCATTTTGAAAACATGTAGCACCGTTAGGTCATTTCTTAATACACCATAGTTGTTTTTTTTCCTTTTCCTTTTTTTTTGTTTTTTTTTTGTAGTGGCTTGGTGTAATAAATACAAATAAATATGTATAAAATATAACCACAGAAATACTGTGAGACAACAAAAAAAAATAACAATAAATATAAAAAAAATAAATTACAGTTTACAGGATTTGTATGAAGTTATTGTCATATAATTATATGGATCTATATATATCTATCTTGTATGTACAGAATGATCTGAGACTAAAAAGGCTTTATATCTCCCTTGATATAGGCTATAAAAAAATGTTAAATATAAAAGTAGTTACCTAGTAGTTAGTATGTTGTATACAAAACTAAACCCCTCGACTTAGCTGACTTAAGAAGACGAATAACGCTTGCGATTAGATCGGTCACGCCTGAGATGCTAAATAACGTTAGAAGAAATTTCTATTTAAGATTAGGAATTTGCCAAGACGTTCGCGGCGAGCATATTCAACAGTTCCTAAATTAACTTTTTACTTTTGTTTATACATTATGAAGAAATAAATAATTTTATTTTTTTAATCTTAATTTTTGCAATAAATTTGAAAACACTTAATATTGCCGAAACAGTTGAAGATAGGTATAGGACATTGAACATAAAATATGTTTAGAATCTCCTAAAGAATCCAAAAATTAAATAATATCCGGGGTGTTGCATTTGAAATAAGAAAGTTGGCATTGACCACTGTTACAGGACACACCCTGTATAAAAAGTTTTTATTGGAGAAAATGAGCAACTAAAAATACCAATCGACGGGTCCAAGCGTTTTTCCGAACACGCCCCAATTTATTTATTATCGAATTTATTCCATTTGGCTGATACACACTATATATATATATATATATATATATATATATATATATATATATATATATATATGCGTATATATATATATATATATATATATATATATATATGTATATATAACAGACAAGGTAGAAAATGAATGTTTTTCTAATTTGCTAAAACAATATCAAGAGGGTAGTGAGGCTGAGAGGATGCCTCTTTCTAATGGGAGTTATCTAATCATTATTCTCCGACCCTAAACGATGACATTCACATTCACATTCACAATATCAATGTAATTATAACATAATTTAAAAACAAAATAAAATTATTAATAGCAATAGAAAACAAACGATATTTGCACTGATAAATAAAATAAATAAGTACATTCTGACACTCAATTTTAAACTCATAAAATCAGGATCAATACATAGCTAGACTTACTTTTAATAGTCTTTGAATAACCAGCCTCTATAACATTTCCTATTTTGACGATTTAATGTAACTCAAGCTATATCTGTTCGTACATAAAGCTGCTTTAAACGAAACTGCCGATAAAGGAAACGAAGCAAAATCGAATTTGTCTCCTAAGTGCATCCAGATATATCGCCATGGAGACCTGTTTCCTTTTATTGGAGTTGCAACAACACTTAATATATCTGCCGAGCTTTAATGGAGAATGGCTTGTTTCCAGTAAGTTCGGGAATAAAGCATAAATTGTCCACATTTGTTCAATGTAGAACATTTATAGATAATTTTTATTATAAATTATACTACTAGATTATCTGTATACTGTATACAAAGATAGACTGCTGCTAAAGGTAGGGTAGCATGCTACATTCTAGATATTCGTAATAACAATCACACACTAGTAAACGAAGAAAGTAAACTAAACTAAAAGTAAAAGTTAGATTAAAAATTTCAAATAATAGAGGTAGGTAAATATGAGAGGTAGTTAATAACACCAAAATTTAAAAAAAAACAGAAGCAATTTTGCTAGTTTCTGAAAGTTCTGTATGATTTGTAAGTTGTTTATTTACGCTACTGTTGGAGATGTGACAATCAACAATCTGTTGAGAAAAAATGCGGTCAAAGCAGTTTAAAAACTAAAAAAGTTGTTAGCACTAAATTAGTAAAAAGCCGTAATTAAATATGCTTGACCAATTTGGCGGAATTTTTCAGAAAGTATTCAGTGCAGTACCGGGGTGGGCGCAGAGTAAGCATATTGCAGGAGAGCTTTCTCGGTACATGTAAAATGTTTTAACCTATTGCCTTAAAATTTGTTATAATAAGTATAATTAACCAAAAAAGTAATAATTTAGAGATATCCTGAAGTAAATCCTAGACCTAGGAATCTATTTATATTATATCTATTTTGATTATTGTTAATCTTAATGTTGGAGTATTAAAGAACCTTTATTCTTAGCACAAAAAATATCGTGTGTCAATCAGTTACGTGTGTAACGGAATAGGGGGGTGGGTGAAGAGGAAAAAAGGAGGTAACCTAAAAATCGAGTTTCATATGGTTTTTACGGGTTATTTACGGACATAGAGTTCAATTTTATTTTAGTACCTCGACCTATTTGTGGGCTAACTTTTATCCCGTCAGGCTATTTCGGTAATTCTATCTTATATAATTTTAATTATTGTTATATCAATGATTTTATTTTGGACAAAAAGCATTTCCTGTGTCAGTAATTAAGGTGTGTGGTGAGGGTAGAGGTGAAATCCAAAAGGCGAAATGATCCAAAATATCACGTTTCATATGGCTTTCGAGGTTTTTAGGGACAGGAATTTCAGTTCTACTAATCATTTTATTTTGTGACAATTTCTATTGTTGGTTCTCTATAAATATATATATATATATATATATATATATATATATATATATATATATATATATATATATATATATATATATATATATATATATATATATATATATATATATATATATATATATATATATATATATATATATATATATATATATATATATTTAGATGCTCACGACCGTAATAAGATAAATAAGGAATCTAATATCGTGTATGCGCTCTGTAGGTCAAATAAATAACTAATTTACTTCTGACATCTTCTATATTTCGTCATTTATTTATGACTTCATCAGGAGGAAACGCTAAAATACACCACAGATTAAAATGATATCAAACTAAAAAAAAAACAGTTAAGACTTAAAAGTGAAGTTACAAAAACATGGCTATATGCATTTCAACACACAGTAGAACGTTAAATTAGAACGAATACAACCACATGAATATTAAAATGTTGATAACAGGTAGAACTTAATAACTAGCAAGACATTTATATAAGATATATATAATATATATATAATAATAAGAACTATTTTATTTTTTTGTGGTAAAAGAAACATTGATAACCAGTTTTATGTACATATTGAAGTTCGTGGAATATTTATATTATGGTATTTAAGTTATTTGTTTTTTGTTGAACAAGGCAAAGAATTAATTTGTTCAACAGATTGCAATAAATGGTGCTCAGCTGTTGGATGTCAGATCTAGAATTAACTGAATTATTTTCTTTGTTGATATGTACCATTTCCAGAAATAGCCTTTTTCTGTAATTTTTCATATTCCAGAATTTGTATGTTTTCGTAATCAAAATTGTGATCCTCTTTCTGAAAAATGATCAACCAAAGCACATGAGTTTTTCCCAATACGGCAGTCGCTTTTGTGTTGTGTCGAACGATTTTTAATATATTGGGAAGTTTGTCCTATGTAACACTGATTGCATTGTTTACAAGGAATTTTATATACAACATTATTATTTAATGGAATCGGAGTTTTATCTTTAATTTTAGTGAACATTTTGCCAAAAGTGACTGTATTATATTTAGCTATTTTTAAATTATCTCTTTTAAGGTGGTTAGTAATATTATCTGTACGACCTTGAATGTTGGGCAATTTCTTATATTTGAAATGTGCAATAGCTTGGTCTTCTGTCGGACCATCAAAAACCCAGAATGATAAATTAATTTGTTTAGCATTTTTTTTTGGAAAACCATTGTTTACAAATAGTGTATATACTTTCTTTAAATTTTCCTTCAAAAACCTTTCGGCCAGAGGACGTCGGTTTTTGGTACCAACTTAAAATAACTTTGTTAGTATCAGTCCTAATTAGTAAGGTATCTAAAAAGGGGATGCTGTTGTTAACTTCTGTTTTCATAGTAAACTGCAAATGTTCATTCACAGAGTTAAAAGTAACTAAAGTAGTTTTTATCTCACTCGAAGGGACAGAAGTCACTATGTCGTCCACAAATTTATACAAAAACGGAACATTAAAAGGTAATTTTTCTACGATTATTTCTAATATATGATCCATTACTATTTGAGCCAAGATTGGACTAATAGGTGAGCCCATGGGGGTACCAAATGTTTGTTGGTAGAAATGGTTGTTGAAAGAAAAATAACAGTTATTGCACACAAACGATAATAAATTGAAGAAACTATAGTAACTTAACGTTATGAACGGCTCTATTATGTGCCATTGTTATTAGGGATATTAGTAAATAATGACACCACATCCATTGACACCAATACATAATCTTCGGGTAATCTCCGATCTTCGATAGAATTTACAAAAACAAATGTGTCAGGTATATTGTAGTTAGTCCTATCGGCTAAGGATTCTGTTAAAATTTTCGTTAGAAATTTGGATAAGTGGTAAGTAGCAAAACCTACACAAGATACTATTGGCCGGAGTGGAATATTGGGCTTATAAATTTTTGGTAGACAGTATAATTTTGATAAAACGGAATTATAAATAGTGAGACATTTAGCAACGTCTTCATCAATTTCATTTTTTGATTTTACCGATTTAATTAATTCATTGACTTTTTTTTTTGTAAATTAGCGGTAGGATCCCTATCTAAGTTGGTATGTATTGGTATCGCTTAATAGTTCCTCCGTTTTGGTGATATAATCGTTTTTATTCATAGCTACGGTACTATTACCGTTATCAGCCTGTAAGATATAAATATTAGGATTATCATTAAGAAATTGTTTAGTTTTTTTATATAATTGTTGTAACGGCGTAATTTTATTTGTACTCAAGTGTGTTCGATAATTAGTTATATTGTTAGTAACTTGAGCTCTTAAAATTTTTTTGTTAAAATGTTCACAAAAATTAAATATAAAACTCCGATCCCATTAAATAATAATGTTGTATATAAAATTCCTTGTAAACAATGCAATCAGTGTTATATAGGACAAACTTCCCAATATATTAAAAATCGTTCGACACAACACAAAAGCGACTGCCGTATTGGGAAAAACTCATGTGCTTTGGTTGATCATTTTCAGAAAAAGGATCACAATTTTGATTACGAAAACATACAAATTCTGGAATATGAAAATAATTACAGAAAAAGGCTATTTCTGGAAATGGTACATATTAACAAAACAAACAGCTGAGTACCATTTATTGCAATCTGTTGAACAAATGAATTCTTTGCCTTGTTCAACAAAAAACAAATAAGTTAAATACCATAATATAAATATTCCACGAACTTCAATATGTACATAAAACTGTTTATCAATGTTTCTTTTCCCACAAAATAAATAAAATAGTTCTTATTATTCCAAAAAATAAATAAATAAATGTATATATAAATGTCTTGCTAGTTGTTAAGTTCTACCTGTTATCAACATTTTAATATTCATGTGGTTGTATTCGTCCTAATTTAACGTTCTACTGTGTGTTGAAATGCATATAGCCATGTTTTTGTAACTTCACTTGTAAGTCTTAACTGTTTTTTTTAGTTTGATATCATTGGTGTAGTTTAGCGTATCCTCCTGATGAAGTCATAAATAAATGACGAAATATAGAGGATGTCAGAAGTAAATTAGTTATTTATTTGATCTACAGACCGCATACCCGATATTAGATTCCTTATTTATATATATATATATATATATATATATATATATATATATATATATATATATATATATATATATATATATATATATTTATATATATATATATATATATATATATATATATATATATAATATATATATATATATATATATATATATATATATATATATATATATATATATATATATATATATATATATATGTATATATATATATATATATATATATATATATATATATATATATATATATATATATATACATATATATATTTATATTTATGTATATATATATATATATATATATATATATATATAAATATATATATATATATATATATATATATATATATATATATATATATATATATATATATATATATATATATATATATATATATATAAATATACGTATGTATATATATATATATATATATATATATATATATATATATATATATATATATAGATGATGCGTTTATATAATTTCAGTTACCGTGCTTTAACCTAGGTTAAGCCACGAGAAGTTCGAGCCTGGTCTCAATAAAATTCCTTTTAAATAAAACCAAAAATGGCTAAAATAATTATTTATAAAAAAATACACGTATAAACTAATAACAGTCAATAGACATTACACTTGAGGTATTAGGCACTAGGACACCCCATACATGAGTGTCTTTTTTTGTTATCAACTTAGTAATTTCGATCTTAGTTGAAAGCCGACTTCATGAAGTTAAATTTCCAAGATGGAATAAAATATTAAGGCTCAATTATAATTAGGAATTGTGTGATAAGTGCATTAAACAGTTTCAATAAACAGCTAGTTTTTAAATGTTTATATTCATATGTACATATGAATGTAATTTACCTAACAGAATTAGGTTTGCAAGGATATACTAGATATAGACATCTGCTTTATCCTTTGAGAACGATTAAATAGAATTCTTTAATTTATACTTATTTTTAAACTGTATAGAAGTGAGGGCTTTTTTTATTATCTTTAGTCAACGGAAATTGTAGGTACAGAATTCATGAAGGCCTTTTATTTACGCAACAAGAAAAATTATAGGCATGTTTAGTAAAAGTATACAGGTTGTTAGAAATTCGATGAGGTAGTATTGGCATTTTAAAAACCCTCAAAACGTCCTAACCTGGGCTAACCAAAAAGGCAGTCGGATAATTATAAACATACGATTACATACAAAATTACCTGTACGGAAATCCATGAAAGCATAATTATCGCAGAGACCTAGATGCAAATTATAAAATATCGGATGCTTTCAATTCAAGTAACCGATACTTTAAAATATCCAAGTCGTTTATCACTAAAATATACTAAAATATTTTAATTACTAGTAATTATAAATATCACATCGTTTTATTACAAATTTATAAAGTATTTACACAGCATGGTATTTCTTGTGATTTGTATTTGGTACTTTAATATCATGCGAGCTAGCTGCATTGACTGCAGCTAGACTCCCTTCTCCCACAACACGCACCACCACCACTAATGTTTTTGTTGTGTTAGTAATATAGCTTCCTTTTCTAAAGTAGGAATGCGTACGGCATTGTTTAAACCATTGATTTTCTGTTTTCGATTATCGATATTTACATCGATATTATTCCTTCCGATAACATTGGTCAGCATCGATGTTTTTTTAACTTAATAAGAGAACAAGTGGCAAAAACTATTATATGAACTATTATATAGTAGAAAAAGCTTTTTTTTTTCAAGATGATCGCTAAAATGCAATGAAATTTGGCCAACCGTAGACACGTGTTTCGGATTGAGATTATGTGTTCATCAGTACAGTCAACTCGTTGAGAGACGAGTGCAACGTACAACAGAGTCATGGATGGTTGACATGATTGAATATAACCTTTTTTGCGATAAATTAGAAATAATGGGCATAAGGGAAAGAGTACAGGGGTGTAGTAGACGGTTTCGGAACTCTTTTCTGTGCTAGGTTGTTAGAACTCAGAAGTGGAATATAAAAATATTTTTTTGAGGTTGAGCTTAAAAATGTTATACAGAGTTACAGTATGTATATATAATCGAAACATTTAAAACTTATTAAAATCTCGAAAAGTTCGCATTTTAAAGTATGTATGTGTGATCGTTACATAAGAACCAACTAAAAGACCAAAATTCCTTAAACTGGTGTCACTTTTTAATTTCAATTATTATTGCGGCTGGTTTATTAGTGCAAATTAGTTGTTTTAGTTAAGTCAATTAGGAAAACTACCTTGTAAAAGTGGACTAAAGATTTTTATATAAAATGTTTAACTATAAAACAATATTTAAAATTTTTCTATTATAGAACATAGAAAATGATGAAAGTGTTGAAGTTAGGGGGCTAGTCCGGAAATATAAATAAACGAAATACTTTAAAATTAATTTCTTAAAATTTTAAATTTAAAATAATAACTATTTTTGGATCTGTGTTGCCCTTATATGTTGGAAATACGGCTAACCATAATTGAAATTTACAACATACTTATAACTTAACACGTTTTATATCACGACTATAAAGATAATCCGTTCATTATACCCTCGCGGAAGATTACAAAAGCTCTTAAAACGCTTCCGTTTCCAACATACGAAATAAAATACCTTTTTATAGGATTTTATGTCCGGTTTTAGTGCTGCACTAAAAATTGTTATTTTTATACAGCAATAAAGATAACGATACGCTGTTCAGAATTTGAGGTTAAGCAAATAAATAAAGCAAGTATTCACACAAAATAAGAGTCTATAATAGGAATTTTTATTTTAATAACGATAGTGAAAGTAAAGAAGTAAGAAGTAAGAAAAAGTAATTGCATTTATTTAAAAAGAGGAATGTATTGAATTACAGATACTATTTCTTTATTGCTTCATACCATATTTTAGAAAATGACTGGCTAACATAATCCAGTATTGTTTGATACACATTTTTTATAGATATAGTTATTTCATACCGCTTTGTGGTATTATCTAATATGTTATGTTTTATGTCATTGTATACATTATATATATTTCATGAATCTTACATATGACTACATTTGAGAAACAAAAACAATCAAAACATTTTTTATATAATTGAATAGTCAAGCCGATTCATGCCCTCTTATCGCAGCTCTTATGTCCTTAACACATGCATTTACTTTATTTAATTTTCGAATCTGAATCCCTACTTTAAATAAGGTATTGAAAGTATATGGAAAAAAGTATTATACAGAACTTACTTCATTTCTTTGTCGCTTTTATTGCCGGCAAAAATCATAGGTATTCGAGGTTGAATTTTTTTCCTGGTCAGGCCTCCACTACTCCCGGCGGCCCCTGCATTCACCTTCGTCTCGATTATTTGTTCCCTAAGTCTAATTGCTTCCTCGAAAGTCTCTCGGCAGTCCATGCTAAAGACAATTACGAAGAGATCCCCTGAAAATAGGAACAAAGCTGATTAAATTACGTTAACAAGCAGAGAAGAATATACATGTTAAGCCGTTTTATTTTTTTCAGCTTTCGTTATTTTACAATACAGCCGACAATTCTGACTCAATTTACTCAGCTGCATGCTACACTTATCATGTTTCTTTCATTTGATTTGTTTTTCTTATAATGGTCTAACAAAAACAGATTCGAGAATTAAGTTAGTACTACTAATTTTATTTTGTCGTTTCGACTTCTGAAACGAAAATGTGTGGAACTAGCCTACCAAAATTAGATTTTCAGTTCAAAAAAAATCCCGTCAAGCTGGATTTTTGTGGAGATCTTTACTTTGACGTGCTAAGCATAAAAAGTACTCTAAATTTGAGCCTTGGGCTTTTTTGTTTTAGGAAAGGTCGAAATCTAGTTTTTGCAATTATCTCAAAAAGTATAACTTTTTCACAGATTTTTTTTTACAATACATGTAAATAATCTACTATAAAAAATATAAATAAAATACGTAGAAAAACCCTAAATTTATTTAAAAGTAAATCCAAGCAATTCCTAGCCGAATGAAATGTACTGTGAATGAATAGTAAATAGTTAGCTGTTAATCAAAAAATCAATCTTAAATACTTAAATATCTTATTAATCTAATCTATTCAAATAGTCAAATATTCAAGTATATCTATTTAAATAGTCAAATATTCAAATATTCGAACATTTGAGTATTTGAATTTTCAGATATTTGACTAGTCAGAAATTTGAATAATTCGAGTAGTCAAATATTTGAATATTCAAATATTTTGGTAACTATTCGAATACAGAATTATCCGAATATTCGAATAAAATTTGAAACAAATGTTCGAATATTCAAAATTTAATATAAGCTCTAATATAAGCATTGCTTCTGAGGGTTTTTTTTATACGATTTTTAACAACCAAACAAAAATCATTACTTTATTTTAGCTATAAGTAAAACTCTGAGGAGATTTACCCGCCAATCCCGAAAAAACGTCCTTACCTTATACTATTAGCTTAAATAAAAGTGGTTCTGTAGGGAGGGGATTAACCCCCAAGTCCTTCCTTAAATACGTCACTGTTAGAACATTAAAATAAAGAAATCTTCTTTGGCTTTTTCGCAACTGAATAAAAATATTTAACTTCAAATTAATTGAAACAAATATTTATTAAAATTACATATCTCAACATGTAGATTAGTCTGTCTACGGAATGTTTCGATACATAATACATAATCGCCTACATGTTGAGATATGTAATTTTAATAAATATTTGCTTCAATTAATTTAAAGTTAAATATTTTTATTCGGTTGCTAAAAAGCCAAAAAAGATTTTTTTTGTCAATCTAAACGCAACAAATAATCTGAACACATTTAAAAATTAAAATAAAAGTTTCCACAAGCTAATAAGTAGAGGCTCACTCTAACAATCACGAATATATACTTCAGTATATGCAAAAAATACTTTTTTTTATAACAGTAATCAAAAGAAAATATTGACTAATATTAGATAGATACATTTGGTAAAAGTTTTTATCTTGTAAATTCACAAGTTCTGTTTTCTCGTTCTCTCTCTCTAAGGGTATATAAGTATTTTTATTCCTTATCTATATCAGAAGCAAAACTTTTCTATATTTCGATATCAACTTGAAACAAGGTATGGCTTTCAAGTGCAGTCACTTATCTAGTTCAGTTGTAATTTTAAGTTTGAGAGCTTTATGGCCTTTAATTGAAAACTTGGCAGAGTATCGATTTCATGTCTACCATACATCTTAACTAGACTAACATGAAATGAAAATTAGCACAAATGTAGTTTAAGTATTATTTGGAAGCACACATACATTGATAAAATATTTTAAATACGTATATCATAATACTGCTGTCAGATAATCTACAGATATCAATAAATAGCTTTTATCTTTTAGTGCTGTGTAAAATACATAATCGAGTTTTATTTTTCAAAGTCAAAGGTCTTTAATGATAAAATGCTGTAATAGTTTCATTTTTATCGTTTATTCCTTGTTCTGTTTTAGTTTTTTAATTTTAAAAACAACATTTTTCAGTTATATATTGTAATATCTAATGATTTTATTTAAAGTAGCCATTTTCTGATTTTATATAAATGGCAAATTCGTCTATATTAAAAAAATCTTTTATCACACAACATGGAAGATAACAAGTTTTTAACGCAATTTAATGATATCATTTTTAATATAACACCCTCTTATTATCAAAAGTGTTAAAAATAACGCCGTTGTTTTCTTAGCATTTAATTTTAATATATGACTGTTAAGAAAATGTTTAAATCATGATTAACCTTTATTATCGCTTGAACAGATTGACTCTGATGATAATCTCAATGCTACAGCTAAGAATCAAAACTATGGGTACGTTGTATATACAATTGGTAAAATATTTCGTTGAGGAACATCCTAAAATCCGACAAGATCTGACGACACTTTGTTATCGACTTTGATTTGCTGTGTTCTGTCATTAAAAAGATGGTATATGAAAAAATCATCGTTCACAGAAGCAAAAGCACGAATATCTCTTTTTTCTTGGGCAAAATATGGTAATTATGCAAATACACCCTGATAGCTGGAACCTGTCATACTGCTCCTAGCAGTGGTGTGACGAGTTTTTAACCCCCCCCCCCCGCAAGGCTTTTCTTGGGGGCCCAGTACGTAATTTCTCCAAAAAAATAATAAACAAAAAATGTCATAAATTTTTTAACAAACCCATAACATAAAATAAAAAATAAAAAAAAGGAACGATATACATTTTGAGATTAATAGGTATAGGTAAACTAATAAATACAAAACAAAACTAAATATTAAAAAATAATAACTATACTCTGGTTCACGCAAAACTAAAAAATAATAAAAAAACGAAGAGTACAAGAATCGTTTTCTTTGGCGGTAGACTCGACTTTTTTGTTTTTGTATCGACTAGATAAATACTTATCAATTACTCCGTCAATATTTACTTCTCTAGCCCTTTCATGTTCTATTGAGAAAAGAGCTAAAGAACTAAGACGACTTTGAGGCATGGTCGACCTAAGGACAGTTTTCATCAATTTCAACTTTGAAAATGATCTTTCCGATTGAGCTGATGTTACAGGAAGGATAAGAAATAATTAGAATGTAGAACATAGTTCTGATATACTCCTTAACAATAATTTATTTTTTTCGATAATATAGTTTGCGAATTCATGAGTTGTATTAAGATTTTTAATGTTGTTATACAATAATGCTTTTATCTGAATTAGCTCAGTTGCTAGTTGAGAAGTTTAATCATTTGAATATTTCTCCACTTATAATTGAGCTTTTTCCAAAATTTCTGAGTCATTTCATTTTACCAATATCTTTAGAATTTAGAATTAGTCAATTCCAAATGTTTCATAGGGCTTATATATTACGTTATCTTATTATTATCATTTTCAAGGTTGCAACAATTGCGAAATGCGTGATTTTTTTTAACTATGGAAAAAATATTTTATTTGAATATCCTGTTCAATTTGGGAGCTCCCTAGTAGCCTCCCCCCTCACGCCGCACGCCACTGGCTCCTAGAGTGAGTGCAGTCGATGCTAAAGTGATTGTGAGGGAAAGTTCCAAGATATTGTGTTTGTATGTAAGTTAAAGCTACGGCCTGACACACCTCTTTAATATCAGATTTGTAGGGATGACTCTTTATTTGCATAATTTTCTCGGATAAAAACAAGATTTATTCACGCACCGCCTAGACTCCGCGTTTGATTCTGTAGATTTAGCTATATATATATATATATATATATATATATATATATATATATATATATATATATATATATAACCCATATTTTTTAAACTTATAATATCAGATGCACTTGTCACCGGTATAGATACGACTGGACGTAAAATGATCGGGGCGGTATCAGAATGTCATAATTAATTAAGTAAGTGTTTATGCACGACTTTTTCCAGAATTGTGGATACAAATTGCCATTAAACTAAGTGATTTTAAATATAACATAAAAGGCATGCTCTCAAGATTCTGTAAATTAATCCTTTTTAAGATATAAAATACAGTTCATATTCTGACACTGGACAAAATTTAAATTTATCCGTAATTCCGGATTTAAATTATTTTTGTAAAACTGAAAAATCTCATACGTTAGGTGTTCTATTACTTTTAACGGAATTTACGGAATAATTACTTAATATTTCAACATATTTCAAATTTCCGTGTAAAGTTTTAGACATTTTGCGAATGATATTGAGTTTTCTCAGTTCGTTCCGTTTTCCCTTAGATGTAGTGTTAAAAATTGGCCTCAACTAAACACATTTTTTCGGCAGATATTGGCCTAGGTTTCTAATTTTTGTGATATTCCCAGTTGTATGGGTATTGGGTAAAAACGACGAAAACTTAAAAACTTACTTTCGGTATTTATTTAGAATAAGGAGGATTACTTTTCAAAGAAATTGTCCATATTTTTTAAAGAGACCTAGTTTTAATAACAAACATAAAAAAATACTCCAGAAAATTATAATTATTGACATGACACGTGTTTTGCCGTTTCGAGAATCATAAGGCCTAAAACAACAGAGATAACCTTAAAAAATAACATATTTGATCGACACTACAACATGTTTATTAAGCAGTTTTTCATTTAAAAATGTAACTTTGTTATCAATATCTCCTACAACATATAGGGAATCTCCAGGGTCTCGTTCAACAGATTTCATATTAATGTCCTTAAAAATTTTAGTAAGTCTGAGTTTTTGTTCGGTATTCATACTGTATAAAAATGTTGTCAATTAGGAATATTGAACTATATGTATTGGTAGAAATTAAGTTTTAATTACAACTTTGTAACTATATTTTAACATAAAAACAAATTCCTCTTCTCTATTAAGCTTTCCATCATTTCAAATGTGCATCTAGTAATCTATATTTTTAAACCGCTTTCCAGATTTTTCAGCAAGTTCGTGAGAAAGTTGTACTGCACCAATTTACATGATTTTTTTTAATATAATTGTCTGGTTACCGAGACCTTTTAAAACTATTTTAAATAGAAATACCAAACATATCAAATGTGATTTCGAAGCTGTATGAAGTTGTAAAATGTACAATATTAAATAATGCTTGTAGTAAAAAAAATGAATAAAAATGGATAATTAATAAAAAAATATTATCTGGCCTTTATAAATCCTTACAGGGATGTCAGGACTTCAAGGGCTGCATCAAAACATCAAAAGAGGATTACTTCAAAATTACAGGAACAGTTACAGTGTCTGGAACTAACAGCATTCGAACAGAACTGGATCAAATAAAGAAGTCTAGGCGGGACAACAGATTACGTTTCTTTTAAGACCATAATTCATAACTCATGGTACGGTACGGAATGCCAAAACTTAGGAGTCGAACTCCCATGTGGAATCTAAAAGGAGAGGGAAAACCATGGATGAGTACTCCAAGAAAAAAACGAAAACTGGGAAATACGTAACATTTTTCAAAACGAAGAAAAAAGGTATGTGAAATTATTATAAGCGGCTTACCTTAACTAAATCCCAAAGTTACTATACAAAAAAAACTCCAAAACGTTTGATTTCGGCATGGCCAAAGATTGCTGGATAAAAATCCAGGTTTTCTCCAAAACACAAACTTTACTTTGGCTCTCAGATAAAGCAGATAGTTAATCCATGCGAAGAAACAAAAATTCAAATCACCACTACTGGGTATATTCGGGATGATTCCCGATTTTTCTTCGAATCAACCGGAATGACGATACCAAGGGATGAAGACCGTTGGCCAACCAAGAAGGTCGAGCACGGAAATAGTCAGTAAAGTGACTCGTGAAAGGAAGCGGCAAATTCAAATTCACCATGAAACTTAAGAAAAATCATTAACTCGATTCGGCAACACTGCAACTGAAAACCGAAAGTAGAAACGCAAGTTGACGTCGACGCCGTGAATCCATGACTTGAGAGTACCAAAAGGATATGTTCATATTAAATATAAAATTCCTTTACCTGCTTTGAATATTGAAATGATTGGCAAATATTGTGATTTTATCTGGATGGCAACGTAAAAATAAATATGAAGTAAATTACTTGTTTTGATTTATGTACAAATTATAAAAAAACGACATTTCCACCCTAAAATTAAATATTACGTTATAAATCCCACTTATAGACAACCCAAATTACTTCTAATATATAGCGGCGTGAATTAAACTGTTCACCAAATGAAACAATTTAGCGCATGAAAAATATAATGCTACAATATATATATATATATATATATATATATATATATATATATATATATATATATATATATATATATATATATATATATATATATATATATATATATATATATATATATAATAGCGATTATCAAAGAAACTGAAGCCATCAGCCTAGGATGATGTTAATGTAGTGCAAGCGCATTATATTTAGTAAAGATAATTATTCAGTAGTTGGAAGTTAATAACAATATAAAAAATCCCTACTTAAAAGTAGCAAAGCTTTAGCCCAAAAAGTTTCAAGAAAACGTACACTTTCACATCGTTAGGTAGCTTATTCCAAATATAAACAGTTAGAAAAAGCACGACTTTTGAAAATTGAACTTCTAGGTTTAGGGATACTATATTCTATGACAAAATGTAAAATTTAAAAACAAATCGAGACCAAAGTAACGTTAATTTTTATGTTAGATAAAAGCGGTACTTGGAAAAATATTGTTTTAAAGTTAATTGTTTTAAAGTTAATTTTATAGATATCATTGTCTCTTTTTAAGTTTCGTAATACAATAGACGTTATATCTACAGAACACTGAACCATATCATGGTGTTCTTCCACATAACAATAAGTCAGCGCCTTAAAAAATAGGTCGTTTTAAACGACACTTTATGCCTGTTTCGTCGTTTCATATTCCCGTACATATTTAACAGGTACGGGACATCACTTAAAGCCAGAAAAGCAGAAAACTCATTCAATGAAACTGGGTCACCTCTTCACTGTTCCCGTTGTCTAAGAGTGTTTTCCGTGCATGTATTGAAGGTTTTCGAATAAAGGATTTTAATAACGATTTATGGTAGAATTATAGTTTCCTCAGGAGAAACAGAAATTGATGATGTTGTTTGTGCTATGTTTGTGTATGTATGTGCCATTTTAAGAGCATATTTATTTTTGATTGAAGCACTATACAAGGTCCACACTATGTGAGTCATATTATATGCCTATTTTGTTTAGTAGTTTTGAAAACACTTGAAATCAAAATGTTCAAACATCTCAATCAAGGCAACAATATTTTTACTTAGGTTAAATTAGACCAGAAAATTAAATTTAAATACACTGGAACTGGAAGAAGTAAACGGTTTCCCTGAGGCACATAATAATCGTTGGGAAGAAAAATCAAATTTCAGAAATTCACATGCATTGCGTTTGGCAAGGTAAGTAGGGCGATAAAAATTAAAACATAGTGATGCGTCAAAACGCTCGTTTGTTTGTTCAATGCGTACTTCCCGTTCTAACATATAGAGCATAGACGTGGACTGTGGCAATTTCTGGCCATCTTTCCCCCATAATGGATTCTCTAGTATTTACGAGAGTAAGACAGTAGCAAGGAACGTGTTCCGCAGTGCCCTGGTCCACGTTGCACCCACTACAAGTTGGATCCGGGAGGTCGCTAAAGGTGTTTGTGATTACCTCGAGAGAGCCCGAGGAGGTACCCTGTCCGAGCGGCCTCAGTGCCACGTATAGCGGCATCTGAGTGATTGATCTCATGTCTCTCCCATCTCTCCTTTTGAATCTTTCCCGACTGTTCACTTATCTTAATTTATCTGCTTTTTTGTTTCCTTCGATGTCTCTTAATCCAGGACACTGTGACCGTGTTCCCTTGGGAAACCATCTCCAGTATCTGGTGACACTCAAAGAATAAGTTCGAATGTTATTTTATTCTTTTTTTAAATTTGTTTGTTGTTTGTAAGCATAATAATGTATAATAATACCCATTACCCTTTCTTTTTGTACTTGTACGGCTCTTGCAGAATCCCAAGCAGTTCGATATGGGAGACGGTCGGTCACCCCCTTACCTAGGGCCATACTAATTTTCAGGTTGACTTCTGGTATAAACACACCCAAGCCAGCGCCAGATTGGTTCTGCGAGTCGTCAGTGTAAATGTGTATGTCCGCCTCTTTTCTCGGTTCTGGTGAGCCGCTGATGCCAATTTCAAAGTTATTGAAAATGAAGCGGATGATCACGGTGTTCCACAAGAGATTGTCGTGCGACAACCTCCAGGAATACTCGGCTATGTCCTGGACCCCAGTTTTTTCTACATCACAGGTCAACGGCATGCAGCCTTATTACCGTTCTCTCTGCCGCGCCTCTCAGAAGTACATCAAGAGGCGGAAAGCATATTGCTGCACTGCCATCGTAGGTGTAGACATTGCACCTGTAACCGCCAGGCATGCTATTCTTTGCAGCTGTTAGATTTTGTTTTGTGCTACAACTTGTTTGGCTTTGGTCCACCACACAATGGCTCCGTAAACCAATATAGGTCGGATTACGATGGTGTAGAGCCAGAGGACAATTTTGGGCGACAAACCCTAGACTAGATAGCTCCTCTGCACTGCCAGAATGCTTTTGTGACCTGTTTTGATTCTTAGATTAAGTTCTTATTCCAGTTGAGGGAACTATCTAGGATAATTCCTAGATATTTGTCCTCTTTTGACAGACTGGGCTGCATAACGCAAAGAAAAAGTTTTTGTAGGGTTCCCGAATTAAAACAACCTGAATAATTTCACACAGAACGCTTTCAAATTTTCCTGTTAGCAGTACAGTGATATCGTCTGCATAGATAGTTGTGTAGAATCCATTTTCATTAAGATTCTTAATAAAGCTGCAAAATACTATGTCCCAGAGAAGCGGTGACAACACGCCACCTTGGGGGCAGCGTCTGCTTACAAGCGCTTTCATTGTGTCCCGTTTTTAATTTAAATTTTCTGTTCTTCAGCCTACAGCTGATCCAGCCAATAATGGTTTGGATCAACGTTATGCCTGGTCAGAGTCAGTTCAACACTTCTAAAGGTCGCTTTGTCGAAGCCTCCTAGGGCCGGGAAAACGACGTCAGTTCCCGCGGACTTAAATCGTTTGAAGGCATTATCTGCCCAAGCTATTATGTCTTTCGTCACCGTTGTACTGATGAGCTCCCAGTTTGCTCTGATAGAGTATGGGTGAACGTCAGGCCACACAAGACCTTCGGTGGTGTCGATAATTTTACATTTCGGAAGATGGGTTTCCAATGGTATTTTTGCCGTGTCCCCGGAGATAACGGCGTATGTTCCGTCGCTCTTCCTCAAACTTCCCGACTGCTTGGCAGGCAGGGAGAACTTTCTTGAGCTTCGAGGCCGACGACGTGTTGGAAACCTCGTTGCAGAAGTTCCTCCAGGCTGTCCTTCTCTTTATTCTTAGTTTCTTTTTAAAGATCCTCAGATGTTGTTTGTAATCTTCCCAGTTGTGGATTCTTGTAGCCCGTTGAAAGCCTTCCTTGTGTCTCTCGAGTTTTTCCATCTCTCTATCCCAACCAGGACTTTTGGTATTCTCTGTATGAGTAGGGAGAGGGCAGGAGGTCTCGAAGGCTATCATCAGGCTCTCATTTAGAAAGCCCGGGTACGCCTCTACCTCCTCTGGAGGGTTTCCTTTTTCTATTATTTCCATCAGAGCGTTGATGAACCTCATGGTATTAGTCTTACGAGGGTTTCTGAACGGTATATTATTTGGTGATTTGACAAGCAGTTCAAAACATACCCACCTGTGATCCGACATAGAAGACCGACCGGAGGAGACGTGACAGTCTGTTATCTTGTCATATTTATAGATGTAAGAGTAAGATCTATTATTGTTTGGTGTCTGGAGGTTACAAACGTACGTTCACAGCCTCTGTTCACTATATTCAAATTGGTCTTGGCCAGATACTCGAGTAGTATTTTCCAGCTTTCGTTGGTGTTTCCCCACATCGTATGGTGTGCGTTTGTATCATAGCCAACCATAAGGTCCATCTTATCCATATCTCTAAGAGTAAACAGAGCGATGAAAAGCCAAATGTTAGATGTGATATTGAAGGATTGGACAAGGTGTTGCGTCGCTTAAGAAAAAGAAAAGATTTTGCTGAAGCAGTTACCGAACTAAAGTTGAACTTTGCAAGGTCACATGGCAATGAACTAAAACTAAGGATAGACAAACGTAATTTTAAAGTAGAGACTTTACCCAGGGAAATGATTATATTCAGAAATGAACTGAAGCCCTGGCCGATAATTAACAAAAAGTATCAAAATATATTGGATCTTTTTACTTAATAGTACAAAAATTAAACGTTTTCTAAATATATTATTCAAATAGCTTTAATGCAGAACTAGCTTCAAAGAGAAAATATATTATTAGAAATAAATTATATACTTTATACATTTTCCTTCCGTATCTATCACGTTCCTGTACGATTACCGTAATTCATTACTGTCATAATACCTATAACTATAAATACCCCAGCGGAATTAAACAGCTGCGAATCTAGATTCCAGTTGTTAAACGTGAATTATCAAATCTGATTTTAATTTATACCCAACCTATCTGCCAGAGATTTGTCAAACAAACCATATATGCAATGTCTCCAACATTGGTGATGGATGTATGGGGATCGCGATAACTATAAGGGATAAAGGAAGGAAAAACGGTTAATTAGAGAAAGTTTTTAACTTTATACCGCCAACGGAATGGTTCTAGCTATTTGGGTTAACTGTCATTATCTGTTTTGTTTTTTAAGCAACTATTTACCTATATAATTTAATTTTCTAATCAGATTTTTATTTCAATTTTTCGATTTTCTGACCCAATTTTGTTTTTCTTATGGCTCCCATATTGTATTTCCGTCAGTTAAAAAATACAAAGTTTTACCTTTTCAATTATATTCAACACTTAGCACTTAGTAAGAAATAAGCTATTGCAAAAAAAATAATTAGTTTTTCAGAAAAATAACCATTGATGTAACATAAATAATAAAGTTCATACACTCTCTAAACTAAGCTAATAAAACATCAATAAATTTTCGCACTACGTATTTTGGACCTCTTAGTTTGCTACTATGTACAATGTTCTAACGTTGTTTTATAAACAAAATCTAAGTAAAAATAGCAGATGGAGGTTTCGAATTCAGCAAAAGTCAAATGTCAACTTCAGGAACTAAATACTAGCTAAATACAAACTAAAATGCAATGTGCCAGTTGGATTCAAACTGTCGCCCGGTTTTGGCAACATCTAAAAAAAAAAATTGGAAATACATTTTTGACATTTACTTAAAACGGTTCTAGAAACACGGTGAATGGTTTTACCATTATTTCAAATAACATCCCGGGGTCACTGTTAAGCGCTTGCTGAGGTCTGGGGACCTAAGAATGGCTCAAGGCATTATAATGACCTTCTTGAAGCTTTTGCATAATGGTCGACTAATATGGACAAGATTTAGTATCTAGTAATGCTTAATGAATTGTTGATTGTTTTGAGGATATTGAATTTTCATCAAAATATTCTTGAATATTTCAATTACGATTTTCATTATTTCTGACGTAATTTTTTTAGCCGTTTTTTCAATATTCACTAAATGCATTGAACTTATATAGCTTTAATAAATAACAAATTTTGGGGTGTCATTTCGAAAGAAAAGCGTCTGATGCACTGAAATATAATTTTGTAATTTCATTTTAACATACGGAATTATTGAAACAAATTGCATACCAAACAGAAAAAAATAAAAGTCATGGTGGAAGGTGGATCACGCCTTCTTCCTGAGACATATTTTAACATTTTCAGAATAACAAGAAGTTAATTTCATTCATTATCCCGATCTCGATCACTAAAAGTCACTAAATATGCTTTGTTATAAGTACCACACGATCATAATATTATTTCAGAACATGTCACATAAATATTTCGGTTTCCGAATTATATCCTCTTTATCAGTAAAAGGGCCTAAAATAACTTTTGACCTCAAAACATACAACAACTAATATCAGAAACGTGTACTTTCCTTAAATTTGGTTAACATCACGGATTACAGAGAGTTTGCCACGTGGGCGTAGTTGAAATTGAAACTGAATCTAATAAACAACTTTGTAAAGGTGTATGAATAACCTGCTATTATAATGGTTGCAAGGTTTTAGGATGAACATAGTAAACTACTGATCAACTTCTAGGAAAAATTTATATTTTGCTATTTTTTAAACCGATTATTCTGTTTTAGATAATGGCAATCATATATAGTGCTTTCTGATGAATATAATTATTGTATTACTTAAGCCAGAATTTAAACGGCGTTTGTATAAAAATCTTCTAGTTATACAGAGTGTTATATAATTGTGCAAAATTTAAAAAAATTATTTCAAATTTAAAAATTCGTAAAAATGTCCTGTCCGTGTTTTAACCGGAAAATTTCGCAATTTTTCGTATGGAAAAAATACTTTTTAATGAAAATTTATAGCTCTATTTGTAAAAACTGACAAAAGTTTATGCTAAAAAGACTATAGCAGAATCCCAACATTATTTAAAAAAAAAAGTATATATGCTACATAGTTGCTATTTTTTATTAATAAATAAAAAAAATATTGAAGTATTTAGTGGGCATAACATGGGTTAGGCAACTCAGATCCCAGCCATTACCCTCTGTGAAGTCATATCTAAAAATTTTAATTTAATTTTTAAAGCAAATCAGTGTAGCTGCTATATTTTACTAATCTTGACCTATATAACAACATATGCAGTCATCCTACTAAAAAAATAATTTTTTATAAATATCACTTTGTATTACATATTAAAAAAAAATTCTTTACCTGGAACATTTCTTGTTCACTTTATTTATTAGGAATAGTGAAGTGTGGTCCAATTTAGTTCAGTACATAGTCACTACCGTCTTTTCATATTGAATTCCTACCAATATTTTACCAGTTTTTACTTGTGTCACACTTGATTCTTGCGCATAATTTAAATAAATTCGATAAGAAGTTTTTATGTTGACACATACCGCCATTTTGTTACGTCATGTCAGTTTATCCGTATATCATACTTAATTTTTCTGCAAAATTTAAAGTCAATTTTACGTTATTTTTTTAAGAATTTTATTTGACCGCCATCTCGAATTCGTACCACAACTTTACCAGTTTATCTCTATATCACAATCAATGCTTTCACAAAATTTAAAATGCATCTAACAAGCAGTGATTTTTGTGCAAAATTTGAGGTGGTAAATCCAATAATTAGATTTTTTTTAGTAATAATTTTTTAACGTTTCACTAGACTGCCATCTTGTTCCAGCATATTGGATTTTAACCAAAATATTACTAGGTATATTCCCACATACCCCTTAAATTTTGATTAAAATTTGAAGTCAATCCGAAGAGAAGTTTTTAAGCTATGCCGCGAACTGACAGACAGACAGAAAAACCGACAGAACGACGGTGGTGACGGGATTGATAAAACATATTTTTTGGCATCTAGGGACGCTAAAACATGAAGATATGTAAAACCTGATTTTTTTCCTATTACAAATATTTTATTTGGGAGCCATTTTGTTCCGCCATCTTGAATTAGTACCACAGTTTTACTAGTTCGTTAATCTCTATACTATAATTAGTTATGGCACGCAATTTTTAATCAGTTCATTAAATAGTTTTTTATGCTGAGCTTTAAATATTTTAAGTCGCTATTTTGTTCCGCCATCTTGGATTCACACCCAATTTTACGAGTTGATTCTCACATAATAACCTGATTTTTGTACAGAATTTGAGATAAATTGGACAAGTAGTTTTTAAGTAATAATTTTTTTAACATTTCTCTAGGCCGCCATTTTGTTTTGCCATATTGGATCTTTACCAAAATATTACCAGGTTATCCCAGATGACCCTTAATTTTTGACCAAAATTTGAAGTCAATCACGTAAATAGTTTTTTTAGATATGCCGCGGACAGACAGACAGACAGTCAGACAAACCGACGGAATTGAGTAAACACGTTTTTCGGCATCTAGGGACTCTCTAATCTCGAAGGGTGATTTTTTTCTCAATTACAATACTTCCATTTTACGAAAGAAGTAAAAAAAGAAGGTATTTTGAGGCACAAGTTTCAATTTAAAGCTTCTTTACTTTTTGGGCAATTATTATTATAATTATTAGAAAAATATCTTTTTTCAAGGAGATAATTAGTGAACTGCAAAATTGTTCCGAGATAGATAGTATTAGTAAGATTCAAACGGGAAAAAACTATATATATTCAGGAAAAAAGGCGTGGTCTACTTAAGGCAATCTACACAGCATCAAAAACTTAGATAATTTTGAAGATTACAATATATGATTTGAAAAATTCATCAAACGCTTCAGATATAGAATATAATAAAAAAAAATAAATTACCAACATTCATCAAAATCATTTTACATATCTAAATTTTAGAGGTTTCTCGAGAATATTTTAAGATTATTTACAATTATTGTTTGAATAGTAATAACATTTAGTGACTGTTCAGTTCTGTTCTGTACATCTTCAGTAGTCCTCTGTAATGTAAAACTTTCGTAGAAGAATTGTTTGTGCGCATTTCTCCTGAGACATATTTTAGTATCTTCAGAACGAGAAGAAGTTAGTCTCATTCGCTGAAGATGCCTTGTACCATCAAAGTCGGATCATCATAATATTATTTCAGGACATGCCACATAAACAATTCGGTCTCCGAATTATATCATCTTTATCAGTAAAGGGGCCTAAAATAACTTATGACCCCAAAACATACAACAACTGATACAGAAACGTGTAGTTCCCTAAATTTGGTCAATATCCTGGCTTATATAACTGATTATAAACAGTTTGCCACATAGGCGTAGTTTAGATTGAAATTGAATCCAGTAAGCAACTTTGTAAAGGTATATGAATAACATGAGAACAAGCTCTTATAAGCATTACAAGGTTTTAAGATGAGGATAATAAATTACTAATCAATTTCTAGGAATAGTTTATATTTTCCTAGTATTTTAAAAATTGATTATTATTACTGTTTCAGATAATGCTAATCGAATACGATATCTTGCGTTGATTATATTATTGTATTTCCTAAAACAGAATCTAAAAGAGTTTGATAAAAGTTGTATCTACTGGGTATACAAGGGTGCTATATAATATCGTACAAAATTAAAAAAACTAATTTAAAATTCTTAAAAATATTCTGGGATTATTTTTATCTGGACAATGTCTATGGAAAAATTATTTAATGAAAATTTGTAGTTCCGAATTTCTTTCTATGGAAGCTGCTTCTATAAATTGTAAAACTTTAGGTTCCGAAAGACCATACACACACTGGACAATATTCAATCAGGGTTCTAGCTATTCTGCAGCCAAAAGTACCAAATAATAGAAGAATACACCCTAATAATTTACCTTCGATTTTTAAAGACAATTTTATGCTAAAAATTAAGTAGGATATATTGGGGAACACATTCATTTTCAGGTAAGCCAATACTGGCTAATTTACATGGAATTTTGGTTATCGTTGCTCGACTTAAAATTTTTTGAGTATATTTTTCGACGGCTTACATATCTAAATTTAAAATCAACATTTTGTTGTATATAAGGTTAATAAATCAAAAATATTGAGGTATTGTTGGGCCTTATATGGGTTAGGTAACTCGGATCCTAGGCATAATCCTCTGTGAAGTCATATCTAACATTCTAATTTAATTTTTGAAGCAACTCAGTATAGCTGTTACATTTTACTTATCTTGATCTATTGAACAACATATATGCAGTATTCCTACTAAAAATGTAATTTGTTATAGATATAAAATTGTTCCCAGATAGGAATTAAATGAAGTAGGAATTAAATGTAAAAGAAATAATACTACAAATTTTACACCATTTATGAAAGAAGGTGATTTTTCACTAATAGTCCTACAAGCTGAATAATTTTTTAGCTCGGACCTCAGGAAACTTAGGAAGCAGGCATTTATTAATTTGTAGTTCTTTGGGCACTCTTTTGAATTTGCAAAAGTTAAAAATAATTGCAAATAAGATCCAAAAATTAATTTTTTTGCCAATATCTGCCAAAATATATAGGCAATTATATAAACTTAGAAAATGAAGGTCAGGATGTCCTGCATAAAAATAGCCTGGATGATTTTTTCCCTAAATATTTTCCCCCAGTGACATGCCCTGTCTAGTTTGAGATCTGAGAGTTGTGAATGCTTCCGGCTACGGTTATGTTTAAAAATAAAATAGAAAAGAAAAATCCTTATCCCAAGGCGACCTCATGTAAAAATATAATTTAAAATAATAGTGCGTAATAGAAGACATTTCGAATATATCAGTGTTAAGCTAACGATTAAAAATAAATCACCCAATAATTACGTCAGGAATTTTAAAACTCGGCGTCTATGCTTATTCGTTTTTCACATCAAGTGTATGACACCATATTTTTTGAATTTCTTTCAAGTGAAAATAATTGAATTCAAGCAGATGGTGCATGATGGCTTGAATGCAACTTCTAGTTTTGGAGACTTTAGGTAGGTAGAATTTCAATTTCTAAAGAATATGTTCACGAATTTTCGTATTTATGTGATTTTTTTTCTCGTAATATATACGTAACTATTGCATTATTAGATACTTTGTTGGTAAAACTGATTGGAGGTAACTTCGAGTTAATTTTCAAAATTTAGCTAATTTTCATAAATAATTCTTCATATACTTAGATGAAAATGGTATCTAAAATATATACATATATTTAAAAAAAGTGGTATAATATAAAGAATAAAATGTCTTTATCCCAATGAAGAAAATTTAATTACGTTTAATTAACATTTATAGATTTATATGCGCTCCAACACGCGAGCACTATATGCAAATTAATACGCAATACAAAATTATACGTTGTCACAGATAACACGAACGTTAAATTATTATTATCATGTAATACAATCGTCCCTTCGATTTACAGCCCGACTCTGCTAAAGCATTGGTTCTATAGGACATTGCACTCCTAATGGGAAAATAACTCAAGCTAGTATTACTTGATTTTTTAACAAATTATGTAAATGAGCTTTGCAATAAAAGACGCCAACGAGCTCCATTATGCCTTACGAAAAGTAGGCTTACTGAAAAGATCTGAATTTTACAGTCTTTAAACGCTGTTCAGGGATGTTCCAAAAGACCACACACACACACACACTGGACAATACCTCCAGAGTTCTAAGTATTCTGCAGCGGAAAATACCAAAGAATAGAAGTATACAGCTAAATATGTTACCTTCTGTGCAAAGTTCAGTTCACCATTTAGATAATAGCGTCCTTTTATTATTCCAGTCTACTTCTGTAGTGAGCAGGACCATCTTTAACTTCCAGGTTAACTGAATAATTGTATTTATCTCGCTAACGTTTTGATTTGGCATCTTTGACTTTCTCTGGTTAAGGAAGAACTTCACGCAAAAAGTGAAAAACCAGCGACAAGGTCTAGTCGAGTTGTAAGTAAGATAAAAAGGTACCTACGCATTAAAAAAAACTTCCTGCACGTCCGACCTCAAAAAAATATGTTATGTATAGGTAATTTAAATTACATTTCGGTTAAAAATGGGTTCAAAAGGTTCACGCGCTGTGGAAATACAATACGATTTACTATTTCAAATTTTGCAGTTGCGTAGAAAAATGATCAATGTAAGGCGGTAAAGAGCAATTTTGTGGAAAAAAAAATTATATGCGAAGGCATGTGCGTCAAAGAGTGGTGGAAAATGGACAATTTATTTCAAAAAATGTTCATTTCAAAAGAAACGTGTATCTAGCATCAACAATTAAAAAACAGACTCTTGAAAGGTTATTTACGTATTATAAAATCATTCTGTTTTGTTTGTAGAAAGAAATAGTAGTTTTTTAATACAATGGTGTAAGGTAATTTAGAAAAATAACACCCCTTATTGCTTCAAGTTAATAGAACTGAGAGAACGTTTTTTACATAAAAACGGTCATACGTTTCAATAATTTTTTTTAATATCAATTTTCATTTCGTATGTCCAAATGTGATAATAAATATACTATTATAAAACTGAATTATTTTGGTTAGGTGAAAAAAATTAAATTAGGCTTTTGTTTCTAGTGGTTTATTGCATTATCTAAGTCATGGCGTAAATGTCCTTTTGAAAAAATTGTCACTGCTTTCTATACGGATGCTTTGTATACGGATGTCTTCAGATCTTCCCAACTTTGAAAAGCTTTCCTTTTTTTGTTTATGCACCGCTCACATTTCAAATGCGGATACCTGAGTGTTCAGGCATGTCGTGAGTAAATAAACCCTTAAACCTTGATGCCGACATTTTAACATCTATCGCTTGTGCACTGATGATTGGTTGATGAGGTAATAATTTTGAATGTGAATCATGTACCTCTTTATTATGGAAGGTAAGTTTGTTTAAATATAAATTTGCAGCCTACCTGTTAAAGTTTATAAAATAAGTATGAAATATTTGAAGAAAATGTTATTACCTCGAAAACTATACCAATATTCTCAAGTATAATTTGTTCCTAAACCGTTAAACATAGGATGATCAAAAAGATAATGAGATGACGAAACCAATTAACTTGAAAGCAAAAGGATTTACACAATAATAAATAGAACTACGATCTTAGTCAGACTTTCAATTTATTTGATATGTCCTTTTACAGTTTAAGATAAGGAACTTTTAAACAAATTATTTTGATTGCATTGCAGGGTTGATAAAAACATTAATTAAAATTATTAAATTGGACCTTAAATTGAACCCTATTTCGTCTTAGGGGGATGTGTTTAATTTGTGCTGTTTTGCTTCATCACAGTTTCATTCTGAGGAAAGGACGAAGCACCAATGGCAACTTGACTCTCCCTAAGCGACATTATCATTTATTTGATAAGAGTAGGTGCTTGGCTCATTTCATTACGAAATAATACAAATAGATAAAAGGTCTTCATCATAACGGTCAAAGTAGTTGGGAAAAAAAAGCTACTAGCGCCAACAAAAAATGAAACCAACATACTAACGGGCTTTTCTTTTAGCTTTTTGTATTCTATATTTTTGGGTTATGAGTTCCGTCGCCCTTGGTTGGTACTGCTTCATGGTAATAGGAGTATTAGGTCCGAGAAAGACGTCGAATGGTCTTTTGGAAAACAAAATGTCAGCTGTTTGCTTCTGTTAGTGACTCTGGTTTGGTTTTGAGTTTTTTGGTTGTCGCTAGTTGTACTCAACTCTCAACTAGTTCGAGCTTAGTCAGAATACGTATCTACTATGGGCTAAACTTCTAATTGATTTGTCGATCATACCAATGATTTCTTATTTTTTGCGAGCTAATGGTAATCATCTCATAATCCTTTCAAGCTCATATTTCCACATGTAGCAACAAAAATATGATGCTGTCCAATCCCAGATTGCCAATAAAGAAATAAATGTTTGAATGCTACAATGAATTGGAATAATGTTGTAGTTAAGTAAGTAAGTCCTGGGATATGATATCATATATTGAAAATTAAATTGTGATTGATTCCTTCAATGTGATGCGTTCAATTATTTTTTATTTTTATATGCCATTGCTTTTTTGTATTCATTTTTACTTCCCTTGTAAAAGGGAAATATTGTAATCCGAAAAAATCACCTTCCGATATTTTTTCAGATCTTTATGTGTCAAGGTCCCCCAACACGTTTTCTCGATTCCATCGATCTGTCTGTCTTTTCGCGGCATAGCTAAAAAACTACTTACTTGATTGACTTCAAATTTTGGTTAAAAATTAAGTGTCACATGTGGATGAACTGGTGACATTTTGGTAAAAAGCCATTATTGCGAAACAAAATGATGGCTTAGTGAAATGTTAAAAAATTATTACTAAAAAACTATTTATCCATCCATCCAGCCTCAAAAACTACTTAATACATTGATTTCAAATCTTGTGCAACAATTAATTGTGGTATAGAATTGTGCTGGTCTGTCAGTTCGTAGCCTAGCTGAAAACCACTTACCCAATGGACTTCAAGTTTTGGTCAAATATTAATAATATTAATCATATGGGGACTACCAATTTTCAATTGACTCCAAATTTTATAGAAAAACTAAATGTGATATAGGGATAAACTCGTACGAATTCGACAAGACGGAACAAAACAGCGATCTTAAAAAAATCGGTGTAAAACTATTTTTTCATTTTATTTTAATTATCCCTAAAAATCAAGTGTGGTGTAGTTAGAAACTGGTAAAATATTGGTTCGAATCCAACATGGTGGGACAAATTGGCGCTCAATAAAAATATTTGAAAAGACAATATATATATATATATATATATATATATATATATATATATATATATATATATATATATATATATATATATATATATATATATATATATATATATATATATATATATATTGTGTATATGTGGTACTAAATGAATATATGTGAAACTGAATTGGATCACACTTCATTATTCCTAATAAAAAGAAAAATTTATAACGAGGGAAGTTCCGGGTAAAAGAAATTTTCCGATCTTTTTTTTGACAAACAACTATATGGGCTCATAAAATGGCTTATGTTTGTGTACTGGAATTATTTAATTATTTTCGTATCATAATTTTAAGTCGGTGTTCAGTTGTTTTTTAATAAAATTTTCAAAAACATGTCGATATGATGCATATCGCACAGTTGTGCGTTATGATGCATAGTGCGGTAATCAAGCTGATCTTAAACCTTGAAAATGCGATTTCTCTGCATGATTTGATTTTTGCAATTTTTTTATTGTTTGTATTAACCGGTACACAGCGACATTATTTGAGGTTCAAATCGGTAATAATTATTTCTATTATTTAATGCTTAATTAGAGCACTACCCGGTATTTAAAAAAATGTTGTAGAAAAAGTATAGTACATAACTTAAATGGTAATTAGCTTATTACAAACGAGAAAGATTAGAGCCGTAATCGACTGAGCTCCTTCCTATTCTCGTTATGTAATTTACTCTTTTACCATTGAAGGGACATTATTTATTTCATATAAAATATTGATTTTTGCGAGTTTGTTCTTCTTTTGGCATTAGAAAGTATATATCGGGATTTAAGCCACTATTTATTTGCAGTTTTGCTATGCTAGAGCACTGGTGGTTTTTGCTTTTATGACTAGAGTATTTTTATTTTGCCGTAAGTTCGTAAAAAATGTTCAGAAGTAATAAGGGATAAATGGCAATTGTATTGTTTTCTACAGCGTGTTTAGTTAAGTTGTTTTTCGAATGTCCATGTCTTATAAGTAATAACTTTGATCTACGATCGTTACAGATAAAATGCATTTACCGCATTGATTTTAGTAAGGCAATGATAGGTATTAACGCACCACTGCGGTAGTCATTTCATTACATAAGACATATTATAAATATTCACTCCCGTATTCACTAAAGAGGTTTAAATTTAGACCAGGTCTAACTTGGCAGTTGTAGGTTTAAGATGACATTTTTAACAATTGAACAAATATTTTTTCTAATTCTCACAATTACAAAATGACGGTGACATAAGCGAAATACAACTGGCGAACTAAGAGTTTTAAGTACCATGGCAACTAGACCTGGTCTATCTCTTAAACCTTTTTAGTGAATACGGGGGTCAAACTACAACAGAATAAGAGAAAAAGCGAAAAATGTATTTATTCGTTTTAAAGACAATATTACAAAATATTTAATGTCGGTAACAACTTCTTCTATATCTGATGGAAGATCTTAATCGTACATAATGAAAATCTTAATCCGTTCTCTAGGAAAATCTCAATCCGTACCGTAGGATTAATGTGTAAGAGAAAGTTCTCTGTCTAACAAATTATTCTGATGTTATTTTTCTCGCTTTATTTTCAAATACAAATATGTGAAACCCTATATGTTTAGAATCAGGAAGAAGATATGTATCCAATAAAAGTAAAATATATAGGACAGCATTACAATTCGAAAGTTACAAGGCGTCATTGTTGGCTGGCTAAACCAGAAGTAGTCAAAATAACTGAATACCTCAATAATTGCAAATTTTTTTCTTCGAATCTATTTTTTTTAAATCAACCGGTATCCTAGTATTCTATGGTGTTTTACCTGTATCTTCTATTTACTACTATTTCTTATTAAAATAAATGGATTGAATTGTTAAATTTAATAAAAATAAAAGTATATTCCGCCCTGCCATTTTTATTTAAAAAAAAAATAAAAACGTATATTTTTTTCTTCTGTAATAAACAGTGTGGAATATTTAGCTGGAATAAGTTCAATAACTTGAAAACTATACATAGTATGTAAAAATTGTTTTACGCGTCAAATTGATTTATTCGACCTGGATGTTTTGGTAATAGCGATTTGATCATGACGTCATTCGTCTAAGAATTATGATGTAATAAGCGTAATGCAGTATGAAATACCTCGTATTTATTTCTTTTTTAGATAAGACATGTCCTATACCTAAATTCAACTGTCTTCGAGAAAATGACGTCTTAAAATTGACATTGGGCCGCTTAGAGTCCTCATCCTTAAATCAAAATGTCATACAATTCCCTTAACTTTTTGAAATTTATTAAATCTTCCGATTTAGCCGCAAATGTCAAAATTTGACACTGGTGACCCTTTCCGGTTTGAAGAAGTATCGAATTTTGACATCCAGTTGATGTCATCCAATAGATTATAAAAATTAAGATAGGAAAGTGTAAGTCATTTTGATTTAAGTTTAATCGTTTGGACAATAGAGGGCTCTAACCGGTCCACAATGACTACAGTGACTTTATATAAGTATAAGTCCACTATACATTGTAACAATTTTGAAAAGGCATTTCTAGGAAAAAGTTGAACTCAAGTATAGAACAATATACAGCGTGTAACAATAGTAGGGAAACGACGAAATATCTCAGATACCGTTTACCTGAATTTAATGAAAATACGTACACTCAGGTATGAAATTATGCCGGATCCAATGGCTAGTTTCGCTTTGCTGCCAAGTTTACCGTTTTTTTGTTATAAAAAGAAATTAATTTTTTTAATGCAACATCCTATATTATATTACTTTTTTAAAATCTGCGTAAAATTCTCAATACTTTTTACTAAGAGTACTTTTTATAATATCCATAATTTAATGTTTTACATTTTACTAAAATCCCTGCATAAAAAAGGTTACCTGATTGTGTGTGACAATGTCAGGTTTGTTGAATTATAAAAATGTATCGTTTAACTGAAACCTAAAGAATTCAAATTTTAATTATACTGGGATACGGGGATAGAATGCGAAACCTGCAAGATGTTTGTAACATTTTGATTAACAAATATCCTAACAGAATTCCAATAACTATATCTACCATAAGTAAAAGAACATTAGGAAGAGAAACGTCTCAAACATGTCCGTAGACCGACTTCTAAAAACCGAAAAGTTTCATCCATACAAAGTAATTTTGGCGCAAGAACTCTCTGAGCATGATCACGAAAAGGGCTTGGAATTTGGTGAAATCATGGTGGAACGTTACAATACCTATCTAAATTTTGTCAATCAAATTATTTTTTCTGACAAAGCAACTTTTTTTGATTTTCATAAAAAGTTGAGAATTTTACGCACATTTTGAAAAAGGAATATAATATAGGATATTCACTTAAAAAAATCCCTTTATAACAGAAAAAACGGTAAACTTGGCAGTAGTGTGGATCAGGCAGAATTTCATAACTAAGTGTAATATTTTCAATAAATTCAGATAAGTGGTACGTGAAATATTTTGCCATTTCCTTACTTTTGTTACACGCTGTATATTTAGAAAGTTCTATTGATCGAAAAAAATATCCAAAATAAGTGCACGACGTCATAATCAAATCGTTAGTACAAAAAGATCCGAGTCGAATAAAATCAATTTGAGGGGTTAATATACAGTTTTTACGGATTATGAATGGTTTTCAAGTTACATAATTTAAAGCAAACGTGTACTTAAACTACCCTTACCTTCTTTTAACATTAAATTAAATTCCAAGTAGACTTAGGAACTGAAACATGTAGGTATTTTTTATGTTATATATACTTGTACTAGTATTTAAAAGAAGATATTTAGAAAACATTTTGAGCTCATTACTTCAGTACCTTTAATCGTAGGAACAACAGCTCAACTAGCTCGACCGTACAGACGGGACATTAGTCAGAAACACATGTCTAAGGATAGCCAAATTTATTTTTTTAGGCAGGATATATTCAACGATGTTCATTGGTTCTTAAAACAAAAAACAGTATATTCGCTTTTTAATTCTATAAATTAATGAAGTTATGACCTTAGACTAGGGCAAAACGTAAATTAACTGGCTGGACTCTTCGTGCTCCACCGTTCAAAGGTTCAACTAATTACTCACGTTCGGTAAAACAGATATTCCATTTCCTCGTTTCTAAACCACCTAAACGAGACGATTAACGAGCGATAAAACTTTATTACTGCCTCAGAAATATATATGAAGTTTCAGTTTCCTTATTATATCAGTGAAACCCCTTGGTTTAGAGTTAATATAAAATTAATTTATCAAGAATAAAATAATCATCAAATTACAAATTAGAGAACACTGTATAATCGTACAGCGTCTCAGAATAGAAATTAATCTTAAAACAAAGTTAAAAGCAACTTTTGTGTTCATTTACCTTATATAATTCATATTATCAATAAATGGATTCAAGAGTCTTATTTTCCAAAGTCCTGAAAATTAGCTATATTATACCTTTGTTTGAAGTTGAAAATTCATCCAGTTTATACAAAATGCGGCCTATTTCGATACTGCCATTATCCAAGATTTTGGTAAAAGTTAAAGGAACTCAGATGTTTTTTTTTATTTTGAATTAAAGCAGGAGCTTAGAGATAACTGCTCTACAGCACTGTCTGATATAGTTGATGATGTGGTGAGAATGAATGATCAAGGCAAGGCTTCTGTTCTTATATTGCTGGAGTAATCAAAAGCATTCGACATATTGCATGGTTGTTAAACATACAGGATTCAATGAAGCATTGAATCCACTAAAATGGACATTTCTCTCGGGCAAGTGTGTGATCAGTGGCGTACGCGGATAGAATAACGCTTTAAGCGTTAGGGAAAATTCGCATATTAATATAGTATAGTTTAAAATTTTGGCGGATTCATGATTTAAAACTATTTTTTGAGTTTTTCGCCACAATCACAATTACAACACAAAAAATTAAATAAAATTAATTACCTGATAAGTTTAATAGGCAGTCTTAAGTTCTGGGTCCACTATGAATACAGCCGAGGAGCGACGCAGAAAAAATATCTGTTTTCTGGACGTTTCGGGGGAAAGTCTACCCCCGTCTTCAAGAAATCCAAAAATAAAAACCGAGAGTATGTTCATTTTAATTTATTGTATTTTGAGGTATCCTTTTTACTTCAGTATTCAGCACATTTAACCATGTGTTATTAAAATTAACGGAACAAGATACTACACAATCATCTCTATTTAACAATATTAAGGTACATTCTTTTATTTCAGAAGAAATCCAAAAGTAAAAACCGAGAGTATGTTCATTTTAATTTATTGTATTTTGAGGTGTCCTTTTTACTTCAGTATTCAGCACATTTAACCATGTGTTATTAAAATTTACGGAACAAGATACTACACAATTATCTCTATTTAACAATATTAAGGTACATTCTTTTATTTCACGTTTTTTGGTACATGGTTCTTTTGTCAAAGTACTAGAAGCATTCCAATTAATTTTATGATTGTTATCTAGCGCATGTTGGCAAATGTTTGATTTTTGAAATTCCCTCTTTTTTATGTATGTTTGGTGTTCTTTAATTCGCTTTCGCTAATGGCGTAGAGGTTTCACCTATGTAAAATTTACTGCATTGAGAAATAACATTTTTTGTATTTTCTTGTTCATTAACATAGAACGGAAGCTTTCACGGCTTTGGTCAATTAAGAAATCGTGGTTCTTGGGATTAGACCGCGTCAAATTGGAATTACTATCCAACATTTACGCACGAGGCATCTTCAGGGATCTTTACTCCATGAGATCTGAACACTGAATGAGCTCGAAGAGATTCAGGCAGGCTTTTATACCTTACTTGTTCTCGCCGAACCGTGACCCTGTGTTAAGATCGGTTTCTACGTGTGATGTAGACCGTAACCCGTATCTCTATTGAAATTTTTTGTATGTTAAAATATTTCAATAGATTCTTTAATTTTTCGTTTATAAAAACCAGGAACCGATGCTAGAACCTTGGTTTCCTTTACATTTATGAAATGGCCAGTGTTATTCTGGTGTTCAGCTATAGCAGATTGAACAATTTGTTTCTTTTTCATCACATCGTTCATGTTCCTTAAGTTTAATTGATATTGAGCATCTTGTTTCTCCCACATACACTTCTCCACAGGAGCAAGGAATTTTATATACTCCTTCTGTTTGGAAAGGTACAATATCTTTCGGGGACCGCAAGCATTGTCCAATCTTCTTATGTGTATTGAAGATTGTACGTATGTTGGACCGACGAAGTAATCGTCCTATTTTGTCTGTAGTGCCAGGTATGTAGGAAAGAACAACACTACATAATTGTGGCTCTTTATCATTCTCCTTATTGAATTACTATATCTTTTAATTGAACGCGTAATATCTTCAGTGCAATAGCCATTCCCTCTGCGAACTTCCATCAATTTCGATGTTTCTGATGTTAAAGAATCTTGATCACAAATCGAAATAGCTCTGAATACTAGTAAGTTAATTACCGATTTCTTTTATGCTGGATGGTGATGGGAATTTACATTTAAGTACCTATTTGTATGCGTCTGTTTTCTATACACAGAATGTCCTAATGTACCATTTTTCTTCCTTTAAATGCAATTTCCATCGTGAACTTGATATTATGAAGTTGCTGATTAAGGTGGTCCAGAAATATGAGGAGATTATCCTGTCAATGAGACCAAACAACAAATGTATCATCTACATATCTGAACCAGTGCTTTCGTTTTAATGGAACGGATGTTAGAGCAATATCCTCAAAGGCCTCCATAAAGATATTCGCACCACAGGTTAGAGGAGATCCCATAGCTGCCCCTGAAGTTTTTTTTATAAAAAGTTCCTTGAAAAATGAAATAAGTAGATGTAAAACAAGCTTTCACTAGGTCTATTAAGTTCTTATCAAGATTATTATTATCCAGTATGTCTGATATAATGGAAATTGAGTCGTTGACAGGAACATTTGTGTATAGTGATTCTACATCGAAACTGACCAAAATATCTTCGGGATCCAACTGGATTGTCTTAAGTTTTTCCACGAAATGTGCAGAGTTTTTAATAAAAGAATCTGTTTCTCCAGTAAATGGATTAAGAAAATTTGAAAGGTATTTATCTAGTTTGTATGTGGGCGAGTTTATTGCACTGACGATCGGTCGAAGTGGTACATTGTTCTTGTGTATCTTCGGAAGACCCTAGAACCTGGGAATATTGGAGCTGCTTGGTTTTAATGATTTTTTCTCCGCTGTTGGTAGACTGGATGCGTTGATCAGATTGGTAATGCGTCTTTCTATTCTACTTGTGGGGTCTGCCTGCATAATCTTATAGGTGTTGTTGTCTAAAAGTTGACGCCTGATTTTTAACCAAAATTTAACAGACAGACAGAACGACACACCCGCGGAATTGAGAAAACATGGAAGGGGGATTTTTTTACGATTACAATATTTTCCTTTTACGAGAGATGTTAAAATTTTTTGTACTTATGTCTTTATATGTTTTACATTTTTTAAAATAAATTACTTTTATAATAGAAATTTAAAAATTTTTATTTTAGTCTGATGATTGTGTAAAAAATACTAAAACGTTGCTAATAAAAATCACACACCTAATTTAGTGGTCTTAAGCAAAGCACCACCACCTCTTGACAGTCCCAAAGCATTATTTCGCTTATCATACCGCTAGACTGTGTATTTAAATAAAAACATATCTACTCATGACTCTTGAGCTATGGGCAACAAATTAAATTTAAAAAAATATTTTTTTCCATAGCTTCACAGAAAGCTCGTGTAGCGAACAAGATATTTAAAACGTAAATATGAGTAGGCAGTATTTATTGACAGTAACGTCTCATAATAAAGAATCCTTCAGAACATCGTTTTCTTACCAAATTGCCTTCACAACGTGAAAATTGAAAATAAAAGTGTTTTCGACTTCAGTTCTCACCTTCAAAAGGAAAATGGAGCGTAACTTATTTTTAGGGCAATTATTATTATATTTAATTGTATGAAGATAGTTATCATTAAGTAATCTCATATAGTTTTAATTTAAATCTAATCTTAAACTTTGTGTATTTATAAAAATGTATAATAATTACCTAAAAACGGAATACTGGACAAGAGCATCTTTCCGTTGCGGTAAAGCTGAACAACTACCCCACTATTCCCAAATAATATTTACCACTCTTGTAATTACCGTCTATTTTATTTCGGAATAATAAACGTATTATTATTATTATTATTATTTCTGTTCTCGCACAGTATTCCTGTGGTTGTATTCTCTACTGACGGGATTATACCAAGTCAGTACAAAAGAAAAGGAAAAAAAAAACAACTATTGTGTATTAAGAAATGATCTAACGATGTTACATGTTTTCAAAATGACCGATTTCTGGATGTTTCTGTGAATGTCTGTATTAAGTCCTAATTGAGCCAAATTCGGTGTAAACGTTGTTGGGGTGAGGCCTGTTACTGATATGACGAGAGAAACAATGATGACTCTTTCTTGTTTCCACAGCCTTTTTATTTCCATTGCCAAGTCGGTGTATTTGGCGATCTTCTCACGGTATTTCGCTTGGATGTTCTCATCGTTGGGAGCTATGACTTTGTCCTGAGTAGCAAGCAGGAAGCCTCATGTTTCGGGGAACAGCTGCCCTTCTTGTCACCACGTATGTGAAAGTTTTTTATGTATGTGGTCTTGGTTTATGTGGTATCTGTGTCTTCCGTGGAGGGTTTTTTCAGACCAGGTGTTCATCTTTTCTAGTCGTGATTGGATGTGACTGTGGGCGTCTGCTGCGTAGCTCGTTTGTGACAGATCTAGTGGTGTATAATTCTTGTCTGCCTTCACTATTGCCTTGTGGAGGTGAGTTTGTTGAATTTTCTGAGTTTGTAAATTTGTTTTTTATTTAGCGATTGTATATCTATAATTCCCCTCCCTCTTCTTTTCCCTCGATGGTGAGTCTTTCCTTGCATTCGTTGGGATGTAACTTCCTGTGTTTAGTGAATTAAGAGCGTATGAGAATGTGAATGTTTTCTATGTCTGTGTATGACCATTTAATGATACCAAACGAATAAGTAAAAATAGGTATGGCGAAGGTGTTAATAGCTTTCGTTAGATTTCTGGAATTCTGTTTTGTTTTTAGTAGTTTTGTGAGTCTGGTTTTAAATTCCGTCTTGAGCTCTGATTTGATATGAGTGTGGTTTATTTTGGTGCTTTGATGGACGCCTAGGTATCTGTATGTTTCTTCTTGGAGCATGTTATCTATGGTTTCATTGTTGACTGTTTCCGTCGTAGGGCGGTCTTTCCACTGTCCCTTGTTGATATGAAGTAGGCTAGATTTACTGAATAAGGTAGATGAACCAATGACGTAGCTAAGGTCAACATCAAAAATCATTGAATCAATATAATCAAACATGAATAAACCAGAAAGAGGAAATGTTATCAAAACGAAGAACGTGCTCTTATACGGAGAATTGTGTTTGGGGTAATTTCACTCTTTCCCCCTTCTAATTAGTTACATAAATGATTGTTATTAGTTTTCACCAATATTATTGAATTTTTTAATACTTTTGTTTTTGTTTGGGTTTTGAGTTTGTTAATAGATCATTTCCTCTGTTTATTAGACAAACTGTAGCAAGACCAGTAACAACAAATCCGCTGATACATACCTTTACTGGGAACAGAGCTTTACACCGTCAGTACTGATTATTAATTGTCACAAACAAATATCCTGCTAATAATTTGTTAACAAAGTTAACGGATCCGCTGCTCACGAGCCAGTATTATAAACAGTGCAACTTAAATATACCTGTACAATATAGCAATATTCTGTAAGGGTTCTTAAATCAATTTTTCTAGGCCATTTGTGTCTTATATAAAAAAGTAACTACTTTTAATAAAAAATAAGTTAACGGCTATACCCGGAACTTCCCTCGTATTAAATTCTTCTTTTTATCGATGAAACTAAAGACAAATTCAGTTATGTATCCACGTAGTTGTTTCGTAATAACAACGTAAACATATAAATTGGGTTATCCTTTGTTTTCCTAGCTAAATGGAAGTTACGAGTAATAAGGTAAAACATAGTAAGCTCATAATTGAGAAAACATGTTTTTTGGTATATATGAAGCTTGAATCGGTAAGATCTTGGAATTATTTCGGAAGATGAATTATGTACAATTATAAATTAAATAAATTAGTATAATTGTATAATTAATCATATATGAATATTCACATGAGTTTTAATTAGCAATTTAATTAGTGCGTATTAACTTGAAGTGAAGTTTATATATGCCACTCAGAGCAAATTTATTAGACAGAGGTTTATTTTTTAATTACTTCATTATCCATGTGTCTGTTCTATGGTTTTTCTTTTAAACCCTGAACATATTTCATTGTTAACATACGTCCCGAAGTATCTACGTGAAAGTATCCCATATTGTACTGCCTCCTAGATTGTACTACTTTAATATTTAAAAAAGTTGTGTATGGAGCCATCTACGTATTGCATTGGAAATTTCTATCTATAAATAGTCAGAGTTATTTGTTTACAGTAAGTTTGATGTAAGTTTCACATGTTTTTGCATAAGCTCTAAACAAAGTATAAGGTGTTGGTTAAGCTATAATCTGTGTTTACTAAACAATATGTTTTACTACTTTATAATAATAATAATAATGATAATGTGATAAATACACAAAATATACAAAAATCTCAATAATAAAATTAGCGTGTTAAAATAATCCTGCAGGCAAAGCAGCTGATCACTGTTTAAAATATTTTTGAGGTAAGTAAATTATGGTAAAAGACCCGTTGGTTTGTTGTTTATGCTTTTTATTTGCAGATCCCATTTAAGATCGATCAATAATGATACCCAGGTATTTTAGTATTTCACTCCGATTATTATTTTAATGTCAATTTATTCAACATAAACCAATAATTTATAGTTCCAAAATCCTCTTCTGCAACCCTCTTTAAATTACTCTCCCTTACTAAAACGATAAAATATCACTGTATCATCAGCAAAGCTAATTATTTTTCCCCTAGAGTTTATTTTTAATAGATCATTAATATAAATAGTAAAAAGTAAAGGTTCCAATACCTACTTTGAAGCACCCCATAATCCACGGTTTGAACACTACTAATTTCGCCTTCACACTCAGTGACGGCTCGTACTCTAAAATTTAGGGTCGGCCGAGACTCAAGGCCAATCAAAGGCGGTTTTACGGTGAGGGGCTAATGAGGTAATTTGCCCCCTCCTCCCCCCAGACCGGTCAAACATCATGTGTAAAACTTGGCTACGAAACACTATAGCACAAGAGCGACCTGTTGGATTGGGTCTCTTGCATATCAATAGATAGAGTATTGACACAGATTAACGTGTTATTGATGTAAATATAAACAATGTAATTAATAAATTTGCTGCAGGAAAGAAATTAGACGTTATTCTAAACCTATTTATTAGAGACTGTTTTTTCACTTATGCCACAAGAAGTATCATGAAAAATATGGGCATTTCTGTTCTGCTCATACTATTTACAATAAAATATATTAACAAACTATTTTTTTTAAATTGACCCCCCACAGAAAGGTTTCCTAAAATCGCCCTTGTGGTGTTAATTGGTGCCGCATACAAATATGATCAAATACTAATCTTATTATTTTCCGTTTATTTCTTCAAGGATTATTAGGTAGGCACCAACCTATATATAGCAGATCTAGGCTAGAGTATAAATTTAATAAATAAGAAAAAATGTTAGTAAAACGCTCTAGTCAATTTAATTTAATGTATCTTGCCTCAAGAGGAAAATAGAATAGATGCCAAAGTGAAAGCCACATATACAACCAAAAAAGTATATTGTCCAGCAAGAACCATGATGCGGCCGGCCGGCTTATAAAACAAATTGCAAATCATATTTTAAAATATTCACTTTACATTTCGTCACCACATTTAAACGTGTAATATGGAGTGAAAATTACTAATATAATATATTAACCATCATTAGCCACGACTAATGTAAATCATCACCTGTAAAATAGTAGTATTCAATTGAGAAAAATTCCGGGGATACGGCCAGATCGAGAAGGGCCGGTGTTGAGTGATATAAGCTACGACAAACGTTATAACATGAGGATGTTTGCGAACGTGCTACGTACCGCGTGCATTAGTAGCTGAAATCTAGCCTAGCATGTGAGATGATGAAATCGGCTGGCCGAGCCACCGTTTATAGTAAATATAATAGAATATCTGTGGACGGTCGCGCACGGATTGCAGTTAATGGCGTTATTTGTATGTTAGTCAAGCAAAGATAATATTTTGCTAGGAAATAATAAACTACATTTTGTATTTGTGCGTTTTTAGCATGTTTGCAAAATTATTTTTGAAAAATATTTATCTACTTTTTTAAAAAGAGAATTTTCCCTGTATATTTTCTGGACACACTGTACCCTGTCAGTTAAATAACTCTTTAACAAATTCAAAATCTGACCCCTTAGTCCCTTTTCCTCCAACTTTTGTAGCAGAATTGTATTAGATACTGTATCAAAGACTTTAGATAGGTCCACGAAGATGCATAAGCTCTTGTCAGTGGAATTCAAAGCTTCGTAAATATGCGATTTTAATATTTGTATTGCATCATGCGTAGACCTATCCTTTTTGAAGCCAAAACTTATAAATATATCAAGAAATTGTGTAAACACAACCATGGTTAGCATAGAACTCTCGTGGAGTAAAGATCCCTGAAGATGCCTCGTGCAGTCGAAGGCGAAACGTCGGATAGTAATTCCAATTTGACGCGGTCCAATCCCAAGAACCATGATTTCTTCACAACCATGGTTGTCTGTACCAGTGCATCTGGACTGTATGTAGCACCAATGATCTTATTTAAAAGAAAAAGATTGATGCCCGAGCTCGGTATGGACGCACCACCTGGCTATTTAGTGGAGATTTCTGATTCCTGCAGTCCCTTGATGTGGCAGTTTTTAAGCCGTTGGAGGGGTACTACAATCAAGGTGTCGAAGTGTCGAAAAGTGCAACTCCGTTTCAAGTTGCACAAATTCTTGGTGAGGCCTATGGAAAGGCAGCAACAATTACTAATGCCGTACATGTTTCAGAAAATGCGAGATATGGCCTGTTGACAGAAACATCTTCTCAGATTTGGATTTTGCACCATCATCTGCGCTACAAGACAAACGGTAATACTACACCAATGCAGAATACTGATTCATCTGACGATAGCGACATTCCACTGTCTGAAATTCGAAAGAATATGAGTCGGTTGAGTATTTCTTTTCAAGGAATACTCCTGTGCCTACTACAAAATATCTTGAAAATAAACGGAATACAAAGGGCAGCTCAAAAATCACATGTGTTACCCTCATCATCATATAAAGAGGAACTGGAAGCCCGGAAATCTGCTGTAAAGCAAGCCAAACGATCATCAACAAAACGAAAATTTGGTTCATCTTCTCCCATACCATCCGTTATTAATAACACCAATCTAGTTCTAGAAATTAACGAAAATGATTGGTACTGTCGAATATGCGATCAATGTATAGTCGAAGATATGATTCAATGTACAAAGTGTAAAAACTGGTCTCGCCAATCATGTGCGACACTGGTTACACAAAATTATGTCTGTGAATTTTGTTCATAACGTAATAATATTTCACGATTTAGTAGTATTTGACATTATATTTCTAATTGACAAATGTTAAAGTTTCTTTAATAGGCAGTGGCGGATTTAAGGGGAGGGGTTTGGAGGTAACCCCCCCCCCAGAGCCACTATTATTTAAGCTGAGATTGTACAAATAGTATAAAATAGGGTCATTTTTTCAGGATAGGCGGGCAAAACCCCCCAGAGCCAGGTTTTAATTACACAAAAATAAAGTAAAAACTTCTTTTTGATTCTTGAAATTGTATCGTCTCAAAACCCCCCCAGAAGCTAAGCCTATATACGCCACTGTTAACAGGAATATTGATTTTGATAAAATAACAAAATATATATTTTTAAACTTTCTTAGCCATTTTTGTTTTTATTTTACCTGAACTGGTACAAATTAGGAAACCACGTCTAACATTTGCAAAGGTTTTAAAAAATTGTTATGTTATTGATTTTGGGAAACATAAGACTTGTAGGAAAATTATTTTTGGTAAGAAACATAATAAACAATTTATATATTATAATAAACAAAACCAACTGTTTAATTTTTAAAAGCAATATTCTAAAAAGTGGTACAATATAGGCGACTTTACCATAAAACTATCGGCGAACACAAACATGCTTACTAAAAATAAACAAAAAGGTATATTTAAAAAAAAATTAAACCGCTGAGGTCGAAAATTCGAGATCTGTTCTAGGTATAAGAAAATAAAACTAAAGTTTTCGGAAATATATGGCTATATACTATTATTTCCGGTACATTTCTGACTATATACAGCAAAATAAAAACCTATAAATAGCCCTGAGTATATAAAAGAACGAGCATAATAAGTTGAAAAAGCCAACGCAAACAAATCATAATTTATTTTTTTGTATCGTTCCCTTGCGTGCTTTTATATTTTTCATGATTTTTTAACCAAACCTGGAAATTTAAACTGAAAAGGGAATTAATTAATAGCACTCTTGATTTTTTTTCAAGCGAATCTAAAGGGAGTCGTCAATTTAATTTAATAATACAAAACAGAGCTTTACCTTTTAGCATAACAAGTACAGAAAAAGGTCTAGAGAAAAATAAATTAATCTCGCATAATATCGTCCATATTTAAATTCGCCTTCATGGTTTGTAATTTGTATATCAATAATTTGTATATTAACGTAGAAATTTGTCTCAACAATTGTCAAATTAACAGCAAAAGATATTTAATGTATTTTCCGAAGGCATTAAAAACAACATTTTTCCTGTGCTTTGTCATTTACTGGCTAAGTAGCATTATCTTTATTGCAATAGCATTTACCGAAACCTCAGCTTTATAAGTAACATTGCACACAGCTATCTCACTCTGACAGATTCTTTGCTTTGGTAGTGTGGAATAATTTGGTAAATTATAATAGGATCCTATCGTATAAACAATGATAATTAACATGTGGACTATTTATTACTTTTTGATGAAAACATGTGAAAAATCTTACCTGTGATATATACTGTAATATTAGATAATCGGCAAGGCTGGGTCTGATTCGCGAAGAGTAAAGGGTATAAAAGTTGGCAGAGGACAAATACTTTCGAGCTCGGAAAAGAAAACCCAATTTTTTCGCGACTGCTGTGCCAGTTGAGGTGATTATTAATTAGTATGGGTATTGAGAGATAATTTGTGAGATAGTAAACATGATTGTGTCTTATAGTGGGGTTAAACTGGACAAGTCCTTTGTTCCTCATTCTACGATTCTTTAGGTAGGAAATTTGTTGTGACGAGCCACTTGATCAAATGCTTTGAATATGCCGAGGGCAATAATTTGGGCTTCTCCGTGGAATTCGATGTACTTATTCTAGTTGTGGGTTACGAAGGTAAGAAGATCTGCTGTGGATTTTTGGTGGCGGAAACCGTATTGCCTACCGTTTTATACCTTTCAAGGTAATTTAAAAGATCATTATTAATATACTTCTCCATTTCCTTATTCGTAATTGGGAGAAGGGATAGGCTGTACATGAGCCGATTTCCAGCTTTTAGGAAAAATGTCCTTGTCATAGGACACTTGGAATAACCTGGTAAGGATAGGTGCACTTTTTTAGAACTATGACCGGAATACCATCAAGGCCAAAGGGCTTTTTGGTATTAAGAGTTTTGAGAATATCTCGTATCTTTTTAACGCTGAACGTAATTTCGTGCATACTCTATGGCAAAACTAGTACTGATGGAAAGGGGAAGTGGAGAGGAGAGATTAAAGTAGAATTTGCGGCGAATTGTTTTACAAAAGGCTTAGATTTTGCTTTAGATGTGGAGACGATTTCACCACCAGAAGTTAGGAGTGGAAAGGAACTTTTACAGAAGTTTTGATTAATATTTTTGGCAAGTGAAGTGAAATTGGCTCGCATTTTGGCAAGGAAAAACTTTGCCTCTTATGCGTATGTTGGAAACATTTTTGGCATTGAGTATTATTCGATTGTAATGATTTCGTGCCTTGTTTATAGCCTGTAGATTTTCTGAAGTAGGTTCCCTAATTTTCTTAGCCTGGAATTATCGCAGGATTTTGAAAACCAAGGTTTATTGTTGGGAAATTTTGAAGTCTTAATAGTGGTATAAAGGTTTTTATAGCTAATTGGATCACATCTGAGCTTTGTGAATAAATTTCAGAAGGATCATGTAGAGAAACAAACATCATTCCAAGGGAAGAAAGATTAAGAATCCCGGAACCCAACCTAATCAGCGGAATTATATTGCCAAATAGTACGAGATGGCATGGATTCTACAAATTTCTGTTGTATGGGTCAAGAATGGAAGATCTCGTTAAGGGAATTGTCTGAGGAAGAGCGATAGATACAACAACACAAAAACTATTTTAGCAAGCAAGAAATCTTTCAATGCACCTAATGACATAATGGCTGCCGGGAGCCACTTGGTTGATGTTTCCATTCAGTCTGGTAGACAAGCAGACAATGACATTATGAAAAAATAAATTTGCATAATGTCGTTTCTTAAAAATTAAAAGCAATTAAAAACATAAATAAGTAAAAACTTTAACGTAAATTATACAACACGATTCACAAGTAGGTGTTAAAAAGATGGTAAAACACGAAACAGTAAAAACAAACTTAATCTAAATAGATCTGTTTATCTTAAATCTTTTAGGTAAATCAGATTATTAAATATTTTTCTCCACTATCAAATACCCCGTTCTCAGCTTCCTATCCTAAGATTATATAGCTGAGATGGCCTTGTACCAATGACATATAGATAGTTGACTTTATTTTTAAATTGTATGAGATACTTGAACTTACCTAGCAGTCCTCTTATTGTGTTTCTTAATTTTTTTATATACAGGTCTCGTTTAAGTATAATATAAATAATACTTCATCGTAATTTCCAGATATTTTATTGATAGTTTCTTGTATCTCATTTTCTTCGAGTTTCAAATTTCCCAATTTTGGAAGGCGGGTTTTATAAACGAGAATGGTATGTATTTAGTTTTTCCCAAGTTAAATTTTAATTCATATGATTTTGCTTCACAAAAGGCTGTTATCGTGTCATCTGCGAAACTGATTACCCTACTCTAAATTGTTCTATGTCTATTGTAAAGAGCAAAGGATCAAGAAAGGTACCTTGTGCAACTCCATACCGAATTATTCTTGTATCATTAAGCGCTCTTTCAACCTTTACTCTTGGTTGTCTCTTATATATATATATATATACAAACAGCTTCTTAATAACTTAAAAATCTTTCCCCTGAGACTGTAAAACTTACCTAACAGTTCTCTCATTTTGTTTGTTACCTTTTTTTATATGCAGATCTCATTTTAAATGACAATTCATTATAATTTCCAGATTTTTTGTTGAGAGTTTCTTGTTTTTCATTTTCTTCGACTTTTAAATTTACCAATTTTGGAAGGTGAGTTTTATAAACGAAAATGGTATGAATTGAATTTTTCCGATGTTAAGTGTTAATTCCTCTGATTTTGCTCTACAAAAGGCTGCTCTCGTGTCGTCTGCGAAACTGATTACTGTACTCTTAATTTTTTTACGTATCGTTTATGTCTGTTGCAAAGAGCAAAGGATCAAGAAAGGTACCTAGTGGCACTCCATACTAAATTATTCTTGTATTACTAAGCGCCCTTTCAACCTTTACCCTTTGTTGTCTGCTATATATACAAATAGTTTCTTAATAACTTAAAAATCTTTTCCCTGATACTGTAATGCTTAAGATGATCTAGATGCATGTCTTGACTGACATGATCAAAAGCTTTAGAATGGTCAATAAACCTTCAAGAATTGAATTGCATCCTGTGCAGTTCCTCTCTATAGCGGTAATCTAGGTCAAATAAAACATTATAGTTATTTAAAAAATTTAGATTTTTTTGCTTTAATAATACGTATAATTTTGGCAAAAACGGAAAATAATGAAATGAGTCTATAATTTACCATTTCGTTTTTCTATTCAGTTTTATAAAAGGGTTTTATTATATGAATTATTTTAAAATTTCTAATAAATGAGCCAGTTGTTTATTTATTAGGAATGTTAAAACAGAATAGCTTTGTGGTGATTTTTTTTTTAATTGTTTCGTTTCTAATTTCATCCCACCCAGAAGAAAACGTTTCAATAAAATCGGTAGATGTGTTAAGAAAGGAAAATAACTGATGTGTATTAAAATTTAGACACCCTGTATCTTAAAAACTATGAAGTTTAGAATGTATAGAACAATTTTTGTCTTACTTTTGTCACCTCTTAAAATACTTTACTTTACTTTTAGGACATCCCGTATAGACCTTATGATTTCAATTAAATTCAGTGAATTATATCCCTTCAATAACGTAGTAGCTTTCCATGTATATGTTCCGGTACTTTTGAATGTCGGGATTTAATAGGGAAATCTAGCTGATGTGAAAAATTGAAAAATCCTTCTGCCTCTTTAGCATCAAAGTAATTACTTGACCGAACGCTTCATTGGGTCGTGTTTTATATCGCTGATTGTATTCAAAGGAAAATATATTGTATACGTATTGCTGTGTTAAATGAAAAAGAGGTAAAACTGTACTGAAAAGATATTTTCTATAACAGTCGGCAGTGCTATTAATTCCTTTTGAGCCTTTGTACCTATTGAGGGGATCTGTCTACACAAGCTGATAAAATGCTTTCGATCCTAGTTGTATAAATATGTGTAAAATATAAACCTGTAAGGTTGAGGTGATGTTTCTCTTAATGTAGTGGAAAATGTCTTATGTATAAGGAGAGTAAAAATTATTAATTTTTAGAATCTACGTAAAAAAGCTAGGCAAAATTGATATAACATGTTAATTGTAAAAAAATATCCGTTTTCCAGATATTTAAGGTAAGGAAAAATCTATTTTTCATAATCTCTACAGAAGAAATAAAACAAAATTATTAAATAAATAATATAGTTCACGTTAAGATTTCGACACATATTTTAAGTAGGCTTTGAAATACATATATATCCAAATGCTAGTATGCATTATTTTTTACTTGATTCATTAACATTTTTTTTTGTAATCTTTAGAAAGAATATAGCTTGGCTTCGTTTGTTTCCATTAGGTATGGATATATATAACACGATATAATAACACGTGTTTGAAATTAAGAAAATTTGGATATTTTACTTTAAATATCTCGAGAACGATTATATTTTTACATAGAACATTTTATACAAAATGTACCTAGTTCTTTTCGTCGGTTCTAAAAATTGTGTAAAATATAGATCATCGCATTTAAAATAAGAACAGTTTTTAAAGTTTTATCAGGAATATTTTATAGTTGACAATTGTTTTTTCAAAAATTAATTTGTATTCCTCATAAAAATCCCAGTTACTTTTATATTATATATTTTGGATAATCCTGGGCCGAAACCGGTCAGCTACTGCAAACATAGGACGGTCTGGGACCAGTTCGTATGCACCCGCAGAGCAAATAATTTGAAGCAAGGCTGGAAGTTTTCCTTTTTTATCGTCTACGATTGAAGGAGTAGCAGGGACTACAGAAGGGTATAGGGTATTTTAACTAGGGTTTCGAGCTCATAATTTTTGATTTAGATTATAAAAAAAGTCCTCACTTATAGACTTGTCACCTACGCTATGCGTTTCTACTAACACAGTTGCCCTCGGATGTTGTTAAACTCCGGAATCGATCTTAGAGTCGTGATACATAAGTATACACTGCAGTGTCCATGTTTGAAGGTCTCTAACTTTTAACGCCGCCCAGTTAGGGTATTCCCTCGGGCATGGGATATGCTCTGTAACCCTCTTGGAACCTCTTACTCTCTACTCTAACATTGGGGTGCGCGTCACTCCCGGCTTTCCTACGGGACTGTGAACTCACGTGTTTGTTCAGATGGTTTTTGAATTTTTCAGACTTTCCAAGTCCTGTAACTTTTCAGGTCTTCCTACTGGGAGGCTCCTGCTGGAAGAACGTTTATTATCTAGGGACTGGTACACCCGTGAGCTCCCAAGTTGCCAAAAAAGTTAATTGTTGGGGGCATGTACTCTCGTGAGCCTTCAGTGGCGTTTCTCATGGTGGATTATGGTTTACCTTAACCTGTCTCCGTTAAAGTTATTCTTTACCCGGTAACATTATAACCCGATCTTCAGGATTTGCCGCCTAGTAGTTCTGCTCTCGAGGCTGTTCTAATTATTCCATGCGAATATGGTTTCTTTTGGATGAAGTTAAGAGGGGAGCACGATCGATTGAAATTTCGGTTGACACAAAATATAATGTAGAATACGCAGCAAACCCGACTCGCGTGGAAGACAAACCTGAAATTACCATTAAACATTTCCCCTTGAGACTTGTTCACATTCGTGAGTCAGTTGGCTTGACTGGAAACTACAGATAGCCCGAAGAGGGGAGTAATAAATCCAGTCGACTCTCTCCCTAAACACAAATAAAAGACCACAATTTTTCTTCAATAACTCTCGATTGTCAACTTTACTTATTGCTACTATTTACATTAAAATTCATTTCTAGGGAGATAGCAAGCATGTCGGGTCGAGGACTGGAGATTCACTGCCTAATGAACAGTAGGTATGTATATAACTGGCCAGCTTAGTCAAGAACACTGAAAATCTGCCTCTAGATATGGTGGTCGATTCCACAAAAGCTTTCTTTAATATATAAAAGATCCCGGGGAGGAGTCCAGACCTTCTGGACGTCGCTGGTGTACTGAGTGTGTAAAAAATGAAAATAGCGGTTCAAGAACTTCCAGAAAGAAATAAGTTTATTGAATGGTATTTCAAAGAGAATTTCTTGCGGGCAATAAGTGATTCTTTGTACGTAAATACCCAAATAGATCACGCGAGAGAGAGAGAGAGAGAGAGAGAGAGAGAGAGAGAGAGAGAGAACAAATTCAAAATGTATTAACTTTCCCAAGATTGCCACTAAGATGGAATTTTCTAAAAATTGTAATATAGCAAAACTACATCGCTGCTAAAATCTTAGCCTATTCTACAAGAAAGCTCCCTAATACCTTTAAAACGGCATTAAAATATCTTTCCTGATTCCCTAGATATATACATTTTAATTTAGACCATGATTTTGATTGAGGTGGTCAGCCGTTGATATATAGTTTTAGAAATACTAATGGAGAACATTTTGAAAAGTTAGAGAAAAAATAATTTTTAGTACTTAGTGTTTTAGCAAATTACTCGCATGTTATTTAAATTTCATTCCTTTGCTGTTCAAACCCCTAGAATATGTATGTAATATTTTCAAAAATATGTTTTCAAAGATGTTCTTGTATGTATTTTGAAAGTTTTGTTTTACATTGTTTTCTTTTGTTTCCACTAAATATTTTTGCTAGGGTATGTAACCTCGATATGTAACCATTGTTTATTCGCTATACTATAATTTTCGATGATAATTTCAAAGCAAAACAGTAAATGGCCTTTATAACTATTAGGCGAAAATGAAAAATAAATGAGCAATTTTATAATTAAGTCAAATAAAAAATATGGTTCTATGGTTTCTTGGTTTTCATGATATCGATAGATGTTTCCAGATATTTTTCAAAATAACAAATATCTGCTTATTTTCTGCAAATTAATACTAATTTTGCGCGAAGAAAAAAATTAAAACTAACTTGAATACTTTTGATATCACAGCACATGAAGCATCAGTAAGTACCACCGTCCATGTCATGGCCGCTCAGAATTGAAATAAAAAATCGGTTTTTAACCGCTATCTTAAAAACAAACCCTATGCTGTGAAACATCATTGAAAAGAGAATTTTAAGGTGAATTTAGTAGGATAAAAAATATACGGGGTGCTATTTAAAATAACAAAATTTTGGTTATTTGATGAAAAAAATGACTGCCTAGCCTAAAAAAAGGACAATCATATAAAATACAATTCTTCCAAATTTCAGAATTTTATCTTTTGAAATAACAAAGCTATGGTGTGTTACACGTCTTCTGTGTCACCCAGTAATTTGTCTTTTTAGACATCTCTATTGGGTGCAATTTTGTTCCATCATATTGGATTCCTACCAATATTTTACCAGTTTCTACCTATGCATGTTGAGTTCGTACCAGTTTAGCCCTATATCACATTTAATATTTCTCCAAAATTTAAAGTCAATTGAATAAGATTTTTTTAAAAATTTTATTTGGCCGTTATTATATTTCTCCATCTTGAATTCGTGTCACAACTTTACCAGTATTTCATGTTAATGCTTGCACAAATTTTGAAATTATTCTAATAAGTAGACAAGTATATAGTTACTTTTTTCAGGTTGATTTTTAATTTTTTTTTATTAGGCCGCTAATTTGTTTTGTTATCTTGGATTTATACTAAAATGTTACCAGTTTATTTCTATATAACACTCGATTTTTGTGCAAAATATGAAGTAAATTGGATAATTAGTTTTTTAAGTAATATTTTTTTTACCGTTTCACAAGGCCACCATGTTGTTCCGGAACATTGAATTTTTGCTAAAACATTATGAGTCAATCTGGTAAGTAGTTTTTAAGCTATTCCGCGAACTGACACACAGACAGATAGACCGATGGAATTGATAAAACATATTTTTTTGGCATCTAGGGACGCTAAAACGTGAGAATATGTAAAACCTGAAAAGTGATTTTTTTACGATTACAAATATTTTATTTGGCCGCCATTTTATTCCGCCATCTTGAATTAATGCCACAATTTTACTAGTTCATTAGTTATGACACACAATTTGAAATCATTCCACTAAGTCGTTTCAGGCTGAGTTTTTATTAATTTTATTAAGCCGCCATTTTCTTCCGTCATCTTGGATTCATACCAAAATTTCACTGTTTCCTATATACTACTTGATTTTTGTGCAAAATTTGAGATACATTGGATAAGTAGGTGTTTAGTAATAATTTTTTAAACATTTCACTAGGGCGCCATTTTGTTTCGTCATATTGGATTTTTACAAAAATGTGACCAGGACATCCATCCCCATATGACCTTTAATTTTTGACCAACATTTGAAGGCAATCGGGTAATTATTTTTTTAGCTGTGCCTCGTGTAGACCGACCGACGGAATTGAGAAAACTTGTTTTTCGACATCTAGGACCTGATACGTAAATTCAATACTTAATTCTCTTTTACAAGGAAAATAAAAAACACGCATCAATAATAAATAACACATTTTCTAAAACTAACTCTATAGTGCACAAGTTTTTTCTGAAAAAGGGTAAATATCTAACATCCTGTTTAATACGAAATGAATATTAAAATGCACTGACACCAGTTTAAGTTTTTAATACAGTGCTTTTCATCTCATTTTTATTTTCTTCATATTTTATTTGACATGGAACGAGGAACATGACTTAGGCATTATATTTTCTCTTGGATACGAACAAAGAATAATAACGGAAGGACTAACAGATAAGTTCAGCGAAATTATTACATTTGTGTGAAAATACGACAAAGTAATGTTCCGGTTTAAAAGGATGAGATTTACTTGATGGATTATAGATGACGTTTGAGTAGAACACACGCTGTGGCAAAATGTATAATTTTTATGAAAAAAACCCAAAATTTAATAATTAAAATAATAAAATTGCATTGTGTAGATTGTGCGACCCTTTTTTAGAAAAGTGTGGTACAGTGATTGAGCAAATCGTTTCTAAGGACATATCATTCAAAATATTCCTATGAAGTATGGTAATAACGAAAGGAGATAATAATAGCCTCAATAAAGGCTACCATCAATGAAAAGTTCATACAAGGAATTGTGGATAGGGTTGTGAGAATCATCGGCGAAACATTTCAAGCCCAATTACGGGAGCAAATGGAGTCATAAATGCCTTGCGTAAAGAAGTTTACTTATTAAAAACAGACAACCTTAAACTTATGTCTACTGTTGATGCGCAAGAGCAAGCTGAACGTAGTCTAAATGTACAGATAATCCTGTATCATTTTGCAGGGTATCTCCCTTATTTTCAAAGATAGAAGGTTTCGGTTTATGTGCTACTTTTTTGTGAAATTAAAGATGGCGTTAACAGAATTCTCATAGCCCTTTTGGTTTTTGAGATAGAGTTTTTGAAAATGTTGCATTTTCGGGCACTCGAGGCTATCTAATAACTTATCAAAAACACGAAAAATGTTCCTTATTCAGTGCCGCCTTCAGAATAAGCATGCGGGGTCATGTCAAAAAGTTATCAGACCCTACTTTAATTTTTAAATCGGACACCCTGTACATTATTCTTTGAATTTATTAGGAATAATGTATGTTTTCCAAAAATATATACATGTATGTAGATATTTTGAAAAACGAAATTCGAGATTTTCTAAAATTTTCTTTTGGATCATTAGTAGGTAGTAGGCTATGGCTAAAATGTATTAAAACAAAATTCATGTAAGTAATTATTAGACTAAAGATGTAATACTTTCAAACTTAATTCAAATCATCTTCTTTAATTCTGAACTCTCAATTATTCATTACAGAATTTAAGTTAATTTTGATAAATTTATTGAATTTTACTCAAAACAAAACCATGATTACCTATCTTACTTAAAACTTATGTTAGGAAAAACAAAACTTTGAAAGAGCAAAAGGTTTTCAAAGGTGGTTTTCAAAATGATGATCATTTTTCCGTATGCAAAATTGGCACATTTTCGTTATTTTTCGTTAGCGTTCAAAAGAATCATAGGCCTTCTTGCCGCACGAAGCTCTTCTGCAAACTGATATCGTGTTTTATATATTTTCTTTTGCATGAAACCTCATCTTTGAGTAAAGTTATCGTCTAAAAATGCCCTTAAAAGCGCAGAGTTGTGCTTGGGGCACCGTGTTGTTTGAGATAAACGGCATTATAAAATGCCAGTGGAACATATTCCATCAGTTGTGGAATTACTTTCTCAAGGATTTCTAGGTACCGATGCGCTGTGAGACTTCCTTCAAAAATTCTATAGACAATGAGTCTTTCAAAAATGGAACACGAGACCCCAACCCCAAAGTGTCCTTGTTGTGCCCTCTCAAAAATTAAATAGTGACCAGTTTCTTGTATTCTGGCGACTGAAAATTCCCGCACTTGAAAAATAGGATGCGTGGGACCAGATAACCACTCTGCCAAAATATTATTATAAATACCACTGGCAACATTTACACCAATCGCCGGGGTATAAATGTTGAACTATGTGTAATATGGATGATACTTATAATTTCGCAAATTTCTTTTGGATACACCAATTGTCTTTTCTATTTGTTGGCAAGAAGATGAAGGCTTCGCTTATACATAACCCAATAAGTTTATTTATTTTCTCTCTCTCTCTATCTTGTTTGGTGTATGCCTTAGGACGGAACTGGATAAATGATCTGTGCTCTACTAAATTTGATTTAAGGCGGGCAAATATGTCTCTGAAAGGTGGCCTTCTCTCTGGATATCTAATATGAACAAACAGAACTCCTAAAATATTATCTTAACCATGGCATTCTAAATTCGTTACATTTGTGAATATAATTCGGAAACTTCTTGGAGATTTTCATTAGATATAAGTAAATGTAGTATATAATTGAATAGAAACACCAAAACAACTAAAATATTTCAATAATAATCAAAAACTGACAAAACCGCAAAGTTTTTGACATTTTGATTTTTGTTTGAAACAAATTAGCCATAGCCTAACTACTTAACAATTGGACACAAAATAAATTGTTCTTGTTTTTCAAAATAGCTGCATATATGTATATGCATTTTGGTTAGCCCTGGTTAGGTCTTTTTTTTGAGGTGATGTAAAAAATTCATCTATATTTAAATAAGCAGCCAGACTTTTTTAGTTTTTTTTTTTAACAAACCTCTTCTTATGTTCAATATTTGATACCGTTAGGTGGACCAGTTTTGAGTTAGCACCAGGTTTGTCATTACAGTCATAATTAAAGCTTATACAAATGATAAATAAATAATTATAAGTAACAACATGTACAAAACATGCTTTTGTCATAATCAGATCAACTCGATGGTACCAAATTATTGTTGTTAATGTTTCTCTATACAGACTTTGCTATCCCCGTTCACCTCCTTAGAAGATGAATAATTAAATATAACGAAACGTGTTATTTTATTTGCTTTGAAGACTTTATATTTACAAAGTGTCATTATCACTTCCTTAGTGCACCCATAGGGCATTCGAGAAATATTCCTTCAAATTTCTAGATCCACCGGATTAGGCTGTGTGTTTCTGCCATTCAGTCAGTCAGTTAATTTTTTTTCTAAATAAGAGTATTGGTTGCCATGTTCGAGTTTAAGACTGTTTCGAACTCGAACATGTCAGGCAGTACTCTTATGTAAATAAAAAATTAACAATATAATCCTTAACAATATAATCCTATATAAGCAAATTAAACACGAAGTATGGTTTACAGTGGTGCACTTCTCCCAAAAGGCCTGATGATGGTAGCAAACATCTGCCGAAACATAGCGAAATAAAAGAAAATACATGATATTTGGTTTAACCGTTCTTGGTCTTTAGTTGATGGTGTTTTTTATAGGCGCCCAAATACTAAAATATATAATTATATAAATGATGTTGACATAATGTTTTGTCTTTTATATGTCCTGATGAATGTTAAGTTACTTTTTTAATTTAAATAATTCATAATTCTACTTACATTGCTTTGAACAATATGGTTCTATACCAATTTTAAACGAGCCCACTTGAATAACAGATCGATGCTATCCTATCAATCCTATTTTTGTTACTAATATTGATATTGTAAGATCTTCGTTTACCATTTCATGTAAGGGCATCTTTGATCGTCATTTCGTTTATGTTAATTTAAAATTTAAATTTACAAAGCCTAAGCCAAAAATGGTGTCTTATAAATGTTAAAAAATTTTAACAGGGGGGATTTACAAGATTCGAATTTTTATCTAATAATTTTAGAAAAACAAACCGAGAAGACGTTAATCAATATTTCTCAAATTTCCTTCAAAATGTATGTAGGTAAGTTTATAATGGAAATAACATTTTTGTCATTTTCATTATCAACCCTAGATAGAGACAATGTAAAAACAGGAGCGATATCTCAACCAAAATGCTTAAAATATCAAGCCCTTTCATTGAAATAAAAATTTTACATATTATTAATGGTTGCTTCGAAAAAGGGTGTTTTTCTATGCTTCGAAATTCCTCAGTATGTAAACTTAATGTAACTTGTACATAGCGACATCCGATTGATTAGTACGTTGCTAGGGATTTCAAAAATATTGGAAAAGTTTTGTCGAATCAGATATTCTCATGTTTTAAGAACTGCCACGGTACTGGCTTAGGTACTGGATGATATTATGTTTGCTTGGGATACTGAATTTGTTGCTGTTTTGGTGTTATTAGATGTTTTTCCTGCATTTGATACCATTGATTAATCGATTGCTAATACCCAAATTAAAATATTACGGGTTAATTACGTTTAGTTTTAAAATTTTACAGAGTTTAATTCGTCGGCGTGCAGTTAGTAAGATCATATTTGCACGACAGGTCACAAAAATGCTTGTTTTTTCTATTCCTATATCTATATATTTTATCTATGCTATTTCTATCTTGTCAGGTGTTCCACAATACAAGGTTCGATTTTAGGGCCTTTACTGTTTATTATTTATTGTACTGATATTTTCAACTCTGTAAGAGGATGCAGGCTAGTGGCTTATACCGACGATACGATGTTAGCTGTAGAATATAATCTTACGTTGTACGTACTTACATACCTTCTGTAAAATCAGCTAAGAATATAGGAAGAATAAAATTATTGACGAAGATCTTAGGTTTCTAGAACATACAAACATTTACAAAAAAATTAATTCTTAGTCTTCTTCTCTTACTTATTTACTCTAACCGTGATATCTTAAACTACAGGTTGAAACGTACATCGTATAAGAGTTTAGTCCTGTTTCATTACAATTATTGTGATTTTATTTAAGACAATTCTATTCAAGATCATCTTTACCTTAATGATAAATTAAGAATACGCAAAATTCAGAATATATGTTGTAGATTCATATCTGGTCTTAATAAGAATGTTCATATATCACATAAAATCACATAATGCAATTGGTTAAATATGGGGCATCGCTTTCGACATTTTTTACATGTCTTATTTAATACACGTCACAAGTTCTGCTTCTCTTCGGCAAAAAAATATTATCAGATATTAGAGAGTTTAAGTATAGTGTTGTAAACTCTATATGGAATAGGAACTTCATAAAATTATATACATTTAGCAATTTTAATTTTTTGGGATACAGGGGGGAGTGATCGGCTACTGTGGTTGAGAGTGAGTAGCAGTATATGTTAGACTTCGCCATTTTGTTGCTTCCTCGAAATTATTTTTTTATACTTATGCAGTTTCTTTATTTATTTATTTTTTATAACAAGTAATGTATATTTATAACATATTAAATCAAATCAACAGAATCGTAAAAACAGACAATGAATGAAACAAGTTTAGAAAATTCGGAACGCTGCCGCGCTGTAGAGTCAGTTCTATCGTCATCCAATTTTTAATATTAGCTTTTCTAAACTTCTAAAATTCGAATATATGTATAACATTAATAAAATGAAATTTAGTCGGATTATACAAAAGCAAAAACTAATGTCAGCTAATTCAATGTAAAATAATCTACTCATTTTTTATACATTTAATTACATGATATTTTTAAAACTTAATACAAAAATCGGTAAATTTCCTTTACCCGGTACTTCCTTCGTTATGAATCTCTCCTTTTATTACCAATAGTGAAGTGTGACCCAATTTATTTCCGTATATTGTCATTTAGTAACATATATATTTTTCAAATATTTTTTATTCGGCATCATTTTGTTCCACCATATTGGATTCAAACCAATATGTTAATAGTATCTTTCTATGCTACACTTGATTTATCGGCATAATTAAAAATAAATTGAATAAGTGTTTTTTACGCTGGTTTTTTAAATATTTTATTAGATTGCCGTTTTGTTCCGTCCTGTTGAATTCGTACCAAAATTGTATTAGTTTATCCCTTATATTATATCTAATTTTTGTGCAAAATTTGAAGTCAATTGAATAAGAAGTATTTTTAACATTGATTTTTTAAACATTTTATTGGTCCGCTATTTTATTCCTTCATTTTGAATTCGTACCACAATTTTTCCAGTTTATCGCTATATTGTACAAAATTTAAAATCAATCAGTTTTTTCAGGCTGATTTTTTAAATATTTTATACGTACCAAAATGTTACCAATTGATTTCTGTCACATTTGATTTTTATGCAAAATTTGAGGTAAACTGGATAAGTACTATTTTATTAATTCCGACTTTGGATTGGGTTCCGACATATTGGATTTTTACCAAAATGTTACCAGGTCATCCTCATATGACACTTAATTTTTGGCCAAAATTTGAAGTCAATCGGGTAAGTAGTTTTTAGCTATGCCGCGAACAGACAGACAAAGAAAGTAAAGATAACAAATTTTTTGGCTTAAAATAAAATACAAAACAAAAGACTTCTTTAAAATTTAACATTTAAGCGCAGACGTTTAAATGGGACTGTTTACTAAAGAAGTCGATGTGGAGAAAACTCAATAATTGTTCACACGCATATTTAAATTTGAATTTTCTCTTTGGTATGCGAGTTGAAAGGCGATATGTGGTATGAGCTCGGGTTTAAATTTTTTTTGCTGAAGGTATTAATATTATAGTATAATGTCGTAGCTAATATTAAAACAAGAGAAATATCGAATAATGTAATGTTAAAATTAAAATTGTTAAATTATTTTCAACAACCCCTTTAGTATTCAGCAACACATGGATGTCTACCACATATTGAATCATCTTCGGCCTTACATTATAATGAAAGCAGCCGGCATTCAAACCGCTTTTCAATAGCAGTCCAATAATATAGATTTAAAGAATTAATATCACAATCACGGTGGTGCTCAGCAAGTAAACTAATAACCAATATTTCTAAAATTATTGGTATTCACCAATGTATTCACATTAGGGGGTTAAAAAAGAAATGGGTGTAACATCTGCATGAGCAGTATTCTTATATCCGAACATTCAAATTCAAACACAAAATATGCTTTATTGTGTTGATAAAGCTTAAAAAATATTAAACTAATAAAAATCCTGATAAAATTAATTTAACAATAAACATGAAATTGCCATAATTATTTTATGGCAAGAACAAAACAAATACTATATATATATATATATATATATATATATATATATATATATATAAATAAGTTAGTAACACAGTGTACCCTCTTTATTTACATAATCGGCTTTAGGGATGATCCTTACTTTACGAATTTCAATAGGAGGATTGTTAAATTTTACTATTGTAAAAAACAGAATTTTTTGTTATTGCCGATAAGATTATATTATAAAAAATGCGAGTCATGGAATGGATTTGAATTGAATATTTTAATTTAAAGTAATTTACCCTAATATTACAATATATACATGATTACAATACTATACTTTTTCTACGACTGCCCTTGAATTCCCGATATTAAATAAAATTCAATGTGTACGTATAGTTCGTTTCATTTACATACTAGTTCAATAAAAGAATTTTTCGCAAACACCCGCCCTTTTTTTTAATGCTTGATTAAATTGAAAATACAATCTTGAACAGACGTGAAACGATGTTTTTAAATAATCGTCTGTTATTCGTTTCTTTGGAGAAACTGAAAAATAGTTTATGAATACGGTTAAAAGAGATTGTATAACATAATAAAAAAAATCTCTTCATAGATTTTGGAACAAAAATTACACTATTATGGAAAATTGTCTCTTGGAAATTAACAACTTTCCAAGAAGTGATACAGGCGTTATTACACGCGATTTAAAACATTTTAAAACTCAATTTAAACTAAAATGGGCAGGTGTTAAAACAAGGAAAGATCGGTTTCCTAAATTCATAGAAATTACAGACTGCTGGTAGCACTGGCTTTAGAAAGTCAGTGCTGGCGCAGTAGTAAAATAACAACATTCCAATCCAACAAAAGGTAGAGTGAGCAAAGAATTCGATGAATTTACCCACCGAAGAAAACTTGTGCCTACCACCCGCAGCTGGTAAAGAAAAGATTAAATATCGTAAAAGGGCAATAAAACTGGATTTTGTAGTTACAAGCAGAACGGAGAAACAAGTTGTTTAACAAGTACAATAGAAGCGCCATCTATTTTTCTATTTGAAGGAAATCTCCAAGTTAAGCATTACTTTTATAGTAGTTGGTAAAGTATGCAGTGCTGAGACAGAAAACTCATTTGCCAGTCGATGCTACATTCAAGGACTTTAACATATTGGAAAAAAATAAGAGAGGGAAATAATTAAACTCTTAAATTCGGATTGTCTATTCTTAATGCCAGCATAGGATTTTCAAGTGTCTACTACATTTGGCTTATAAAGTTGCAATAAAAAATGGCAAATAAGAGGGAAAGCTGACGAGGAAATAGAGAAAGATAAAAATAAAAATTCAAGAAGCCTTTAAGGAATTAATCTCTTTGTAACTAAATATTCTGAAAGACGTATATGGGAATATTAATGATACTACTTCTAATTGGTGTCCCTCCGGTCCCGCGGTAGTATAACGAATTTCTGGTACTGGCCTAGACCTCATTACTAGTTAAAATTTTATCTTATTTCTAGTGGTCTAAAAGCAGATGTAAAAAATTTTTCTATAAGGAACTGAATAATTCTACTACAAATTAAGTATTAAGTGAATAGTTTCCAGTGAGCTCCACTCGTCCATAAACTCACGGACGTTTTGGAGCTATAATAATAAAGCATACCTTTTGCAAGAGACCTTCGAAACAAACTCTATCAACGATACCGACAAAATGTTTCCAGAAACATATTGTTCCAAAGAGCACACCAAAATTCACTAGTGTGCCAAATATCGTTAAAATCGATCATGAAAAGCTTAACGGAAATTTACCAAAGTATCATTTTGTCATTTTTTGTAGCTTTCGTGGCACTTAATAATTTATTTTTTGTAAAATTATTTATTTAGCAAGAAGTAAAATGTTCAACCACTGTACCATTGGTACTGCTATAAATTTTTTTTGTCCGAACAAAATTTCCAGCGGTTGATATATAGGCTTGCATCGTTTTGTCTGTTGTAGATTTAGGTTGTTCTCATTTAATATATAATATCTATCTTTTTATTAGTCTGTGATGTGATGTGATTGTCATTTATTACAGCTATCCTTTAGACTCTAAGACTAAACTTGGTAGGCCCCGTTCAGTGAGATTTTTGTTTTTAATTATTTAAATTTAATCTAAGAATTTAGTGTCAACAGAGCTCGAAAACATGTTAATAAAACATGAAACGTTGCGAATGAGAATAGTGACTTTAATCTAGACTTTACTTGAGTTTCATAAACCAGCAAATAATAAAAATTTATTAGGGACACGAAATGCTCAATCAAATTGTGCACACTGATAGAATAAATACCGCATAATATACTTACGTATATAAGACAAATATTACCTACCCTACCCTTAAGTTTTTGTAACATCGATCCTGCCGGCCAAACACAGCGCGATTTACAAAGGTTCAGAAACCTCAAATATCATCATCGACCCTCTAATCTCCCGGAACGCAATTCAGGTTTAATTACCCTCTCATCAAAAAAAGAGCAGATCTATTATCGTTTTCATGATATAAAAATAATTATTTTCTTTGAACATCTAATTATGCAGGAATACGAGATGGCCAAACTGACCTGCTTACAACGTTTGCGATAAAAAGACTACCCTGTCCTATTACTGCTTTAGATTGCCACATAGGCACTAAAATTCAAAATATATACCTTCAGCATAATTAGTAAATCGATACAGATAGAATGGGATATGCATGGGGTTCAAACAAACTGCATAAGTCAAAAGTTTCAGGTTCTCTATATTTTTATTTTATAAATATAACATAGTATGGAAAAGATTACTAAAAATAAAATCCCACCTGAATGCGACACATGCGATGTAATTAACTGGTGAAGAGATTATATCGTATTGAAAATCTTAACAAAATTTTAAGTTAAAAAAAAATGTTTTTGGAGTATTACGACAGACCAAAAACTAAAAGCAAGTCTAAAGACCAAAAATCTTATCCTTTAGTAATGAAATTGATGTTTGAGTTTTGGCTCCGCAATGAAGGTATCCGGAGATCATCTACCACCTGTCTTCAGCAAGCAGAAAAACTTTAAAAGTCAGAAATTTGCAGTTACTTAGTAAATTTCTGATTTATAAAATAATATATTTGGTGTTTTTTTCTTTTTTAACTTTTTTAGTCGCTAAAAACGTGATAAACTCTCCCCTGAAACGTCTAAAACTTAGTTTTTGTTTCCGTTCTTCAGACATCTTCTGGGCCGTATATGAATTATTTAATTGCAAATACAGCTCATAAAAGAAGACAACTAATACTTCATTATTTATTGCCTATTTATTTCGAAGAACCACTCTACGTAATTATCGAAAACACATCTCAGTGACTGATATTTCTGTAGAGCGCTAGTTCTGTAAATTTGTTTTACTCTTTTTGGAAACTAAATGATTCTTATAGAATTAAGTTATTTTAACCGTTGTGTTTATATTAGACCAATAAAAGTCAGCTATTAACGAAAACAATTTTTGAGACATTGTAAAGCAAATAAAAACATGAACAAATTTAGAATATAGCAAATAACGTTCTAAAAATTAAACAACGATTTATCCTCATTAGTACCATTAACTTTAAGTTATATTTAAAATAGACAAGGAATATTTATTGTAAATATTCTGCAATTTCTTGCAAACAAGAAACCAAAATCTAGCATAAATGTTCAAAGCAGAAAACACTGTATAATGGAAAACCTTATAGCTTTTACAACTCTTCTTCACTTAACTGAACCCCAATAAATGAATCATAAGATTTGTATAATTAAACTGGTTGGAGCAATTACTAAGAATTGCTAAATAAGCTTTTATTGAGCAACGACTGATTTTATTTCTTAAATCTTCTTGAGATCGTCCTCTCGCTATCCTCCAGCTTTTCATATTTGAAAATTAAAATTAAATGTGCAGAAAGGAGCTCGAAAATAATACCCCTAATGGGCCAGAGAGAAACACTGTTTCTTTAACTAAATTCTCTGTTGTATTTAATTGATGTACTGAATAAAACGACACATTGTTTCAACATCTGTGATAAAAGTCTGCAGAGAGCTTGAGAACAACTTGTTTTATCAACTGAAACTTAATTCATATTTGAATGAAATATAAGCGAAGCTTCTTAGATCTGCTAACGGAAAGATGCCAGGCCTGACTAGACACTTAACTATCTTCCAAGCGGTTTGCCTTCCTTGTCTAACTGCAAATAAATTGAACCTGTTGAACTTACTCAAATCAGATGGGGCTATACAAATTGACAGAAAGAGGCAAAGATGAGAATAAAATTGCGGCTTTCTACTAGAATGATAACGAAAGTGGAAATATTATTATAGGATACAAGATGCTCGAATAACTAGACCGAGGAAGATAAAAAAAGAAGCAAACAAAAAGATGTATGAAACTGAAGAAAATGGTGTATTTTTTATGTCTTCGGAAAAAGTTTCCTGAACACCTTCATTACAGACCCAGATCTTAAGGATCAACTTCAGCACTACAGAATAATATTTTTGGTCTTTTGGCTTGTATTACATTTTTGATACAGGAACAAACATGTTGTTTTAAATCATAACGGTCATAACAATTTTGTAATTAAAAACAAGACTTTGTAGAACATTTCTATGAATTTTACCATTTGCTATTTTCCATTATCAGGAGAAAACGTGATGTTATGTGCTGTGCATTTCTTAAGCTCTGTTATAGGTAGACTGGAAATTATTATGTGGTATATTTTAAATAATATAAAGTAGGTCATGACTATTAGTATGCAACACAACAATTTATTGCGGTTTGAAACTCTGACGGTAAGTAGAACAGCTAACATTTAATTTAAACCTGCATTAGACAACGGCTAATTTGCTGTGGTAAATTGTTTTTGTTTTCTGTATATTGTTTACCAACAAGAATAATAAAGCGAAATTAAATTTTATTTAAAGGAGAGTCAAGAGCTTCTTGCGAGCTTTAATATCGTTTTAACATTAAGTAAGGCCTAATTTTCCTCTTCTCAGCAAAAGTTGAACAAGCTTTGCTATAGTGCTATAATTTCTAAATGTAATTGAGGCGAATACCGTGAATATAAAACTTTTTAATTTTGATTATCTTTTGGGTTATCAAGTAGTTTACCTATAGTGTAACTGGAAAACCACGGAGTATACAGTATTCCGTGCCAAGACTGTGAAAAGTTGTACGTGGGGCAAACTAACAGGCGAATATCAGCAAGAGTGGAAGAGCATAAACTCAGCATCAGAAATAAACAAACAATCTCAGCTTTATTCCTACATCATCATGAAACCGGCCATAAAATAAATTTCGATGGGTGTAGGGAGATTGCCAATATAGAACATTATAAGACCAGAATAATCCGAGAAGCCATAGAAATTGAAAAACAAGGTGATTTGAATAAAACAGACGAATCTTTAAAACTACCAACAGTATGGAAGACAATAATCTAAAATCGCAAAAACTCAAGCGCAATTAGCGCAACAACAACAGCACCATCCGGAAAACACAAATAACGACCAACGCCTGCGAAGATATAACCTTCGGCCCCGAGTATAAAAGGAAGCGTCGCAGTCACCAACACTTCAGTCTCTATTCGGACGCGAGAAAGAAAGCTTCGAAAATGCCAAATGTGATTTTGGCGAAATGTCAGCAAAACTGTTCTTTTCAGAACGACAGTAGTGAACGGATGTACACCCGGAATAAAAACACATTGTATTTTTCCATCCGTGAAGGAGTAAAAATCAACAATATATATATATATATATATATATATATATATATATATATATTTTTAAAGAAAATGACTTTGAGCAGTTCTTTTTAGTTCTTTACGTATCTTTGAAAAAGGCTTAAGCAGCCGAAAAGTCAATTAATGAAAACATTTATGAAACCACCTTAGTGCTATATATATATATATATATATATATATATATATATATATATATATATATATATATATATATATATATATTAATTAGTTAGAGATGTTATTATTTTGGCTAAATTAATGTTGCAAATATGTAAACATTGATCCCTCATATACATACTTAATTTTTATGTATTTAAATTTTTATTTATGTAAATAAATTTATTTCAAACATTTTTTGTTTTTTGGTAATATTTTCTACCTGTAATAAGTCTTATATAAAAAAATGTTTTCGACATTGTCTACACTATCGACTGTCTTGATAATTTACAAAATGAGTGCAAAATGGTAACGCATAGTCCTCAGGCTCAAATAGAACGATGTAAGCTAACTTACCTTAGTCGGAAAGTGCTTTATTAGGGAGTTATATTAGCACATCAAAATTGTGTCTGCACAAAAAGCTACCACGTAAGTCGAATGCCAAAATTGGACTATTTAAGATAACTTAGCCTAGATCGAAAGTGCCTCGTTAAGGCGTTATAGAAAATCGAGATTAAAAAAAAAATTGTTATTTTTGATAAAAGATATGTTAACTTATTAATTTTTTTAATGTCATCTTTAAACTAATTTATTTTTACTGCATCCAAAACTCTGAACAAAATCTTTTTTTTCTGCTGAAATTACTGCAGATAGCGAAAATTAACAATACAAAAATTATTTCGCTATAAGATTGTCTCTCAGTAAAACAAAACTCGAAGGCTATTGGCCAAATAGTTTTAAAAATATTACCTTTTTGTACAGACCTTGTAAAATATGTTCTAAATAATCCTTCGAATTATCAAGGCAATGAATAATAAAAATCATTCGGAATTATTACAAGTAGTGAAAATTATTTACCCACAAACTAAGTTTAAAAGTTGTTTATCACAACGGAACAAGATTTGAAGAATTTCATAGCACCTACCATCCAAAAAATATGTCAAAGGAGCTTTTTACTATTTTGCGCAGACCATTTGTATTTTGTAAATTGTCGTTGGGATTATCAAGGTAGTCGATATTTAAACACAATATAAAAAAATTATTTACGTACAATCGAATCGCACGGATCAATGTTTACACATTTGCGTATCACCTACAATTCAAAAAAAAATGTCAGAAAAGTCCTTTTATAGTACTAGCCTCACATACCAAATTTTATCCTCTTTGCTGAAAGGTATTTTTTTATTCAAAATAATAAGATATAATAATAGTATCTCAATTACCATAATTAAAAGATTATCTGAAAACCTTCGTTATACGAAGGGTGAAAGGTAATGTTCGATAGTTTGTTAAACTTAAAGACTGGAGTTGTCTTTAATTTTGTTGCTGTATATACTATTATTACGTATCAGCCCCTACTATATGATAGGGATACAGTAAAGTCAAAATCTTATTGCTATGGTACTTTTATACTATGTGTCTCAAAAAGGCATAACTGCCCACGCTCTTATGATTACTATACCGTTACTACTAAGTTACCAACCTTAAGTAACAATTTCCAAATATAGGAATAATTATTTTCGACCATAAATGTCAGTTTCCTTGAACTTCGTATTCGCCAGTTTGATTGTTCATGAAATATTCCTGTTCTTTTGACGTTGTATTTTTTTCAATATCTTGGTTCGTTATAACGGTTTTAACCTATACACTTGGCATTGTAGGCTAAGAGAATTAATTCGGTCTTCGATCAGTAGTTGTTTTATGATCAGTTATATGTCGTTTAGCCTAAATAGTAGGTATAGTGAAAATAATTATGTAATTTTGACTTAACAACGTGTAATTGACCGAGGAGATTTGAGGAACTTCTTTAGTTTCTTTCTTCTAATTTTTTTTATTTCTCAGCAATATCTTTGAATAAATTGTAAACTTTGCTTGAGGCTGGGCAATATAGTACACATAGTATAGACTGATATAGTCAAAAGCAGTGTTATCGTTTATTTTTCTTTTATTACGAGTAATCATATCCTCCGCATAAAATCCGGAAGATGAATTAGATAGACCTATGATATTTTCACATGAAAAAGAGGATAAACATATAAATACCAGCAGTTGCAAAAATCTTTGAGCGATGTCACTTCAAAGTCAGACTGACAAGTCAGTGACAAAATGAGTAATAGAAAACAATTTTCGGGTTTTTTGCATCTACAAGCGAAAAAAATGGTATTAAATCTAATAAAATATTACTAAAATGAAAATTCACCGGCCAATTTCCAGGAGACAGTAGCAAAAGCTCTGAGAATTGGTAGAAGGACTGTGCAAAAAATTGTGCATGAAAAAAAGCATAATTTACTACCGAAGAAGATTAAGAAATGTACACGAAAAAGCCAAAGACAGAAGACTTAAGTGACATGTAAAAATGGATGTTCGTAATGCAATTTACGATTTATACACATCAAAAACTAATATAACCCTTTAAGTTTTAAAAGAAGCTTTAAAAAATCGAGGCATATTGGAAATTGGATTAAAATCGTTGTCAAAATTAATAAAAATGTTGGGTTTTCGATATAAAGATGACTGTAATCGAAGATTTTTATGGAAGTTGCCATATATAGAAAGTCAGCGGATGTTTTTAAAGAAATACACGGAAAATGTTAACTCAAAAATTAGAAACGTGGTATTTTTAGACGAGACTTGGATATTTTCTAATGGAAGTGGTTCGAAATCTTGGCAGGACGAGTCTGTAAAAAGTCTCAAGAGAAAAAAGGGATATAGAACGGGGAAACGGTTCATCATTTTGCATGCAGGTTCTTTAACAGGATTTCTTCCAGGTGCAAGTTACTGTTTTCTTCAACATCTGAAAGTATGGACTACCATGATAATATGAACTGTTTGAAAAGTGGTTAAAAGAACAACTGATTCCAAATTTAGATGCTCCATCTTTAATCATTCTGGACAATGCATCTTATCATTCAAGAATCTTAAATAAACAACCTACTTCATCCTGGAAGAAAAGTGATATTTATGACTGGCTAATAAAACAAAAACAAAATCCTTTACCCAATATGCTGAAACTAGAACTTCTTTTAATGGCAAAATCTATTTAAAAACCAACAATATATGCCGTAGATGAAATATTACGGGAAAATGGACACGAGGTTTTACGACTGCAGCCATACCATTGACAGTTTAACGCAATAGAATTAATATGGGCTGGGGCAAAATCATATTACGAAAAACACGTGAACGATGGTCTTACATCAGATGAAGAGCACATTGTTTGGCAAGATTCATTAAATTATATTACGCCGGAGTACTGGAAGAAATCGGTGGAACATACGGAGAAATTAATATGGGATTGGTAGAATCGAGAACGAGTTCTAGATGTCAAAATAGCGGCAATGATCATTGCGCGATTTGAGAACGACTCAGAAGATGAGGACTTTTTAAGTGATGATGATATTTTTTAGTCTATAATATTAAAAAGTTTCTGAAGGATTATATTAGTCTTTGACGTGTATAAATCATAAATTGCACTATGAATATCCATTTTTAAATTGTAACTTAAGTCTTTTGCCTTTGGATTTTTTCGTGTACATTTCTTAATCTTCTTCGGAAGTAAATTATGTTTTTTTTTTCATGTACAAATTTCTGTATATTCCTTATACCGATTCTCAGAGCTCTTGCCACTGGCTCCTGGATATTAGCCAGTGAATTTTAATTTGAAATTTTTTTTATTAGATTTGACACCATTTTTTTGCTTACTTTTTTAGTACATTTGTAATTTGGTAGGCAATAAATAAATAATTATAGAATACTTGTTCCAATTTTAAAGCGTGTTTAATATAAGTAAATGTTTTTATTAATTACAAGACAAAATTTGATATACAAAAATCGGTAAAATCGCTTTACCAGAAACTCGGGCCTAACGAAAAATACATATATATATATATATATATATATATATATATATATATATATATATATATATATATATATGCCCGTATTTTTAACATGCATGGCCTTTAATTTTAGACTGAAATTTAAAGAAATCGGATAAGTATTTTTTTAGCTATGCCGCGAACAGACTGACGGACAGACAGACTTGAGAAAACATGTTTTCCGACATCTAGGGACCCTTAAACGTAAAGATCTGAAAAAATCTCACGAGGGAAGTAGTAACTAATTATCTTGTGTTTTTAATAAAAGTGTATAATATTTTTGCAAAACAAATTTTTTTTGTTATCACAATACAAAAAAAACAAGTTTTCTTTGCACAGGGGTGGCCCGCATTTAAATAAATGACACTGTATAAGTGGTTAGATTTTTAGGTCAAGAGGGGCTCCTAATTTTTGGTGATTGATAAAAAAATCTCACTTTTATTAAGTGGCTGTATAAACAGATAAACAGAACATATCCTGATTGTTCCACTGATTCGAACCGCCTTCCGACTTTATTAAGGCGGTTGCCTTTTGTGTATTTTTGTTTTTGCCAACCAAATAATTTTAACCAAATACTTATTTAGCGAATTTTAGTAGTAACTAATTATCTTATGTTTTTAATAAAAGTGTATAATATTTTTGAAAAATAATTTTTTTTTGTTATCACAATACAAAAAAAAACAAGTTTTCTTTGCACAGGGGTGGTCCGCATTTAAATAAATGACACTGTATAAGTGGTTAGATTTTTAGGTCAAAAGGGGCTCCTAATTTTTGGTGATTGATAAAAAAATCTCACTTTTATTAATTGGCTGTATAAACAGATAAACAGAACATATCCTGATTATTCCACTGATTCGAACCGCCTTCCGGCTTTATTAAGGCGGTTGCCATTTTGTGTATTTTTGTTTTTGCCAACCAAAAAATTTTAACCAAATACTTATTTAGCGAATTTTCTTATTCAGTCCCTCGGCATTTAATATATAAAATAATATTGAGTGGCTATCTTAATAATATTGCGTAATATAATAAAAAAAAACTATTTTCTTTCTCCCTGTATATTTGTAAATAGCCCATCGAGATTTAATAGCTCGATAAAAGAATCACACAACATTTTTGTATTTGCTGTGTTTTCTGATTTGATTCATAATGTTGGTGACCTTTGGACCCCCACGATAACACCGCATTCGACTATTCCAACAATTTTTCATTTTTTAATTTTGCATTTTGATATAGGAAATCTCTGCTTCTATTTTGAATAGTACCTTCTACTCAACTACTTATAAAAGTGGTAGAATTAATAATGCGAACGCGGGAAAAGCATATATTTCTAAAAATCGGGAAAACTACAACTACTAGTAATGTAAATATGCAGTATTTAATTTTTTTGGATATTTTGAAAATTCAGGATATTCTCTAAAACTTTGATCTATATCACTTTTAATTGCTTTGTAAATAAATCATCAAGAACCCGTTAAAAATCTATACAGAATTTTTAATTCATTTATTTTTTAATTTATAAGAAACTTGAACATCCAACCTAAGACTATTATCAAATTGCACATGTCTGAGCTGCACGGGCTTTAACATTGTTAATATGAATATTTGGGCTGGAGATATGTCCATATCTCTATTTAATGTTTTAATAAACAGCCAAAGCACTAATCTCATCTAAAAAAAATGATCACTAATAAATCATTGCATGCAACATTGCATTTCGGCAATATAGATTAGTAAATAAAAATGGAAAACACATTTAGTATATTTAAAAAAGCACGCCAATGTGAAAATACATATTCAATTTATATATTTACAAGTGTGGAAACATATTATGACCAACATTAAACTGGAAGCAAATATTCTCCAATTTAACTTCCTAATTACGTTGCCACTGAATAGCAAGTTTAAACAAGAGAACAACGTGACTTGCAGCTTTATTTCGGATAGCAGGCATGTAGTCAGATCGTTATGTCCTCTAACCATTTTTAAAGTTTTAACCATCTTACTTTAACCAACTTCGGCGTTAAAACTTGTCTTTTATTCGAAACAGCAAAATATAAACTTGTTAAACTTGATTGTAAAACTTTCTAACATAACTGGAATTATTTTTTTTTTGGTTCTCTTAAAGGCGAATTTTCTCTTTATTGACCAAAGTGGCCATTGTTACGATGAATTTATACTTTATAGAAAATTAATACATACTCGAATTATATTTCTTTTGTAAAGATTTCTGGGAAAAATTTTAGTATTAGGGGATTGGCATATGCTTTCTCTTATATAGGTTTCAATTTAACTGTAATCAGAATGCTTTCAAAAATTAGTTCTTCGCAAATACTTTGCTGGATCTGCTAAATATTAAATACCAATAATTAACACATTGAAATAACGTTAAACATAATATTTACAGTTTTGCAATGGCCCATATTTGTCTATCGATAAAATTCACTAAGTATTATATTATATTATATAACTCATCCAGTCAGTGGCGTATATAAGGGGGGGTAATGGGGGTAATTATTCCCCCCCACCATACAAATCGATGACAAAATTATTTTAAATTCTCATTCGCGGATTCTGAACATTAAACTTTATATAACAGAAGGGTATAAGGCTTGTGTATTGAGATTAAGAAGTGCCTTTTTTTTGGTCGTCAGTTTTGTTTAATGTAGAAAAAACTTGTAAATTACCCCTCCTATAACTCCAAGCTGTATACGCCCCTGCATCCACTCAATAGTGTAATGAGGTCTATCTTTAGAAGATAACGAAAAAGGTAACAGGTTTGATAAATGTTTCTCTATTAAATTTAATGACTAAAAAAGGACACCCATTTTTTATTTTCAGTTTTTCAAATACTCCCATTCCAGATTCAACAAATATAGATCGTATGGTTCGAGAGGGATATTTAAGTAAAGTCAATTTATTAATTGGGTGGGAGCTCTGAAATGAATTTTTTTGCGCTGTATAATTTCTCCGTTGTCATTCTTTCCGTATAGTTATACATTTTAAAATATACATTCTTTATATCGGAATGTAGACGACATTATTCATATTCAGGTACTCTGGTCAAGGATTCTTTGTGTTTCTGAATCCATGAAAATACGGTTGTACACCCAAAAACTTTTAATCATTTATTTTAAACACGAATCTCTTATAGTTACATGTTTTTCCTTTCATCTTTTTTATTTTACTTAATTTACTTGTACTTGTTCTTGCAAAACTAAAGATTTATGAGGTAATTTATGGATTTAATGGTAGTATTGGTGATATTATTATTCGGTAATATTGCCTAAACCATGATGGCGGCCTAGAGAAACATTAAAAAAATGAATATTAAATAAACTAATTATCCAATTTCCTCAAATTTTGCACAAAAATCAAGTGTTACATAAGATTGAATTGGTGACATTTTGGCGTGAAGACATCAAACAAAATGGCGGCCTAATAAAATATTTAAAAAATCGGCCTGCAAAAATACCACACTGCTAATTAAATTAATTTCAAATTTTGTGCACTCATTAAATATGGTATATTAATAAAATGAGAAAGTTGTGGTACGAATTCAATATGGGGAAACAGAATGTCGGTTAAATATTTTTTACTTCCCTCGTAAATGAGATTTTTACGTTTCAGGGTCCGTATATAGATGCCGAAAAACATGTTTTCTCAATTCCGTCGGCCTGTCTGTCTGTCTGTCGGTCTGTCTGTTCGCGGTGTAGCTAAAAAACAACTTACCCAATTGACTTCAAATTTTGGCCAAAAATTAAGTGTCATATGGGGATGACCTGGTAACATTTTGGTAAAAATTCAATATGGCAAAACAAAATGGCGGCCTAGTGAAATGTTAAAAAATGTAACTTATCTAATTTATCTCAAATTTTGTACAAAAATTAAGTATTATTTAGGAATTAACTGGTAAAATTTATGGTACGAAATGGCAGCTTAATAAAATATTTAAAAATTGAGCCTGAAAAACAACTTAATGGCTGATTTCAAATTGTGTGCCTTAACTAATTATGGTTATAGTGGTCTACCAGTGAAATTGTGGTACTAATTCAAGATGGCAGAATAAAATGGCGCTCTGTCTGTCTGCCAGTTCGCGGCGTAGCTTAAAAACTACTGATCAGAGTGACTTCAGATTTTAATACAAAATTAAGGGCCATATGAGGATGACCTGGCAATATTTTGGTAAAACTCCAATATACTCGAATAAGATGGCGACCAAGTGGAGCGTTAAAAAATTATTACTAAAAAACCAATTATTTCAAATTTTGCACAAAAATCAAGTCTTACATAGGAATAACTAAACTGGTAACATTTTGGTATAAATATAAGATAGCAAAACAAAATGGCGGCCTAATAAAATATTTAAAAAATCGGCCTGAAAAACTACTCATTTGATTAATTTCAAATTTTGTGCACGCATTGAGTGTGATATAAAGATAAACAAGTGAGGTCCTGGTACGAATTCAAGATAATGGAATAAAATAGCCGCCAAATAGGTTTTTAAAAAATCAACGTATAAAATTCAATTGACTTTAAATTTTGCAGAAAAATGAAATGTGGTGTAGGGAGAAACTGGTACGAATTAATTCATCATGACGTAAGAAAATGGCGGTATGTGTCAATGTAAAAACTACTTATTGAATTTAATTTATTCTCAGTTATGCCCAAAAATCAAGTGCCGCATAGGTAGAAACTGGTAGAATATTGGTGGGAATCCAATATGATGGAACAAAATGGCGACTAATTAGTATATTTGAAAAGATAGTATATATATGTGTTACTAAATGATTATGTACTGAACTAAATTAGGTCACAGTTCACTATTCCTAAAAATCCATAAAGAGGGAAGTTCCGGTTAAAGGAAATTTACCTATTTTTATACTTTTGTCTCAGCTTAATGATGTAAAGGAAATTTACCTGAAAAATTTTTATAACGAACTTTTATGAATAGTGATTAAGTCAGTATACAGTCTAAAAGTCATATCAACGTATTCGTATTACAACAAAATAAATTTGTTTTTAGTATGAGTTTTTTTCAATCAAAGTAAATAGTGAAAGAAAATTACAGCATAAGTCAACTTTCTACAGTTTTATTGCTTTTCGAACTATAATAGCGAGTATATCATAAATGTAAGATGTAGGTGTAATTTTGATGTAAATGTATCTTATATGTTACAATGCTGGTTCAGGCAACTTATTTCTGTATAATTTTTCACTAGACTGGCAAAACTTATCCCAAACAAACAGTTCTGTAGATATTTAATTTTTAGCCATTCTTTAATACGCCGCCGTAAATTATTTTAGCTTTTTCCGCTAATTCCGCCTGATTCTTTTAACTTTGCTTTAATTTCATCTCATTTCTTTTAAATTCTCGTTCCTTTCGTATTCATATTTTATTCAGTAAGCTTTAATTTTGCGTACCCTGTCTTGTTCTTACGATCATTTCTAAATGTCCTTTAATTATTTCCAGCTAAGCGGTTTTTAAAATTTGTTTTTCTTTTCTTCATTTGTCAATATTGGTAACCTCGCTTTTCAATTTTTTTAATTCTATAAGCTCTAGCTCCTAGTTCTTGTTTTCATTAATTTTAATGCCGAAAAATAGCTTGGTTTTAGGAATTCTTATTTCTAAAAAAATCATTAGGTATGGTGTCTGTGATTTCATTCACTATTTGATTAGCTACATAGATTAATTCGTTCGCTATTCTTGTTTAGTTTATTAAAGTAGGATTATAGCTTCAGCCTTTTTATTTTTCCAAACCCACGAGATATTTTCTTAAGATATTTACTTATTATAGATTATACATTTCTATTAAAATTGAGCCAATATATCATTTATCTTAATTTATTGCAATGTTTGCAGTAGATCTGCCTTGTTTAGAGGGACAAGGCTGAGTTCCCTCCTTTTGGTACATTTTTTCTGCATCTTACACAAAATAAAGATCAACATTAACATTCCTATAAGTAAATAAATCAGTTGATTGAAAGAGAAAAAATGATAAAGCACTGATTAATAATCCAAAAAAGTCGGCAAACATTTTATTTATAAGTTTTTTGGAATCTATTATTAGGTTAAATTTTATTCATAACTCTTTAAATTATTGTTCTTAAATAAATATTATTTATTAAATATATTTTGATTTCGTGTCATTAATTACACTTTTTTATTTACGCAGAACATATTTGAAATTTTCTCAACACATATATTCTCCCGTCGAATTAACAAATAAATCGCAATATTTAATTTTTACCAAAACTTAATTGAACAAGACTATATATATTTCGAAATATCGCAGTTAAACATGGGTACTATGTTTTACAATAATTGCAATTCGGTCCAATATTCAATTAATTAACAAACGCTATTTTCTCTCTATCTATATATTTAGAGCTACAAATATAATTTTATTGTTTTTTAAACAGATACTGTTTTCAAAATAAGCAAATTTATTTAGTCATGAATAAATTGTTACCAGTTATTTTTGGTATAAAATATTATCGTATAGTATACTGTTCACAATCTTATTTGGAATATAATGAAAAACTTACATACTTCTGAAAGGCGAAGAAAGTAGGATATAGCAAGCATACTAACAGCTTCACCCTTCCAGAAACCATATCTGACACAAGATAAGAAATACTAAACGATAATAGTATATTATTTATTAAGCAAGTAATAACCGTTACTTGCGTGAAAAATACTATGCTTTTGCCACGACTATAACTCAATATAAATAAAACAAGTTTATTATTATTTAAATTTTGTAAGTGCACTTTTTCACTATCCCTGGGCAGCGCTACATTGCTGTAGAGCTTGGGCCAATATATGTAGGTATGTTTGTCATTTAAGGAGCATATATTGAAGCTATGTCGAAGTACTGCTTCTGGTTGCTATGTTCTGAGGATAATAAAAAAAGAGCTAAATTTGGCTCGGCGCGACTGGCCTATAGTATGGTATTGCATTTTGGGGGAATTAAGCAGAGTATCTAATTAACACGCTGTTGGTGCTTCAGAAGATAGCTCTATGATGCGTACGTGGCGTAAATGTGAGGGAGTCATGTAAACCTGTGAGTATTCTGTATTTAAGAAATAACTTAAATACAGAATACTCACGCTGCATTCTTTATACATATTAGAGGCTGTCTACCTAATTTACAAAAAATATCATAGACTCTTGCTTCATCAAATCAATGTACATAACACCCGACAAGAGGGTATACTGCCGCTACCTCTCCGACGTACATCATTAATCAGGAACTCTTTAATTTATAATGCTAAGAAGGTTTTTAACTATTTACCGAGTTGCAAACCATTCTTACAAAATATTACAATCTTCTAGAAAACAGTTAGTCGGTCAAAGTCAAAATAAGCTTTATTGTCTAAGACACAAGAATCTTGTTGACAAAACATGATACAATAATTTATGTAGCACTGAATATACAAATAAAATATAAAATACAACACAAAAATTACCTAACGATTATGTATAAAAACTCAAAACATCTAAATGGTAAATAAAAAAAATAATTTCCAGTAAACTTTACCAAATAATGTTTAGTTTTACTTGTATGTCAAGGATAAACTTTATATTTCCTAAGACACACATACAAAATACAACACAAAATTTAAAAAATGCAAAAAAATTTGAATATTGACGATTAGAATATTAATAAATGCTTTTAAAGGGTAACTAAAAAATCTCATTCAAACTATAATAAGCTTTACCAAGTAATGCTCTTTTTACAGTTCTCCTAAACAACTTTAAGCTTTGCAAACATTTAATTCCTGTAGGCAAATGGTTAAATATCTTTTTTCTTTCGTAAAATATTGATTTTTTGGTCAGAGCTGAGGTGGGCAACGGCAGACGAATATTAAAATTAGCATAACCTCTAGTTTCATATGTATTGGCTGGTTCAGCAAAATTTCCCCTGTTTTTAAAAACCAGGCTAACGGTTTCCAAAATTACCAGTGATGGCAAAGTTAGGATCTTTTTGGATATGAAAAGTGGTTTACAGCTGTCGCGAGAGTTAACTCCAGACAACAGTCTCACTACCCTCTTCTGCAACACGAAGACATAATTAAATAGCCCTAGTCCACAGAAACCCCAGAAGGCAATACCATATCTGAGGCGTGAGTTCACCAGTGCAAAATAAACATCCCTAGCCAAAGAAGTTCCAAGCTTAGAAGAAACAGTACGGACTGCATAGCAACCAGCTGATATTTTTTTACAAAGAAACATGGGGAATAAACTTGAGGTGGGCGTCGATATTAAGACCAAGAAATTTTGTGTTAAAGACACTTAAAAGGTCAGTATCGCCGAGATTTAAGTGGTCGATTTCACAACCAAAACCGACGATGCGGGTCTTACCGACATTCGGAGAAAGACAGTTACTGTCACACCATTCCTTAATCTTGCAGAGATCCGCTGAAATAGTGTCAAGCAGAGACTTTTATCGCTATTGTGCCACAGGATGGTGGTGTCATCTGCAAAAAGCGTGAATTCACCCTGGATATGAAGAAAGGTTAGATCATTGATGTACAGAAGAAAGAGAAGGGGTCCAAGTACAGAACTCTGTGGTACATCAGATGCTATACTCCCCTCCTCAGACCTAAGTGATCCAATACAGACTGCCTGCTTCCTTTCTCCCAGGTATGACCTAAACCGTTCCAGCGATGTGTCCCTAAAGCAATATTTTTCAAGCTTAAGCAGCAGTATTCTGTGGTTGACACAGTCAAAGGCTTTAGATAAGTCACAGAATACCGCTGCCGTGGCATGATCGATGTTAAGGTACTGGTAGAGTTTTTCCAAAAATGTGAATATTGCATCACCCGTATTCTTGTTGGCTTGAAACCCAAATTGTTCGTCAGTTAGAACTCCGTGGCGATTCAGGAAGGATAGCATTATACTTAGAGTGAGTCTTTCAATAATTTTGTAGAGGGTGGCGATAAGCGATATAGGCCTAAAATTCGACGGATCACTAGTGTCGCCCTCTTTATGAATTGGAATCACTCGTGCTAGCTTGAGACAGGAGGGAAACATCCCTGTTGCCCAAGACTCGTTAATTGCCTCCGCCAGGGATTCCAAAACATTGTCTGGTAAATTCTCAAAAATTTTTATGGTAAGGCAATCTTCCCCTGAACTATTTTTAATTTTAATGACCACAATAACATTCCTAAGTTCGTTAGCATCAGTATTAAAAAAGGTGAAAGATTGGGTTATGGTAAGATCTGCAAGGTAAGTTAGAGGCTCTGTATTACTGGTAATTCCATTGGTTAATTTATCTGCTATAGTGCAATAATAAGTGTTCAGGGTGTTAACATCTAATTCAACAGGAGCTCCGCCCACTTTCTGTCTAAACTCATTGACCATAGACTAGCATTCTTTTTGTTTATTGGCAGCATTATAAATTCTTTCAGAATAATACTTATTTTTTACCAGTTTAATCAACTTTCGATATGTGGATCTGTATTTTTGACAATATACCCAGAACTAGTTATTGTCTGTGAATTTCCGAATATAATGGTAGCTTCGCAAATTGGTAGCTGAAACCTTGAGCCCGACGGTCAGCTATGGTTTTTTATTTTTTTTTTTAATTTGCTTTAAAGGAAAATGTTCTTTAAACATATCAATAATTAAATTATGAAAGGCTTTTAAAGGGAGTGAACTTTGAAAAATTACATTCCAGTTTATTTGATTGCAAGCTCGGTAAATCCATCATAATTAGTCCTACTATAAATTCTCCCTACTCTACTCTTTCTCTTAGGAGTATCTGCAAGTATTGGAATATCACAGATAATAGCTTCATGGTCTGACAGACCAGCATTGATCACAGAACAAGTTATATTTTTTTTACTAAAATTTGAGCAGATATAATTTATGAGAGATGAGGAATGCTTAGTAAATCGAGTTGGAGAGTCAATGGGCATGGTCAAACTGTAAGACTCAAGCAAATTATTAAGTTGCAAAGTATATAGAGAATATTCCAAAATGTCCCCCGCTAAAACAACCCTCGAATGACATGGCACTTCTGACGGAAGCTCGTCAAGTGTTAAAAGTTAAAGTTAAGGCCTTATTGCTGAGCAAAGCTTATTTGTGTTTTGATTTATTATAATAGTTCTTAATTTGATATTTTTTTTTAAATTCATAGTTCATAGTATTTTTATTTTATTTTTTTATATATTTTTTTGTCGAAAACCTTAATTGTGTATGACCGTTTTTGTGTTTACATGTTTAGTTACCTAAGACAATTTTTAATTTTAAAATTGTAATTTTTCCTTATTACAGCTTTATCAGTGAGATTTAATCTTTAAACAATAAAGCGTATTTTGACTTTGTGACCTTGACTATATAATACAAATGTATGTAGTTTATAAATATAAAATGCTAATAACATACACATACAGGATATATTTATTTTTTTTTTCACTTTTTACTTATTATATTTTCAAATAACTAAGAAGGTACATAAAATTTCTAAATCTCTTACCTCTGTTGCCAGGTAAACATTATCCGGTGCTTCTTTTATAAATCTATTAATTTCCATTGGGGTGAACGTTTTGGACTTATTTACTCTGTAACCTTTCGGTTTTCGTTTCAAAAATGCACGTAATTTATGGTAGGTTTCAATACTATATTTTCTTTAATAGCAAGCGTACTGTTTAACATCGAGTAATGTGCTCATAATGAGGATTTAGTACTTTTCTGACAATATCCAAAATACCTAGGCAAGAAGGTAGTTTTCCGAAACTTCGCCACTCCATAAACAGTTTATACACAATTTCATACTTTTTTCTTGAAATTGCTGGTAGTAGTTCACTCGAAATGATTTTGGCTGCTTCAATAATATTTGACGTAATACTATCAATTTCACTTTGATCTCGTAAATTCCTTTAAGAGAATTTAACTTTTAAGAAACAAATTTAGGAAACACAATTTATTAGGTATCAATATAAATGTGACAGCATATAAAATATGGCGTCGCGTAACGTGCCGATTATGCTCTTTTGTTTTTTCATGGCATTCGAGATTAATTAATAACCGCGATATTAGACAGTATATCGGGCAATACAAACAGTAAAACGATGGAAGTGTTTTGTGATTGGTTGCAGTAATGAAGTCGTTACTCACGGGTGTGATGTCTATTATCCACGGCATAGGTAATTAATAACATTATTTAACTAAAATCGCTTTTATAATAAAGAAATTATTTGATACACGTAGAAAAATCATATTAAAACATTAAACTAGAGCATGACGTCCCAAGTTATGTTTACTAGGAATCTAAATAAAATTAAATACCAGAGGTGGAACAAGAGTAAAGTCCCTATAATACGAAATGTATATTACTATATCGCCTATAAAGAGCTCGTCAAAAAGAACGTCAAAGGGTTTTTTTTGACATGATATTTAAATGCCAGTCGTTCCGAAACTTCTCAATCGATTGAGATAAGCTTTTCGGATTCTAAAAGCTTGTTTCATGTAAAATCAGCTGCCGGGTATGCTTTTCTTAAGTTATTTTCCTTTGGCGTTGTACAGGATAATGTAAAAAATGAGAATTTTCAACAAGATATATTTTCTTTAAGGTTTTCCTCATTATTATGTATTAGTATTTTGAAGTCTAAGCCAATATCTCGGTATGTTTTTGGCAGTTTCTTGGTTACTGCCTTAGAGGAAGAATAAAAATAGAGTTCATTATTTACATATTTAGCCACTGCCAAGATTACCTGACAGTATAAGGTCGATCGTACGACGATGCCAAGCCTAGTCAGGCACACCAATGTTTATACCAATTTATATTACGGTAAATATGTTTAAACACGATGAAATATAATTTTCATACAAATAATAGTAATGTATTTCCAGTATTAGTTTCTAAGCAGTATAAAGAAATTACTTTTATTGCAAAATAATAAAATACAAACTAAAATACTCAAAGTCTCAGATCAGATTTTACCAGTAACAAGAGTTTTAGTTAGCTATGGCAAACCCGATCGACAATTCCACGTATTAGACCATCCCACTGTGGTATTAGACCATCCCACTTTCATTAACATTATAGTAAAAAAGTATAATAGTCTACACTAAACATTGTTACAGGGTCAACTGACCGGCGCGGCGCACCAAGCTTTTCTTAGCGTCACTACTGCATGTGTTTTAATGTATTATTGTGTATTTGTTGATATGGCTCAAATCTTCTAATTCTATGTTGCCGTACTTCAAGAAGCAGCGTTTTAAAGGTGCGGTGATATTAGAAAAACATTAATTTTTTAAATATTTAATAAATAAATTTTATTTAATTTATCTTGGACTTTGCGAAACTAGGAGCTTTAGTTGATCTAACTATGGTACGGCAATGTGAGTTTGTAAAAAAATGGCAGTTTAAGTTTCGAATTTTCTTTTAATCACTAAGCAAACAGCAAGATTTCCTTTTCCAGAAGACATGTCTAATGGAAGATACCTTATTCACTTATTTTGGGTCACATGACGTATTGACCGATCCGGTTCAGTATAATAGAACGTTTTTTCGTCAGGGGGTCATGTGAGAATCTTCAGAAAAAATGATACAAAAAAGACTCTGAGGTGATTTTTTTTGCCGATTAAATAGTTTTTCCTATCAGAGAATTAAAATAATTATAGAATATACCTATACTATATTAAAATAGTCGAGTAAAACGCCCACGCTCAAAAAAACGTACTGCGATTTCGAAAATCACTGGATTTTGGATGAAATCTGGGGAAATAATAAAGTTTCGGATGATTTCGCGCCTTTTTTTTTAATTTTCACTAGAGTTGGGCCAATTTTTTGTGTGTTGTCAGGTACAGAAATTTAAATGATGATTCTTTGGGTATTAAAAGTAAAAATGTGTTCGTAAACATGTTCTAAAGTAGTTAGAATTTAAGATTTAGGATATTGAAAAATAAAAAAATCTTTTATTTTTTTTTGCTATTAACATAGAAAAACAATATGACAATTGGTTATTCTATTCGTATCTAATAGCGCTCGCTTTTCTTTTTCCTTTCCTCTTGCGAGGAAAGTATTCCAGTTAGAAACATGTTTTCTCAGTTCCGTCGGTTAGTCTGTATGCTTGTCCGCGACAAAGCTCAAGAATTGATTGTCCTATTTATTTCAAGTTCTGGTTAAAAATTAAATGTCATATGATGATGACGTGGTAACATTTTGGTGAAAATCCAATATGGCTGAAAATATTACTAAGAAACCGCTTATTCATTTTATCCAAATTTTGCAGAAAAATTAGATTTGACATGACCATCAACTGATAAGTTTTACTACAAATCCAAAATGGCGGCCTAATAAAGTATTGTGTGTCAATACAGAAAACTACTACATCGATTATGTTCAAATTTTGCTCAAAAATCAAATATTATATAGGAATGAACTGGTGAAAATGTTGAGACAAATTCAAAATAGGGAATAAAACGGTGGCCTAATTAAATGTTTAAAAATATCTGAAAAAAGTACTGATCGGATTGATTGATTGATTAATGACATCCCCATTTTAAATATTTATTACTAAAAATGTACGAATTGCTCACTTCATATCGATTTTTAATCAAAACTGTATAAATATTAAAATTCGCTCGCATTCTAGGCATTCCTTCACTCATTTTTGAAATATTTCTAAAAATGTATGATATTTATTTTCAAATACCCCCAGATTCCTACTTTGTTTCAGCGAAATCTACACAAATGTTAAAATTCCGCCGCCATGTTGGCATTACAATCTTGAATTTTGAAAATGTTGACAAAAATTCATGATATGCAGTCTTAGATGCCCCTAAATTTTAATCAAATCTGCAAAAATTTTAAAATTAGTCTGCTATGATGGTGCCGCCATTTTTAATTCTCAAATATTGACTAAAAATTTTATTCTTAAATACTTCTAGATACTGATATTTCAGCCGAATCTGTACAAATGACAAAATTCGTTCGCTATATTGGCGCCACCATTTGGTTTTTTGTTGTGCATTCTTGAATAATGCCCACAAATGTTAAAATCATCCGTCCAACCTGTTGACGTTGTCATTTTGACACCGCTATTTCGAATTTTTAAATGCTAACACTTTTAAATTTCCCTAGGCACTGATTTTCAGTTTTAGCTACACAAGTAACACAATTCGTCTGCCGTATTGGGGCCGCCATTTTGGATTTCTAAACGTTGACTAAAAAATTCGGATTTTTTTATATCTGAAAGTGTATGCATGTCAAATTTGAAAATAATCGGTAACGGAAGTGCTGAAAAATCCATTACAAGATTTGAACCAGACATAGATACAATCAGACGAATAAGAAGCCAATAAAAGCGCGTTAAAAACATTGATTTTAGTTTAAAACTCTATCACCCGTATTAACTAAAGAGGTTTAACTTTAGACAAGGTCTAATTTGACAGTTACAGGTTTAAGATGAGATTTTCAAAAACTGAACAAATAATTTTTCTAAATGTCACAATTACAAAATGATAGTGACATAAGGCAAACTTAACTAAAAACTAAAGTTGAATAATATATAAATAACTAATTTCCTTTTAAACTTACCTAACTTAATGGTTTGATTTTAGATAGTGAAGTAGAGAACGATTATTTCTTTGAAGTTTGTAAAAATACCTATTTGCCTCATTAAGGAATAGGTAAGAATCCTTCTTTTTGTCAACGATAATGAAGCATGGCTCATTTCTTCATTTTCGTACATCAAATATTTTAACAGGTCGTCATTTTGTTTCTCTATATTGAATTCATACCAATATTTTACCAGTTTTTTTATATCAGGCGTAATTTTTGTGGAAAATTAAATAAAATTAAAGTTAATCGAGTAAGTGGATTTTTTAGCTATACCGGAATAGACCGACCGACCGACAGTAATAGAAAAACATGAGGATCTGTAAAAACCCGGACCGATAATTTTTTCACGATTAATGATATTTCCTTATGCGGGAAGTGAAAACTCACGCCGTCACTGGCATTCGTCAACAAATTGCCACGGCTTGGGCATGGGCCAGCCCCACTTCTTGTTTAATCGTAAACATTGGTCGAGAGAATGTGAAAAATAGGGGAACCATGTTGGAGCATACCCCTAACGTCATGTTATGAATGAGTCGTGATCTCTATTTTAATTCTTCCTCTAATGTTACTGCCTTGTAATAAAAATGGCGTTATTTTTTTCTGAAAATCAGTTGATTTTAGACAAAAATGATGAAAGGTGTAAATTTATATTGGGATAATACGACATTTCTGTTGTTAATCACAACTTTAGTTCATTTTAAGATTTTTGAACGGGACCTTTTAATTTATACAGTGTCCAAAAAAGGGTTCGATCAAAATAAGATAAAATTGTAATCAAATATTTGATTGATTCCATTAAAACTTTTACTTCGAAATACATACAGATTTTTTATAAAGTAAAGAGTGTGCCAAATTCTTTTTTATGGATTGCATAAAGTCTCGGATAAGATACTTTGTGACCAATAAAGTGTGAATTCTATGAGACAATTTTTTTATAATTGACATTAATACAATCTGAGTTAGCTTTTTTGCTTTAAACATCATGCAAAAGGACAATAAAAAGCCAGTAACGTGGTTTATCTTATGCCAAATTTGTAATGTTTTGCAACAAATTGCAGAAAACTGCTTTTTCTCTCAAATTTTTGAAAAATAGTATCGAAAAAATGTCTTTTTTGATTTTTTAACTTTATACCCAATTTCAACTCTATCCGCTGCAATAACCAACCAGATACCCAAGAATTACACACCACATGGACACCATGTATAACCTATAAAAACATTACGCTAATACGTATAATGTCATACGTTTTAAAAATAGATAACGCACAAAAAGAAGTTTACTATATTAACTAAACGTGAACTTTTAAAAATCAAAATATAAGAAAAAAATAATAGAGCCATCCAAATTAGAATACTATACAAACGTTGCTAGTAATAGAAACATTTATTTAAATTAAATTAAAGCAAATACTGATAAGGTTTTTCAAAATATCCAATGAAAAAGGCAGTATTCTATTCTAAAACAATATCAGATATAAAAGATACAAAGCCAATTCAGAAAATAACCATTACAGAATAAAATATTTGCATTTTAAATACTGTATTCAATTGTTTGAAAATTTTAATCTATCTTAATACTTATAATAAGGTTTGTATAACCTTTTCTTTAAGCCTTTAAAATACTTTTAAAAGTTACGTTAATTAATTGAATTAAATAAAATTAAAATTAAAATAAAAAAGTCAGCAAAAATAAAAAAATAATGTTTACATGTTTGAGAAAATGTAATAACAGTGGCTATTATATTATATATCTACTATGTAGGTACCTTGCCAATATGCAACAAAAAAAATTACCTCTCTTTTAAAAAAGATTTTTTTATATAATTTTCTGGTTACTTATTTGTTGGATATATATTATATTATTTAAATTAAGAGGGAAAGGTAAAAATATTTTTAGTCACATATCATCAATGGCTGAATAAAAAGGCTATAATTTCATGTTTTCTACTTCTAAAGTTCAAAGTTGTAAATTAGATGACTGTATTGTGATCATTATCAGTAATGTACGGTGTGCATTAAAAACTCATTTTCGAAAACTTTCATTATGATTTAATTACTTTTAATTTAATATGAAATTATAAAGTAAATAATAAAATAGTTTTAAAGTTGGGGGGCAAGTAATTCCAGTTTTGAGGGAACACATACCGCAACAAAATTTGGAGAATTTCAAAAACATCAGAAGAAAGAAGAACATCAAGTACTAGTGTTTAATACATTCAATTTTTGTACATTTTATCTTTTCAGTTTTGAGGGAACAAATACCGCAAAAAAATTTCGAGAATTTCAAGAACATCAGAAGAAAGAAGAACATCAAGTACTAGTGTTTAATTCATTCAATTTTTGTACCTTTTATCTTTCAACTTACCTACTTTTACTTGTATAATTCGATTTGCTTAGTTTTGTTGTATTTTTTTTGTTTAAATTTAATTATACCTTCCATTTATTATGAAAAAAGCGAAGCATTTATTATAAATAAAGTTTTGAAGCACCTTATATATTTAAGTGGTTATTAAATTAAAAGTATTCAGATAAACATTTATAATCAATAATGAAAGTTATTATATATATATATATATATATATATATATATATATATATATATATATATATATATATATATATATATATACTTTAAGGGACCATGTTTCCACTCCGTACAACAGTATGTAACATTTTACCAGATCCACAGAAACTATAATCTAAGGAATCTAATTCGTATATTTAAATTTTGAATTAAAAGCAATATATGTTAAATGATGGTTCTTTTGCGCACGCTACTGACAAACATTTTTAATTTTTTTATTGGTTTTCCAGAATTTTAACAAATATATGCAAATATTGCCAATGAATAACCCAAAATTATATGAATTTATAAAAATGTTCCTATCTCTTTTTAGGAGAGAGTTGAAATTAGAATCTTTTAGATGCATATTGACAAGATGCCAGCGTTGTAAAAATATGATAAAAAGTTTTATTATATCACTTATTTCGAATATGTAGACATTGTAGTTAATTACGTAACTGTTTAAACATAATTTTCGCCGTTGTGACAAGTCAAAGGAACAAACCATCGGAAAGTGGTCTACAAGTTAAGAAAGGTTAATTGTTAAAGAAGTTATCGAAGTTTTAAAATGAGTTAAAATTTGTAAATTCCTTACCTCTTTATGTACAGTGTATACTGAAAAGGAAAGAACAAAAATATTTTTTCGAGCGTCGCTCTGATAAAAATGATCTCAAAAATAATTTTTTGGATGGGTCTTAGAGTTGTATCTTCCTTTATACAAAATTAAAATACCGAGTATTTTTTCTAAATAATAGACTGCTGAATCTAATATACATCTGGTGTTCTATGTTTTTCAAGATGTGCAGTCAAGTGACACCTGCCTTAATTAATATTTACAAACACCTCTAACTTAAACACGGTAGTATTATAAGTCGCACCAGTTTATTCTTTTACCATATTTAATTTTTCTCAAATTTGCAGTCACTTGAATAAGAATATTTGTTTACGTTAATTTTTCTTACATGTTATTTAGCCGCCATTTTGTTCCGCTATCGTAAATTCGTAACACAACTTTAACAGCTTATCAATATATCACACTTAATGCTTGCACAAAATTTGAAATTAATCTAATAAGTAGTTTTTTAGACTGATTTTTTAAAATATCTTATTAGGCCGCTATTTTGTTTTGCTATTTTATATTCATACCAAAATGTTACCAGTTCATTCTTATGTAACACTTTTTTTTCAAAATTTGAGGTAAATTAAATAATAATTTTTTTTAGTAATAATTTCTTTTTTAACTATTCACTAGGCTGCCGTCTTGTTTCGACATATTCCGATTTTTACGAAAATATTACCAGGTCATCCCTATATGAGCTTTAATTTTTGACTAAAATTTGAATTTAATCTGATGAGTAGTTTTCAAGCTAAGCCGCAAACTGACAGACAGACAGACAAAGCGACAGGTGGCCTTACGAAAAGTATAAAACATATTTCTTGGCATCTAGGGACGCTAAAACGCGAAGGTATGTAAAACCTGGTGATTTTTTATGATTACAAAAATTTTATTTGACCGCTATTTTGTTCCGCCATCTTGAATTAGTACCAACTTTTATTAGTTCATCTCTATACTACAATTAGTTATGGCATACAATTTGAAATCAGTTCATTAACTAGTTTTTCCAGACTGAATTTTTAAATATTTTATTAGGCCGACATTTTGTTCCGCCATCTTAGATTCGTACCAAAATGTTACCAGTTTATTCTTACATAATACTTGATTTTTCTGCAAAATTTGAAATACACTTTCTAGCACTTTCTTAGTAATATATTTTTTACCATTTCACTAGCCGCCATTTTGTTTTGCCATATTCGACTTTTACCAAAATGTTACCAGGTCATCCCCAATTTTTGACCAAAATTTGAAGTTAATATGGTAAGGAGTTTTTTAGTAATGCCGCGAACAGACAGACCGACAGAGAGACAGACTGCCCCACGGAATCGAGATGATTTTTTGTCACGATTACAATACTTCCCTTTTATGAGAGAAGTAAAAACGAAATACGTTTCTGGGGGCTTTATTTGAACTACGTGCAAAATATGTCACCCGTTGAGTTTATATGACTGCAAATTTCGTAACTTATACAACATATATCCGCAATCTATTATACACTAAGTAACAGTAATTAAAAAAAATGTTTTTAAACATTTTTATTCATTTAGTAAAGTATAGTATAAAATAGGTTTAAATAGTTCTTCTGTTTCATTGTGTATTCTTTGCTTGTAATAAAAAACAGCAAAATACAAAAATTAACTATTAGGTACTTTTATTTTTAATACTCTAAAATTATCTAACTATTTAATGCTTATTTACTCGGCAGTATCAAGAAGAAATCTGTTATTTGTAATAACAATTTTGTCTAGGCACTTTCAACTGAAGAAATATCTTTACAAAGCGAATCAATCTGATTTCTAGGTAATGTGTTATACGAAGATTAAACAGTTTCGTATTTACTCTCTGTCTAAGAAAACTCTCTGTCTTCAAGACACCTTACGGGCAGTGTTCCTGGACGACATCATCAGCATCGAAATCCTAACCAGGTTAAGGTACTGCGGCTTTAATGGCCTACCCTCCCCTAATTACAGTACAAGGGAAGAAATCTAAAAACTTACCAGTTAAAAATGACAATCTTCTCATGGCTGGAAAAGGATGATTACCAGAAGTATCCAAAATATCCAGTTGGTAGATCTCTCCACGTATTCTGTACAGTTTTCTGTGAAAATCTTCTATTGTAGGGGTATAGCTTTCGTGAAATTTTCCTCCTAGAAATCTTGAAACTAAGCATGTTTTGCCTGTCCTTGCAGAACCTAAAACATATTGGTTGAATTCAAACTTAGCAACACTACTACTATTTAAATAGGTACTATATGTTTGTGTCGTTTTCAGAATAGAACTATATTCGTTGATAAGTTTTCTGCACAAATCTTGCTAATATTTCTTCAGCAAAGAAGTGAGAGTAGGGAATTTAACGTAAGAATTCGTTTTGCTGTTCGAAACTAGCTTTAAATAAAATATATGGATTTCAAAAAATGACAAAAGAATAGTTAAGCGAAAAACAAAATCAGTCTAAACTATGTGTCAAAGTTTGGTACTTTTTATTAAAATCAAACCTAATAAGGCACTCTACATAAAACTAAAACTAAATGTACAGGGTTTTCCCGTGTATTTTGGTACCTACCTAGAGATTTTTTTTTTAATAGATACCGAATTTTTGAAAATATAGAAGTTTTTTGAGGCATCAGAATTTCTTATCATAAATGCGAAAATATTTTTGGAAATGTCAAATTTTGACAGGTTGACAGTTTTTGAAAATGGAACACCCTGTATTTTGTAATTTGTTTTAATTCGTCGAGTTAAAACGTTGTTTGTTCTTATATGAGTATTTAATTGCTAATTAATCCATTTCCACTTGTTTTAAATACTAAATAAAATGCAATAAAACGTATCTAAGGTCTTTAAATCATGAAACCAGAGCTGTACTTGTAAAAATCCACGATGATCGCTTTTTATAGAATCAAAACGTCGTCAGAGGTATTTGTAGAAAGGGTATAAAAAATTATTCTGAAAACGAAATAAAAAATCTAGGTCCATATTTAAAAAAATGAAGATGGTGGCTCGAACAAACAACATCGAAGTAAGGATGGAGATAGCAATAGTGGTATCTCCAAGTGAACGAAATTGTTTAAAAACATTTAATTAAATTTTAATTAAAAATAATTGCGGCCATATTTTGATAGGCAACTCGGCAAAAACGTATTGCTCTATTAATAATAATCTCTAAAAATTACATTTTGATTAAAAAACAGATGGGTGCAGTAATTATGCAGTCCGATCTTAGACTAAACGCTTTCACAGCTGGGGTCAATTAAAGAAATCATGGTTCTTCTAGACCGTGTCAAATTGGAATTGCTATAGCTGCTATTGCACAAGATGTCTATTTTGCAGCATAATGGTTGTGGTAAATATAAAGTTAAATAATCACGAATATGAAAAAAAGATAAGTTTTGGACTATAATTCAATTACTGTATATCTAATATATGTTTTTTAAATAGAAAATGTACAAATTTATTTTTTTACAACATGCAAAATAACGCCATTAAATCAACTTAAATATGGAACAGGTTACATTAGTCTTAAACGGTAGACTCTAGAAACAGTCTATAATAAATTCATAATATCTGTTTTTTTAAGCAAAACTCGAAAACGTAGTTTATGAATAGCAAAATAAAAACAATAAAACTCAGACACGTTTCCTGCATTACATTCATTTATCGTAAACTTCCAGACACAAGAGAATCGCTGCACTTCAAGACGGGACTATTAATATGGTTTCTAACAAACTCGGAAAATGATCCCAGAAGCACAAGTTTTTTGCAAGCAGATTTATGTGACTGAAATTAGGTTAAATTATCTTTTTTTTTATGTAGAAATAAATGAAAACTTCACGTATATGAAAAAATATAAAAGCGGTTTCATTCAGTCAGAAACAGTCAGTTTACCTGAACTTTTAATGGTCCTGATGTTATACTTCCGAACCCGAAATATATAATAGGTCAAAACTAAGAAAAATATTCCTTAGTTTTTCATATAATCATAAGAAATAATCTACAAAAATATAATATAAAAATATGATTTGCTTCATGGAAAGAACTGGCCCGCTCCATGAAAAGATCTGCCGGATTTTCATGTCTCTATTATTGATGTAGATAAAACATTTTAATTAGTATCTATTTTTATTTAATTCCAACTATTAACAGAAAACTCATCCTCAGACTACATACTTCCACAGCGTTTGCGTGGATCTAGGTAACATATGAACAACATTTTTGTTTGTGGTTTTAGGCCAAAAAGCTATTCTCCATAAAAAGTCTTGCTTATCTGAAAAATAAAATTGATTTAAAAAAAGAGTGTTATTTTATATACAGGGTGCGAAACAAATACAAAAATAGAATTAAGGTATTTTTGTTTCACATTACACCAACGTCACAACAAGAATACCATGATACCATTTCAGTCAAGTAACGATCGCGATTCCGCTCTTTTTAGTGCTCATCACACCTCTATAGATTAGCGAGCCCCGTGTAGGGCAAAGGCACAAAATGGAATTACAGCAACAACTACTCGGCTGGCTAATACCACGACATTGAAGGCTGGCTAATACCACGGCATTCAAGGCCTCTATTCTGTTAAGGGATTTTACTTTAAGGGTCCACGTTTCCACTCCATATCGGCCATATGTACCACTCGCAAGCAGAGACCCAGAGGAACTTCCTTTAGTGGCCATTAAATTACTTAAAAATAATACCTCGTATACAAAATTTTTAAATACATTTTTATCACATATATTTACACTCTCTGATTCCGCTATCTAAGAAATTGCGATAAGTTTCCTGTTGTTGTAAGACAAGGCCTCCTCAATGCCTTGCCTCACTTATATATCACACCATACTCACAATGAAATTGATAAATACAAATCTTCCAACCAGCGATTGTTGGTATCAGGTTTTATTTTACTTAGCAAACTTCCTAGTGCCTTTTCGAATTTTAAGGCTATTTTGCTTCCTATGTGTTTTGCCAAATTTAAATGCCCTTTTTCCAAGTATCTCCAATATTAACAGTGTTGCAGATGAGTTTGTTGTTCTGGGAACTGAATTTTATATCAAGTTGCATGAATGTTGTACCATGTAAGAATACTAGTTGTTTTATGTGCAATATTAAGATTCAATAGTAAATTTAGCAAGCGATATTTTAATTGAGACAGTACGAAAAAGAATTTGTTCGACATTTACACAGCAGTAAATAACTGCGAATTGCAGTTAACAATTAATTAATATATGGACAAAACGTAATTTTGTTCAGATGAGTTGAGAATTTGTTTAGGTCAAACAAATTCGAATTCGAGTTCTATGAGGTCGTGGAAGCTAGGCTCCAAGTTATCAGATCTGTCCTAAAAAAATAAAGAACCTGCAACGTTTTGGGTCGATATTATGCTAGCTGAAAAAACTTCATTGATTTACTTTCAGCATAATTTAACTGGCCCCAGGTATACTGACTTTGTGCTAGAACCCGTATATAGGGTTTGAATAGTTGCTTTCGGAGACAATTCATTTTTGTACAAGATAATGCTACATGACACACCTACAGTGTTGCCAGCGACTTTTTGGAAACAAAGAATTTAACTGTTCTAGACTGGCCTGCTTATTCTCCAGACCTTAATCTTAATGAACAATTATGAGTCAAACTTAAAAGGAAGACAAAAGCTTGTCAGGTCAAGTTCAGAACAGGTCATTCAAGTTGCTTTAGAAGCATATGAAGACCTACCCCAAGAGAAAGTTGTACATTTAGTTCGAAACATATCAAGATGCAATGAAGCCCAGAGATGGCAACACTGACTATTTAAAACAGAAATTGTGTTTACTTGTCTTTAAATTTATTATCCAATTTTAATGTTGAAATCTTTAAATAATTCAACTATAGATGCATTTTTATTTTGTTAGATTTTAGGATAGGAGCATTTATATATTTTTTTATTTTTGTAATGGTTTGTATAGGTTTAAGAAACAGCAATGGTGCCATGCTAAAATAGAAACTAATGCCTTTACATCAGTCACTTTATGATCCTTGGAAGCGTTCTTGGAATCGGGTGCAAAACATGAGAGAACATTGAAACTTCCAATTCTTTGAAAGAGTTAGACAGTGTACTAATATCATACGAACTTACTTGTGACTAGCATTGTCTTTACTTTTGATTTCTATAGAACGTTTCGACTAGTCTAATATCTTTAATCAACAATTGGTCTTGATAACGAATAGAAACTTTATGAAGAAATCTAGCATATGCAAGTCCAAGTTCTTTTCATCGGTTCTGTGCATAATACAAAATAAAAATTAAAAAATAAATTTTACGGACAGAACGATATATGATTGCACTTAAAAAAATGTTAAACGGATTAAAATAAGCAAGAATATATAGAGCGTTCCACTTAAATATAGTTACTAGATTAGCAGACATATAGATCTAAGGCGAAATAGGAAGATGTAGTTTTACTGTTTGTTTCAAGATCTTTAAGGTCTTGACGACCAACTTTCAGATTATTTTCATATGGAAGCAAATGTTTTACATTTGTCCCAAGTCTTAATAAAACCCTTTTGATTATACTCCTCCCATATATATTTTTAAATTATTTCTGAACCACTAACTATATTTCTAATGAATATAAAGTAGCTATAAAATATAAAATTGAATTTTTGCCTATAATAAACGGCTTTGATATTACAGAACGAACATGTTTTCTCAATTTTCTTTTCTTTATTTTCACCTAAAGATGTGAAAGAAAATTCAGGAAGCAGCCTTTCATGCTTTTCGCCGGATTGTAAAAGTTCTCAGCAAAGCGAACATGACGAGATGGGGTTAAATTTATTACTTTTCTAAAAATAAATTACACCGGGATCTTGTAGGGATTATTTCCTGAAGCTATTTTATTTAGGACTAATTATTTTATAGTTAAAATTAGTTAAAATATCGTACTTAATACCGGTAGTATTATATTAATTAATTAATATTATACTAAACTTAGAGATTAAGATCTTTAATGCCAGTTTTAAGTAGCAAAAGATAATCTGTAACTAATTCTGAATTCTATTAATCAGTTCAAAAAATAATTAAGGCATATTAACTAAAAGAATTAAATATTTTTATTAAAAGGTGTAGTCGGTAGGATATAATAGTAGAAGCCAATAGAATAGTTCAGTTTTATTCCATTTATATATCATATTAACATAATATCTAAAGTCGTCTCGCATTTATGTTTTAGCCGTAAAGAATTTTTTAAAAAATACTATTTGTTTTAAATATGTATTGTATATCATTATATATCATTACTTGAAAATCAATAAACATAGGTACAAGTTTGCTGTATAAAGTCTATGCCGATTCTGAATGTCACTTCTCAGGGTCGTTGGGTATGCTTAGTTTGCAACTGTCAACTCAGCTTGGTTTCCATGAGAACGTGTTGAAGGACACTTCGTTCTAAAGTACAGGGTAGCGCATTTTTGAAATTTTTAGGGGGTTCTGGCAAAACTGTAGGTGATACATAAAAACTAATTGAACATTTTCGACTTCGATCTATAAATGAACTTTAAATATGCTTACTGATCATCGCTAACTTGATTCGTTATTGAGCTATGGGGTGATTTCGAAAATTGGACTTTTTTGACAGGGTCCTGAATCTCGCTTATTATTGGTGATAGAAGAAAAAAGTAAAATGGTTCTTGATGTAGTTTTTTACGTATAATTCAGTGGCATTTTTCCATTTTATCTATCTATTTTAGTTTTTGAGATATGACATAAAGTTACGTTCTTTTCAATGGGACACCCGGTATATTTCTTCCTTAATCTATTAAAAAATAAATTACATTTTCAACGACACCAAACACATAGTGTCCGAGTTTTTGCAAAATTCAATTTTGTCTCTAATCTGACTCGAAGATGAAGTTGGATTCGCTACAACATATGCGATTGTGTTGATTTCTTCTATTTCATTATTTTCTTTTCTATATGACTTTGGCTTTGGCTTCTGGAAGTACTCATGCAGCTTAAGAATTTTCTCCAGTGGTTTAAAAATATCGCTAGCTAGAATAGGTAAAGAAAAAGTAAGAACACCGCTAAATTCTACGTATCAGCAATAATACCCGGTAGATACAGAACCCTATCATAATTGACTAATTTTCGAAAATACCTCGTAACTCAATAACGAATCAAGTTAGCCATGTTCAGTAAACAAGGTTAGAGATCATTTGTAAATCGAAAAATGTGCGATCGGTTTTCATGCAGCACCTACTGATTTGTCAGATCCCCCTAAAAGTATGGAAAATGCGCCGCCCTGTACACTAGAGTTAGCACTGTTTGTGGTTGAATGGAAAATCAAAAATATATGTTTGTATAATATTTTTTAATTCACTATAAAAATAGTGTAATTTAAGAAACAAATGTACTAGCGAAACTATTATGGAAGAGTAAATATAATATTTTTCTATTCTCGCTTCTCCGAAAAATTGTTTGACTTGTTTGTGGGTTTTGCTCTCTGTTTATTTAAACATGGAAATACCGGACAAAATTCCAAGTTAATAGTTTGAACAAAACGAACAGCGTGCCATGGTAGCTCTCGAGAACAAAGGAGCAATTTGCCTTTTACCATAATGTAATTTTAGACTATTGAAATGGCAGCTTTATAATTTTGGGGTCGGTGGTACTTCTAGCGGAATAGAGAAACGCATTTCTGTTTAGCTTTTACAGTTAAAGTTTCCCCGGGAATACTGTAGTTTAATAAATAGCATATAAGCGCCGAATTTATACACGTGTAGGTCTTACATTGCTCTAAAAACCGTGATGTATTGGGTCACGTTGGTTAAATTGTTATTTTATGAATACTAAAAGAACACAGAAAAAGAGTATATTTTCCTAAAAGTTTTAGAATTAATTAAGAAAATAGAAAAACTACTCTGATATAGCAATTTATACTATATTGATGATTGTTGTGAATATAGGTAGATTCACTTAGCTAATAACTAGCTTGAGTTTAATAAATAACCTTTACTCGGAACTTCCCTCGTTATGAATATTTTCTTTTCTTAGGCATAGTAAAGTGTGATTCAGTTTAGTTTTGCACATAATCACTTAGTAACGCATATACATATACTGTCCAAATATTTTTAGTGGGCGCCATTTTGTTCTACCATATTGGAATCGTTCTAATATTTTACTAGTTTGTATCTACGCCACACTTGACTTTTGGACATAATTTAAAATAAATTGAATAAATAGTTTTTAAAGTTATTGTTTTAAGATAACCATTTTTTTCCGTCATGTTGAATTCTTACGAGTTTTTTCTATATCACATTCAATCGAATAAGAAAAAATTTTTATTTTGATTTTTTAAACATTGTATTTGATCTCCATTTTGTTGCGCCATTTTGAATTCGTACCACAATTTTACTGTTTATCTTTACTTAATGCTTGCACAAAATTTGAAATTAATCTAATGAACACTTTTTTCCGGCTGATTTTTTTAACTAATTTATATGGCCGCCATTTTGGATTCATACAAAAATGTTAACTGTTCATTTCTATATATCATTTTTGTGCCACATTTGAGCTAATTTGGATAATTGGTTTCTTAGTGATAATTTTTTTAACACTTTACCAGGCCGACAATTTGATCAGCCATAATATTTACCAAAATATTGTCATCCCCTAACATAAAACCTTTAATATTTAATTTGAGGTCAATCGGGTAAGTAGTTTTTTAGCTATGCCTAAATTTGACCGACAGACAGACAAACCGTGTTTTTGGGCATCTAGAAACGCTAAAATTGGAAACTATGTAAAACCTTGGAGGGGATTTCTTTCTACGATAACAAATATTTTATTTGGCCGCCATTTTGAATTCGTAACACAATTTTACCATATATATCGCGCTTAATTCTTGCACTAAATTTTAAATCAATTTAATAAGTAGTTTTTATGCTGATTTTTTTTAAATTATACCGGTTAATTTCTACGTAATACTTGGTTTTTATGCAAAATTTCAGGTAAATTGGGTAAGTAGTTTTTAGTAATACATTTTCATCAGGCCGCTATTTTGTTTTGCCATCTTGAATTCGTGCCAAAATTTTACCAGATATTTTCTACGTTATACTTGATTTTTGTAACAAGGGGATGAAATGTAGCTATTTCACGCCCTTATGATTGTTTAGCAAAATTTGAAGTCAGTCGGGTAAGTAGTTTTTGAGCTATGCCGCGTACAGGCAGACGACAGACCGAGGGAATTGAGAAAACATATTTTTTAGCATCTAGGGACCCTAAAATGTGAAGATCTGTAAAAATCTGGGAGAGTGAATTTTTCACGATTACAATACTTCCATAAAAATTATTGTCATTTTTGGACTTAATCAATAGCATATAACTTTAGAGTTTTGTGCTTTGCTGAAATATCACACATATGTCTACGTAGAGTTGTTGTATTGCAATCGCTCTAGGTTTTAATGAATACAAAAGTGTTGCACTTATAGAATGTGCATCGAACAAATATAATGTTTATTGTTATATTTAAATATTAGAAACATTGAAAAAAACTAGCCGTTACTTGATGGAAATCAATTTTAACTAATTAAACGAAAACACTTGTTTAAAATTTCTATTTAATTTATTTCACAAAAACAACACATGATCATTGTTTCGCGAACACTGTGGCCGCATCAGGTGATAGATCTTAAATAAAAGTGTAACACAAACAGTAGGTATTAAATACCGATACCCGTTTTTACTAATTCGAATGTTTGGGAATTTTTTGGTTATAGACTAATAAAGATTTAACAATGGGGAACTATTTAGTCCAATTGATCGTTTAATAATTGTGATGTTAAGCCATAAGCCTGTTTATATCGATACTTTCTAGCAAATTAAGTTTTTTACTTTTTCATTCTAAAAATGTCAACGATCTCATCAAAAGTAATAAATACTCTAAATATTTAATTCAGGAAAATCATACTTTCGATGAAAACTTCGAAGTTTTACATGTAGAACGAAAAAGTTAAACATTTAATTTACTAGATATTAGGAACATAAATAGTTCCCCATTGCTAAATCTTTATTAGTCTATAACAAAAAATTCCAAACATTTTACCTGTATAATTCCCGCAATTGTAAAAATGGGTTCAGGTATCTAATATCTACAGTTTGTGTTGCACTTTTATTTAAGATCTTTCATCTGATGAAGCCACAGAGTTGGCGCAACAATTTTTTTGTAAAATAAATTAGGTTGAAATTTCAAGAGAATGTTTTCGTTTACTTAGATTAAAAATGTTTAATTTTTTTGTATAAAATGTTTAAATTTGGCATAATGTGCTCAATCTAAATTTTTAGATTCATATTATCACATTCATAGTCATATTCATAATATGGATGTGGGACTTGCACAATAAATTTTAGATAGCTCTGTTAACGATGATTACTCCTAGCGCCAAATAAAACTAACCACATTAGAAGATGAAGATGAACCAATAATGTCAAAAAAAAACGTCTCGGCAGATGAGAGTATTCTGAGAGCGACAATGAAGACTTGACATTCTTTTAGCATGAACACGAAGGTAACTAATATTAATTATATCTTCCTGTTTTATTTTAGTAGCTCCTTGCGAGAACCGTAGTACGGTGTTACTTTGGGCATTGGCTTTATAGTAGGGATAAAGTCAATGCTTTGGCACATTTTTTTTTACATTTTGCGATATACTTTTCACTACTTTAAGGTATCTATCGGTAGCTGATATATGTACTTGTTGAAGGTGACTAGTGACCAGTGAGTTGCGAAGTATGACGGCTCAACGGTATATATATTTTAATTTTTTTCATTTTTTTTATTTCATTGTGGACCATATGAAAAAAGATAGTTTTTTCCAAGCCATTAAAACATTAGGGTGCGCCACGATTAGATTTCTTATAAAGAACATGGTTTATTATCTATATTCGGGCTATGAAATAGATATATAGATCACATAAAGAACTTGCACCTTATCCCTACAGTGCTGTTAACATTGCCTTACGTATATATTTTGGCTTAAAGATATTTTCTGTAACTCATGAAGTGAAAACTTCAAAAATAGATTCACCTACATGTTGGATATACCTTTACATACAATACTTTTCCGTTAATACTTAACATAAATAGATTTATTGGGTTGCAGGTTGAATTAAGTTGCAACTGAAAAATAAGGAGCCAATCTTAGTCGTGTTCACTCATATGAAAGGTAATTTTGAAAAAAAAAACTTCCAAAAATGTCTAATAACGGTAACATAATATTCCGCATGCTGATAGTACAAATCAGTGTAAGGAAAACTGATTTTAGAAGAATAACCCCAAAAGTCTGTCGTCATGAAAGTATTTTTTCACTCTTGCTTGCACAATTCGAAGTTATATGACACTCCTTTTCTTAAAGGTTGTGATAAAGATGATAAGACACTGTGCCAGTCATTCTGTGATCATCTTATCAGCACTATAAAATCTAGCACTTTAAAATAATTGTCATCTTAAGAAAAATCTCCTACCTATATTTAAAAAATATATTGATCCAGGAAGAATAGGGGCTTAAATCTTCTATTATTATCTATTTTTAGAAAATAGTATAGCTTCTTTGACAGCACATAATATTTCTTTGTTTTATTTAGTAGTTGGTACACATATTTTGTGTAATCAAAGAACCAAAAAAAAAACAATCATTGTGTATCTGAGCTTCATTTTTCCAATGTATATTATAATTATACTTTCTTCCAAAGGTGGTCAAATTCTCTCTCCTTATAAAGAAATAAGTATTTATTTGAAAATATTTTTTCTTGCCATAAGAACACGAAAAGTTCACATTGGGATTTAAACTATCTAATGATATGTTTCCATAATGAAACATTTAACGTCAAAATGAAGTTTTAGAAGAATTATTTTGACCTTTCGCCGCTGCGCCGATCGCTTGTATTATATTAAGTTGTATGTATTGTCTTGTCATGTGCTGCTGCGTATAGTGCAACATGTTCCATGTGAGGAATGCTTTGTGTGCTGTATGATTATTTGTATGTGTTTTTTGCGGACCATACAAAAGGTAAGATTTTTCTATTATTTTACAAACCCCTCTGTTCGTAGGCCTTCAAATTCGGTGCTGATGTGATGTGATAAATATGCTAATATTTTGATTGCCACATCACAACATATCGACTCCATTTTGTTTTAAATGCGTTTCACAAGGCTGAGAAATTTGTCTGCAAGATTGGGATGATTTTTGAAATTAGTTTTCACAACAATGTGGGTATTTAAATATACTACTAACAACTATAATAATATTTCTAGGTGTTTCGAAACTAATTCAAACAACAAAAGCACCAAATAAGAAAAAAGTTGAACGCATGAATGTATGAGTTCTGAATATGTTTTCTTCCTATACTTTTTACCTAGTTTCATTAAACAATAATCACAAACATTAATATGGAAGACCTATTGAAATCTTGGGAAATCCCCGACAACTTCATTGAAAAGTTTACAGGTAATTTGCTGATTAGTTTTATTTATATTTGCTCAGTATGTATAAGATGCAAATTTTAAGTTTTTTTTGAATATCTTTTGTAAGTTTCTCAAAATTTAAATTTGTGTGTTTAGTAGCATCCATTAGATAATTCTAAACATGCTTATCACTAATTGAAAGTTAATTTTATTTTGTATTCTCATTATAAATATTATGCTTTATTTGGTTCTCCATGGTGCTACTAAGTGCATAAATATAGCCTTTAATTACATGTATGTTGAGAATTTAAACTCTTACTTGTATTTAAAAAAAAATTTTTTTTTATGCATCCTGTATTTTTCTTGTCATGCATGAATTGAAATGTTTTATTTGTCAATGTATCAATGTATTTGTATACTTGAAATGAGGAAATATATTCTCAATAGAAAGATCTCATATCGAGATATCATGGTGTCAGATAAGTAACCGTATCCTCTCAATTTGAGATACTAATATTTAGAACAACAATAATATATGCACGTAATGAACAAACTGAGCTTTCTTGTAAAGAAACAGATCTCTCAAAAAGAGATTTTTATCTGGATACGAGTAACTGCTTATCTCGGACTGAAGAGACAGCTTTCTCACGTAAAGAAATAAATGTCTCAAATAAAAAACATAGTATCTAGAACTGAGAAACTAGTTCCCTCAATTCAAAATCTCCGATCTATTATTTCAAAAGGTTTGGTCTTAAATAAAAAATCGGACTACTTCTTATTGACGTGATTCTGTTCTTTAAATGATGTCAAGGAAAATTGGATCGAAGTTATTGAATTGGTCAATTCTAGATATGTTTTTTTGCTTTGAATCCATTAAGGTGAAGAAATACTTCTCTCCCCACAAAGTAATATTTCTTTGCCACATATGAAAGTCAATTTGCTCTTGGATTGACTTCAATTCCCTCAGTTTGAGAACTCTTTTCTATGTGTGAGGTCTTAAATTTCGCTTTAGAACAGCGGATCTCAGTCTGGAGCTACATTTTACATTTGTAGCCTCAGACCTTCTATACGAAATTATAATAAACTTGTAAAAATACTTGTTCCTGAATTAACTTACCACCGAAAAATAGTTCGTTTTATAAAGTAATCGCCAGTAAGATTTACTTTTACCAAAGTAATAGCACTGATTTACCTCATATCAATTGATGTTCAATGAAGCAATCTAGTGTAAATCTCTCAATTGCTTTCGATTCTCCAGAGACGCGTGTAACAAATGTAATCCCGAACTCAAATATAATGACGGGGTTAAATCTTTATTAGGACGGAGAGTTCCCGATTTCCGTTCGAACAGTTGAGTGACGTTAATAATGTACAAAAATACCGAGTATATGTTATCGTTTATTTCATCTGGAAAAGGGTTAGGTATTTAAATATATAGACATAATGAAAATAAATTACGTTCTATTGTAATTTATATATCACTATAAAAATTAAAACACAATGTATTTCTTGAGTTTAGACCATGTCGAAGAGAAATTATTTTTCACCGTTTCGCCTTCGAATGTAAGAGATATCTTCAGGACTGCAAAATTCAATGAGCTCCGGTGAGCAAAATTGAGGCTCAGGCACACCCGATCTGTGTTCTCGAGTAGCATGTGATACGTTGTAATGATTAATTTCCATGCGTGATGAAGAATGTACCACACGTCTATATTGACATTTTAAGGTACATGTTTTTTAAAATATCGTGTACAAAATAGAGAAAATAGTATAAAATACTCGGTTCATAAGACATTTAATCTCACTCGCCCTTTAGACTAAAAAACTAAGGCTCGTGCCATAAAATCATCTTATGAAACTAGTGTTTTATTACACTATTTTCTATTTTGCAATCATAAAGACGTCTTTTCGATACGCAAAGTACTGCCTTTAATGACCCTCTTTTAGACACTACTTTTTTTCTATACAAAGTTGGTAATGCTGAGTTATGGCCACATCGAATTTGAAATCGCTAACATCTTCAAATGGAAAATCAAAAATAGTGCGCACGTAATTGTTACATTTGGCCAACTAAAAATTTTTTTGAAAGATGCTTTTTTAAAATATAGTGCACAAAATAGAAAAATACTATAACATACTTTTAGTTTTATAGGACATTTAATCTGAGTCGAAAATTAAATATAAAAGTTTATTGTTGTAAAAAGTGTTTTAATTTTCTGGCCAACTTCGATCTTTTAAATGGGACACCTTCTACAGGGTGTTTCAAAGGCAAGGTAAACTATTTAAGGGGACGATTCTTGGGTTCATTTTATGAAAAAAACTTCATATGAATGTATGTCCTAAATGACTAAAATTTTGAGATACTGGGTGGTAGAGTTTTCAAAAAATTATCTTTTTTTATAATATCTATGATACCACTTTAGATATTTTAATGAAAGTTGGTACAATAATTTTTTGTATTCCTTCCAGTGGCATTCGTGCGAGATTTTAACTAAATATTTCTATAGAAAAATATGGTACGCCACTGCTCTTTTTTATAACATAAATTATTTTTATAATTCTCATTCACTTTAGAGCAAATTTAATCTCTTGATTTTCTCTTGTCCGACGCATGGTTTTCGCGTAAAAAAATAAGAAACATTTTTCTGCATTAATATCTGAAATGAAATAAGCGACTCGTTTTTAAACAAAGTTGCCTTTGTTAATTGTTACATAAAATGTCATGAAGATGACATTTTGACAAAAAAAATGAGAGATTACTGTAACGTATGGGTGTTTTAACGAACATAATTTTACTAGGCAAACCTCATAAAAGGGCCTAGGCACGACAGCTCCTTTTGCCGGCTCTGGCAAGAGTTGACAGGCGGGGTTATTTTGACTTATTTAATTATTCATTCTGTCCCTTTCGATAATTTAAAGCATACAATATACTTTTCAGAAGACACGTCTTATAACACGGAGCTTAAGTAAGATTTTTAAAAGGGCGCCATCCGCAATAAAAAAAGAAATAAATGTGCTGCCGTGTTATAAGACGGACTTTGCGGAAAATCCTTCTTCCGAAATTATTAACTGTGCTTTATCAAAAAAAATAAAAAACCTATTTAAACAACAAGTTACCAAATTTATTACAAAATAATTAAACTACACTAAGACAAATGTTCAAAATCAACGTAGATGGTGAATTATTTAATAATTTAAAAATAATTAGCAATTATTAAAAAGAAAATTCTTGTGAAATAATTTGTAAAATTACGGTCACTAATATTAAAATATATGTACCCTAATTGGCCAATAATTTAAACACTGTTAAGATAATGAATTACTCAAATTTTCGGATGAAATAAACTAATTAAAATTTTCGGTCAATAAAAAAAAATGGAAATTTCTCACCAAAACTCTCAATTGCTGCGTCACGTGGTGGAGAACCCACGACCTTTGTGGACGGCTCAAGGCTGCATCAGTTCTTTTAACGCCTACCTACTCCTCTCCCTCAATGGTTCTCGAACAGGATTTATGACGAATTGTATCCGGGATGACCTTATTTTCTCGGAACCAAAATTGAATTTTAAGATGCAATTGGAAACGGAATTCTATCCAATATTTAATTTAGGCGAGCCTAAATATATAGTTGTGGTAGACAACAAAAAATTATCTAGCAACTAGTGGCTAGTTCTAAAGGCGGCTAGTTAGGCGTCTAGCTATAAAAACTTATCCAGAAATTGAAGTACTGAATTCAAAATGTATAAGACAAAATTATGACATGAAATTTTAGATTTCAATTTTAATAGTCTTTTTTTAAAAAAAGCTAGTTTGTAGAAAACTAAAAGGCAAGGCAAAAGGACAAGTCGGTGTAGAGCTGAAAGGAAAAGAAAAAAATAGGCGTCAGCATGGCATGGCGTGATCTCGAAATCCAGTAATATAATATAAAAATTTAATACAAAAATTCACACTTAAATTTTGAACAAATTAATCTAAATAATCAATAATGTAAGTACACATTTTAATGCATTACCTGACTGATGTAACTCTGGGAAAAACTAACAAATTACGTTTCAAGAGTTTGACCCGTCAAAATGGCTTCCGACTTGCACAAAGTTCTGAAGATAAAATGGCTTGCTAAACGTGAAACCAATACGTTTAGCAGAGAAACAAGAATTCAAAAAAAGGTTCCCTTTTTTTAACATAGGATAGCCAAATCTCAACACAGGTTTGCTGGGCTGACGGCGCAACTAAAACCCCAAAGTAAACGTATGTCTTAAATGATTTTAAATGAAAAGAAAAACTATTGCTTAAATATATACTAGAGCAGTTTAATTAACTCAATTAATTATAAGCTATATAAATAATATAATTCAACAAACCAAAATTAACAGAAAAATAACTAGAGAAAATAAGTTTTAATCTTTATGTTATCTTCCCAATTGAACGATAATAATATTAAATATCAAATCCCCTTGTAATTACTATGATCAACGACATACATGCAATTATTCGCCAACGAAGTAAGCAATATTGAGTGTACGACAAGAACGCATTTTTAAATCTGCCTTAAGAGGAATAAGGAAAGCCAAAAACTAGTCTACACCACGCGGTGAACAACGTGTCGCCTATTGGCTGCCAAATTTATACAAATACGAGGGAGATTCGTAGGTATCCAAAAAAACTAAATAAATGATATCACTGAAATGTAAGAATTCATGCATCCTTAGCGTCAAATAAATACTAAAATATAGTGATATAACAACTTAAATATACACAATAATTATAATTAGCCTATTTACGTCCAACCGCAAGCTTAACTGAATCTAGAAAAAATTAATACGCGCAATATAGGTCTGTAAGCAATAAAACATTTAAATTATTAAATACTAAATATGTTTACTTAAAAAAATATAGATTTACTAACATGATAATTTGTCTGACCGTAACGCACGACAGTACACCGTTACACTACCTCTCTCCCAAAAAAAAATATATATATTAATAAAAAAGATTATTATCCGTGAACTGAAAAAAGTTATGATCCAAAACTAATGAATTTTGATAAACACACATAATGTAATCGTGTTCCAAAAAAAAAAACTTTCATCAGTATTTCAACAGTAGCCTTATAATACAAATAAGACAATTTATTATCGAACTACTCTTAGAAGATACTGAGTTAAGTTGCAAAAAAAAATAAATCCCAACAATAAAACCTTTCACAGTTTTACTTCAAAAAATTCCCAATTAAAGAGTGAGGTTTGTGTAAACTTCTATAAGAACTGAAATTCATGCTACATTAACGTTATATAGTAAAACAATGATAAACTAATAAAAGTTTAATTGATAATATCTCAGAATCATCATAATAAAATTAAAATAAATAATTGCTCGTAGCAATAAACAGAAACTTATTTTATGTTTTCAAACAAAATCATAAAAAAATTAATAATAGATGACCCTTAATTTGTGATTAAGTAATCTAAAATTATTATCAACGCTAAATGCAGTAGAAATATAACTAACCAGGTATAGCAAATAGCATCTAAATTTAACTATATATAAGCTAGTATCAACTGTACTGACAAAAGCATTAATTAAACAATACCATGGTCAAGGTATTATTAAAACATAAACACGGAATTTAGTTAGATATATTCAATTTTGATTAACTAGAAAACGATTTTATGAAATAAAATTTAACATAAGCATAAAAAGTAGATTTTTTAAGCTGACCACCATTTGAAAAATAACTAAAATCTCACGGAAAAATTTAGTGCACATATACCGAACAATCACCGTAAGATCCGCAAAAACTTGCACAACAATTGTACTACTATATGATAACCAATGTTGTAAGTGTTAACACTACTGAAGGAATATAAAAACAGTAGCGCAAAAAAAATATACAAATACATTGTATTTCCAATCAACACCATCATCAAAAATGAAATATACAATCCCGATGCCCGATAGTACAACCAACGAAACAATAAGAAAGGTAATAGGAATCCTGTAGAAGAGCAGCAAGAATTTTGACAAGAGTCAACCTCTAGGTGTCGAATGGACCCAGTCAGTATTGCACTATTACCCGGAAGACAGGGATAGTCTCGTTTACTGACCTCTTTAAAATTGCTAAAACTGGTGCCGCTAACAGACATCTAAAACAGTATACTCACTTAAATAGAAAGTGTCAACTGGTAGGTGGAAACAAAAAAATAATAAGACGTTATGCAAATTCATTAATTTTCAAAAGAAAAAATAAAAAATAACTGTAACCCCAAAGTCCACCAAACAATAGGGAGTGAAATGTAGTTTCCACTAGACTAAAACTGCGAGAAAAAATTTAGATAATATATAATAGGCTGTAGCATAAAGTGTTACTGACAACAATCCCTCAGAAAATGCCAGGACGGGTTGGGAACAGTACCAGTAGCTAAGCACCCCATAATTGAAGTTAGTCTATGCTAAACTTCGGTTCAACTTTCGCCCCCCAATACTGATCTTTCCGACAATGTAAATTTAAAGCTTTAATACTAAAAAGGTTCTGAAACAAGCTGACACCCAACACTTCATACCCAGAAAAAAAAATATGTGGCATTAAAAATATATTAAAGTGTAATAAACCAATTAAGATGTCACAATCGGGAATAAATTAGTCCAAATTTGGGATTCTCGACAAAATAATTAATAGTTTGGTAAACATTAAAACCAAACATGTCATATTAGCTTATCTGCTTTAAGGCAGAATGAAACAGACCTATGTATAACCAATAGTCAAAAAAGTCACATTCAGATATTATTAAATTTGCAACTTCCCACCCCACGAAAAACTTATAAAAGGTTTTTCCCTTGTTATAAATTAGGAAGATTCCAAAACTAACCTTCACCTTTACAAGGATAAATTGAGGGGAAAGTAAAACTGCAAGTTATGTAAATGTCAAATCCAGGAAGTTAATATAACTAAATCATAACTCAAGAAGAGTCACAAAATTCACATGACGAGCTACTAATGCAGACACATAATATAGCAAATTTTAAAATTCACCAATTGGCATTAATTTTGTACTCTAAATTCTTGACACAATGGTGGAAGTCCATTGTCCAATCCAGCTAAAACTTTTCAACCAAAGGTCTAGGTTTAACGTATGAGTAACCCATTTAAAGAAAAAGACCTGACAAGTTGACGTATTAGCTAGAAAAAAAAATCCAAAATTACCAAATTATGGTGACCCCAAGAATGGTACCATGTACCAAAAAAAACACATCAGAGAAGAGGCATAATCGATACTTAATCAGAGGATATTTGCAATAAATATTACGCAAGTATGCAATCAAAGCCAATAAAAAAAAATCCTGCGATACTCGAAGTACGAGTCAGTACTCAACAGAGGTATAGATAGAGTATCAAGGAAAACTGTGTGTGGCAGTAGGCCTAATCAAAGTAGGCAAACAGAGAGAAAATACTAACTAGGGGATTAATTAAAGTTAAACTATTTTACAATAATATATCGCTAAGGAAAATACTAAGTTAGGATTACAATAATATAATTTACAACCTTAAGCAAATTACTAATTAATTTTTTTTTTACAACAAATACTAAGTAAGTAAATTTACAACTAGCACTGTCAAAAGGGTCTAGGTATAAAAAATAATGCTCAACCTGAAATTTTGCATTGTGTGTTTTTGGCTATTCCTGACCAGTATTTACAATTGATGGAAATTAGCCAGCGAGTGGTTATATTTAGTCGCCTCTTACGACTAAGGCCATAACTTTAAGAGCCTACGGACCTAATTCTATTCCCCCGGAGCCCGTACAGGGATAAGATTTATATCTCATAAGAAATATCTGACTGAACTTAAACTGTACAACTGATGGAAGATAGCCAGAGAGTGGTTATGTTTAGTCGCCTCTTACGACTAAGGCCATAACTTTAAGAGCCTACGGGCCTAATTCTGTTCCCCCCGGAGCCCGTACAGGGATAATACAAAAAATACATATCGAAGCTAAAAAAAATTACCTGCCACACATCGCTTATTAAGTCTTGGACTGGAAAACTAATTTATGACTTAGTAAACTGAGAAGCACTGAGATATAAACAACTAAATCTGAAATAGCCGCACGAAAACTAGAGAACTTGAAGAATAAAGTCAAATTCCGGTTAATAACTATAAAACCAAACAAACCAGTTTTATATACTAAAATATTCGTAACGTACCAAATTATAAAAGGAGTAATATATCAATATAAAAACACCTTAACTAAATAATTACTAATTAGAATCCGGTTGACGCACAAGATTATCGGACAGATCGGGAAGAGTACCTACATATGGTTTTAATTTTGATACATGCCAGCATCCCGCGTCACTGCCATCCAAATTATTTAATTCATAAGCAGAATTGGATCTAACCTTGCGTACTTTACAAAGTACATACTTATCTGCCAACTTTGCCGAAAAATCATTAGCAGCATTAGATAATACAAAATTTCTTTTCCATACCAAATCACCCTTTTTATAAACACATTGACGCCTGCGCAAATTATATGTACGGCAATTTTTACTATAGGCAGCATTGAGTCTTTCCTGAACCTTTTTATATAAATTTGGAAGCTTTAAAAGTTCGTTTGCATAATTATTGACATTTTCGTTTGATATTTCAGTGTTTAGGTTAGAATTATCATAAAAATCTCCTGTAATTGGGACTTTTCTGCCAAAAACGAGAAAATTTGGTGTATAGCTAGTGGATTCATGAACTGACGTGTTTAAGGCACTTTGAATTTCTGGTATATGTATATCCCAATCTTTGTGAGAGTCTTTGATGTATGAACGTATAGCCGCGCCAATTGTCCTGTTAACACGCTCAACCGGGTTAAACTGAGGGTGATAGCGACAATTATACCATATTTTAGAAATGTTGAACTTTTTTGCCATTTCATCAAAGACTTTCCCAGTATGGGCAGGAGCATTATCTAAAATCAAAATTCTAGGAGTTCCAAACGGTAACATGACATTATCAGTCAGGAAAGACACAATCGCTGGAGCCGTAGCCTGGCGCAAAGGTTTCATAATTGTGAACTTAGAAAAAATATCTACAGCCACAATAAGAAAAGTATTCCCTTTCTTACTTCTAGGAAAAGGACCCATACAATCGACTGCCAACATTTCAAATGGAAAATTAACCTTTTTCTCGGCACCCATTAAACCATAACGAGAAAAATTTGGTAACTTTTGCTTTTGACAAACTTCGCATTGACGGACATATTTTAGGACCTGTTGCCTTAGTCTTGGCCAATAAAATTCTTCAGAAATTTTATTTAATGTTTTAAAGAAACCTAAATGTGCCGAAGTTGGAGAATCATGACAATTTTTAATTATTTTTATACGTTCATTAGTTGGCACCACCAATTTCCATTCGGAAATATTGGTTTTCAAAGGAATTTTCTTACCAGTGTGTTTATAGATATAACCATCTTTTACTGCCCAATGAGGAAAATTATTTGGATCTTTAATAATCTTATCCCGTAAATTGGCATACCAAGGTTCCAATTTATCTAGAGAAACATCTAATATATTAACTTCAGAAGCAGGAACGGATCTACTAAGAAAATCCGCTAATGCATTTTGCTTACCAGGGCGATATGATAATTTAAAATCAAACTGTTGAATTCTAGTAAGCCATCTAGCTAATTTACCCTGTGGGTTTTCCATATTCTTTAACCACAATAGTGAAGAGTGATCGGTTATTACAAAAAGATCTTTACAGCCCTCAACGTAACATCTAAACTTTTCAAGAGAAAAAATTAATGCTAAAAGCTCTTTCATGGTGACTGATAAGTTACGTTCAGACTTAGTCAAACTTCGACTAGCATAAGCAATTACAACTTCTTTGCCGTCTATATTTTGTAAAAGGGCTGCGCCCACAGCTGTATCACTCGCATCACACTCTATTGTGAAAGGCAAAGAAAAATTAGGGGCAGACATTACCGGGGATGAAACCATCCGCTCTTTAAGTTCTCTAAAAGCCTCTTCTGCCTTTGAAGTCCAAATTAAAGGTTGCTTTTTACCTTTCCCTTTTAACATATCATTTAAAGGAGATACAATGGCACTAAAATTAGGAACAAAACGTCTATACCAACTACAAACGCCCAAGAAACTTTTTAGCTGAGTAGTCGTTTCCGGTTTTTTGTATTCTACTATGGCCTTAATTTTTTCTGGACAGGTGCTCACGCCTGTACCACTAACTACAAAACCAAGATACTGAAGTGATTTTCGAAAAAAATTACATTTATTAAAATTAATTGTTAAGTTAGCGTCTAAAAGCCTTTTATAAACTTCTCTTAAAATGTACATATGATGCGAAAAACTCGTGCCAATACAAACAATATCATCTAAATATTTAAAAACATAGGGCTGCAATTCAGGTCCAAAAATACTATCCATAAGTCTTTGTTGCATTTGAGCAGCATTACATAGACCAAAGGGCAAAACATTAAAATGGAAAAGTCCACGAAACGGCACACTGAAAGCAGTTTTTTCTTTACTTGACTCATCAAGAGGTATTTGCCAAAAAGCATTTTTTAAGTCAATAGTAGATAAAAATGTTGCGTTTCTTAACATAGAAAGACAGTCGTCAACTCTGGGAAGTGGATAACTATCTTTACGTACATTTTGGTTCAGGAATCTTGCGTCCAAAACTAGCCTATAATCCCCACCTTTCTTTTGCACCAAAAGAACAGGAGAATTGTAAGGACTTCTACTAGGTTCCACCACACCCAAAGCCAACATTCTATCTAGTTCTTTGTGTAAGTGCTCCAACATAAAGGGAGACAAAGGATACTGTCTTTTTTTAAAAGGAGGCGAATCGCCGGTATCGATAACTGCTTTAAGTTTGTTCGTTCGTCCCAGCTTGTCCTCTGGTGACAACCCTTTATATAAAGATATAATCTGATCTGCCTGCTCCCTTTCATCAGGGGATAAATTAATAATCGACTCCTTGTCCGTAACCTCAAGAGAATCTTGTGTTAAAATATTTACTGATAGACCATATATTTTACTTGAAATCTTCCAAGAATTATTGCTAAAATCTACTATCAATGAAAATAATCTACAGAAGTCACTACCCAAAATCAAGTTACACCGCAAAGATGGTGCTACTAAAACTTCTACTATTCTACATTCATTACCCAAATAAAATGGCAACTGACAAAATCCAGAAATTGTTTGTTTATTACCATCTGCAGTACTAATAGATTTTAATTTTGATTTAAAAATTTGCAAATTATATTTTTCAATTAGATACATGGCTGACTCACCCAAACAAGAGCGGTTAGCCCCACTATCTAACAAAGCTAATAAAGATTCATCATATAAAGTTACTTCTATATATGGTCTATTGTCAAAAGGCATACGAACAAAAAGAGGCGCAGCGTCAGATGTTTTAAAAAAATTTTTTACCATTAACTTCCAATCTTCCCAATCCTTTATATCAGTTTTAGGACTAAAGTTGGGTTCGTTACTCACATAATTATTACTACATTGTTTTACAACATTTTTTGACTGCACTTCAGGCTTATATATGAGGCGAGAAATCGGCTTAGGATAAGAAGAAAAACTGTGTGAATCTCTAATAATTTTTTGACGACCCTGAGTGTTGTTACTAAAACGAGAAAACTTGCGAAAATGGCCTCTAATTTTGACCTTAGTTTGAATTCGGCCGGATTCAAACTTATCAATTAGTTTTTTTGACTACAAGAAGGACAAGTAAATTTCGTACAATTGGGCTTGCCGCATTTATAACAAAATTTTTTTTTAGGCTCTTTACACACCATAAATGCATGTCCCTTTTTAGAACAATTCCAACAAATTTTATAAACATTTTCTGATCTTTCATTATTTGCTAAAGGTTTTGGAACATTTTGATGGTCACGTCTAGTGGTTTGATTTATATCTACGTAAGCCAGGTCCGCTTCAAGATATTCTAATCTTGCATTATTAATTTTACTATTATACTGTGTAGCTTCGTCAAATCGTTTACATAAATTTACTAATTGAGATACCTCAGTAATATCATGTAACGCTAAAGCATTGACATACCTAGGTAACAAATTTCTTCTTAAGATTTTTAATTGATCTGCCTTAGAAGGTGGCTGAGATAATCTAGCAAAAAGATTTTGCATAATAGAGACAAAAATCGTTACTGATTCTTGTCGACCTTGAAAACGAGCTTTAATTTGATCAAGTAATGATTCATCATAAAACGGAGGTAAAAAATCTTTTTTTAAAGCTACTACAATATCATTCCATGAAAAAAAATTATCTCGATTAGCTCTATACCAAGTTAAGGCGGCACCTTGAAATAAGTCAAAACAAGAATTAAAAAGTTGATCTTCATTAACATTTCTGGAAATAGATAATTCGTTCACTCTTTCAAGAAAAGCTTTCACACTAGAGTTCCCATCAAATGTTAAACCCCATTTATAAACTGGGACCGCAATTAAGCTAGAATTACCCTGAATAAAGGAAGTGGAAGCGCCCATACTTGTAGCAGGAAGAGTGAAATTTAAACTTGTTCTATCATTAATTACTCGCGAGTTTAAATCAGCAGCCAACTCAAAACACGACGCAAAACTATCATCTTTGAATTCAGTGGCCTTATCTTTTAGATCTTCAGGCTCTTCTGGTATTTCAAAAAGATTTATTCGATGGCTTAAAAAAATCAACCTACTTAAAATAGTTTTATACATTGAATCTGTTTTAGGAGCCTTAAAATCACAAATGAGGGATTTTAGTTCACTCAAAGTACTACTTATTGTTGCATATTCAATCGCGTAAACAAAATTAGGATTTTTAAGATCTGATAGTTTCTTCTTATAAAAAATGTCATTAGCAATTGCCCTTTTCGAGGCTAGTGATTTTCGAGAAGCTCTAATACTCGACAAGGATAGAAAATAATCGATTTCTGATTCAGTTAAGCAATTTACAACTATTTCACCTTCCATGTTTAATTATACAAGGATTTACCAAAAACCAAATATTCAAATTTACCTATCTAAATTAATAAAATATTACTGTTCAAAATATAATTTAAAAAAATGCCAAATATTTGCAAACTAAATACCACAAATAACTATATAAAATATTTAGCTAAACAAAATCAATTACAACAAATAGTGAGCAACACCAGAGTCAATATTAGCGCAAAAAAAAATTAAATTTATTTTAAAACCTGACAGAATTTGAGCCCAAAAAAAAAACAAGCAAAAATGCAATAAAAATTTTTTTTTTTTTTTTTAAGTGAAATTCGGTAAATTCCAGAATTACTCGGTCTCTGTCGGATTTCAATAAATAAATTGCGTAAAGGTTTTTATATAACGAATGTGAAAAACAATATGAATAAAAAAGTGACCGCAAATTTCCAAATTTCGTTGTCAAAACTTTAAAGTTAAGCATCCAAAAATATCGATAACGACAGAATTTATCTAATTAAACTTAATTAAATAAAATTAAAAATGGCTAATAACGTTGGGCGCCAAAATAATTATGTAACGTATGGGTGTTTTAACGAACATAATTTTACTAGGCAAACCTCATAAAAGGGCCTAGGCACGACAGCTCCTTTTGCCGGCTCTGGCAAGAGTTGACAGGCGGGGTTATTTTAACTAATTTAATTATTCATTCTGTCCCTTTCGATAATTTAATGCATACAATATACTTTTCAGAAGACACGTCTTATAACACGGAGCTTAAGTAAGATTTTAAAAGGGCGCCATCCGCAATAAAAAAAGAAATAAATGTGCTGCCGTGTTATAAGACGGACTTTGCGGAAAATCCTTCTTCCGAAATTATTAACTGTACTTTATCAAAAAAAATAAAAAACCTATTTAAACAACAAGTTACCAAATTTATTACAAAATAATTAAATTACACTAAGACAAATGTTCAAAATCAACGTAGATGGTGAATTATTTAATAATTTAAAAATAATTAGCAATTATTAAAAGGAAAATTCTTGTGAAATAATTTGTAAAATTACGGTCACTAATATTAAATTATATGTACCCTAATTGGCCAATAATTTAAACACTGTTAAGATAATGAATTACTCAAATTTTCGGATGAAATAAACTAATAAAAATTTTTAGTCAATAAAAAAAAATGGAAATTTCTCACCAAAACTCTCAATAGCTGCGTCACGTGGTGGAGAACCCACGACCTTTGTGGACGGCTCAAGGCTGCATCAGTTCTTTTAACGCCTACCTACTCCTCTCCCTCAATGGTTCTCGAACAGGATTTATGACGAATTGTATCCGGGATGACCTTATTTTCTCGGAACCAAAATTGAATTTAAGATGCAATTGGGAACGGAATTCTATCCAATATTTAATTTAGGCGAGCCTAAATATATAGTTGTGGTAGACAACAAAAAATTATCTAGCAACTAGTGGCTAGTTCTAAAGGCGGCTAGTTAGGCGTCTAGCTATAAAAACTTATCCAGAAATCCAAGTACTGAATTCAAAATGGATAAGACAAAATTATGACATGAAATTTTAGATTTCAATTTTAATAGTCTTTTTTTAAAAAAAACTAGTTTGTAGAAAATAAAAGGCAAGGCAAAAGGACAAGTCGGTGTAGAGCTGAAAGGAAAAGAAAAAAATAGGCGTCAGCATGGCATGGCGTGATCTCGAAATCCAGTAATATAATATAAAAATTTAATACAAAAATTCACACTTAAATTTTGAACAAATTAATCTAAATAATCAATAATGTAATTACAAATTTTAATGCATTACCTGACTGATGTAACTCTGGGAAAAACTAACAAATTACGTTTCAAGAGTTTGACCCGTCAAAATGGCTTCCGACTTGCACAAAGTTCTGAAGATAAAATGGCTTGCTAAACGTGAAACCAATACGTTTAGCAGAGAAACAAGAATTCAAAAAAAGGTTCCCTTTTTTTAACATAGGATAGCCAAATCTCAACACAGGTTTGCTGGGCTGACGGCGCAACTAAAACCCCAAAGTAAACGTATGTCTTAAATGATTTTAAATGAAAAGAAAAACTATTGCTTAAATATATACTAGAGCAATTTAATTAACTCAATTAATTATAAGCTATATAAATAATATAATTCAACAAACCAAAATTAACAGAAAAATAACTAGAGAAAATAAGTTTTAATCTTTATGTTATCTTCCCAATTGAACGATAATAATATTAAATATCAAATCCCCTTGTAATTACTATGATCAACGACATACATGCAATTATTCGCCAACGAAGTAAGCAATATTGAGTGTACGACAAGAACGCATTTTTAAATCTGCCTTAAGAGGAATAAGGAAAGCCAAAAACTAGTCTACACCACGCGGTGAACAACGTGTCGCCTATTGGCTGCCAAATTTATACAAATACGAGGGAGATTCGTAGGTATCCAAACAAAACTAAATAAATGATATCACTGAAATGTAAGAATTCATGCATCCTTAGCGTCAAATAAATACTAAAATATAGTGATATAACAACTTAAATATACACAATAATTATAATTAGCCTATTTACGTCCAACCGCAAGCTTAACTGAATCTAGAAAAAATTAATACGCGCAATATAGGTCTGTAAGCAATAAAACATTTAAATTATTAAATACTAAATATGTTTACTTAAAAAAATATAGATTTACTAACATGATAATTTGTCTGACCGTAACGCACGACAGTACACCGTTACATTACTACGCTTTATTTTTGTCGGTCAGTAAGCGAGTTCCGTTTAAATCGTTTACCATGTTCCAAAACATTCACGTAAATTCATATTCGTTTGCAAGAAACTGTATACAGCGCTATTACCAGACGATTATCGTCGGCGTTTGTGGTATTGTCAGTGGCGTTCTCTTAGCTTAATGCTAATCCTAGTTTTACTACTAATATTTTATTTACTAATGAGGCGATTTTTTCTAGAGAATTCATTATAAATTTTCACAATAGTCATATGGTCCGATGAAAATCCCCATTACATAATTGAAAGTCGTCACAAATATCAATTTTCAGTGAATGTGTGGGTGGGTATTATTAACAATTATTTAATAGGCGCACATTTTCTTCTATAAGTTTTTAGATACAGAACTACCCGCCTTGTTAGAAGACGTACCAATTAGAATTAAACAGAACCTATGGTACATGTATGACAGCGCGCCCACTCATTTTGCTTTGTACGTAACCCAGTTGTTAAATAGAGTATATCCTAATAGATGGATAGGAAGAGGTGGTCCTCAACCTTGGCCACCGCAATCCCCGAACCTTAATCCGCTAGATTTTTTCTTATGGGGGCAGCTAAAGGATTTGGTATACGCAACATCGGTACAAAATGTTGAAGATTTGCGAAACCGTTTTATTCAGTCTTGCGAGGCGATTCGTCAAACACAGCACGTACGACAGAATATTTTGCGTCATATTGAAGGTTGTACTATCGCTACTTTCAAGATTTAATTTAATTTATTACTAGAATTGTTTTAATTATTTCAATTTGTTATTAATTGTTACTACATTGTTAAACGTTCATTTAATAGTTTTTTTCTGATCGGCGTTATTTCAATGAACGCCACTATTGAAAACCAGCTCAATCCAATTATTTCAAAAAGTGTATCTTAGTCTACTAAAAGAACTTATTAAGTTTGAATAAAATTGGTTGAAACGGTTTAAAATTATTATTAATAACTCGTTTTTTTGTTTGACATTTTAACAACAACAATCCGCAATTTCGGACACATATCTAGAAACTTTTTCTTTTAAATCACACTTCTTCAAGTCTTTTACCTTACTTTTAAAACACTTTTTACAACATGGTCTTTAAAACAGCAAAAAGCATCTTTTTTCAGTGTCCATGTTATAGCCATTGGACCAAGCAGAGCAATGTTCCTTATTTTTTTTACGCGAAAAACCATGCGTCGGACGAAAGAAAATCACGAGATCAAATTTGCTCAAAAGTGAATAAAAATTATAAAAATAATTTTTGTTAAGAGAAAAAACAGTGGCGTACCATCTTTTGCTTTAGAAATATTTATTTCAAATTCCGCACGAACGCCACTGGAAGGAATACAAAAAATTGTTGTACATCAGAAAATACCTCTTAATGCATAGTAGCTGTGTACCAAATTTTATTAAAATATCTAGACTGGTATTAGATATTACAAAAAAAAGATAATATTTTGAAAACTTCACCGCCCAGTATCTTAAATTTTAAGACATTTAGGACATACGTTTATATGACGTTTTTTTTTGAACCCAAGAATCGCCCCCTTAAATAGTTTACCCTACTTTTGAAATACCCTGTAATCCCTGTATATTTTTACATTTCTAAATAAACATTAATTACATTTCATGTAACATATCCTATACCTAAATTCATTGGTTTTCGTTGATTTGCAGTTTTCTATCTTAGTTTTTAAATATCTATAAACTGACATCAACTCGCGGTTAAACCGGAAGCTGAAATGTTTTGAACAACAAATGCATTTGGCTAGAGGACATGTTACACGACATGTAATTAGAATTAATTGTAATTTAAAAATGTAAAAATAAATAGACTGCCTCATTTAAAATAAGGAGTTTGATAGTGGCCCAAACAAAAACGACTCACCCTATATACAGAAAAATAATATAAAACATAAATTGATTTGTGGATTAGCAGCTTTGCTTTCGTTTAACTATTATCAATTTTTAAAAAATATTATTGTTTAGATATAAGTAAAGGGAAAATATTTAATTAGTGATCTGAAATTAATAAATTAATTATAATAATTTACTACGTTACGATGACGTTAATATATTGGTTGGTTGCCTGTCATCCCCATTTATCGGCATGTATTATTGTTCGGCCTCTGCCGTAATTACACAAATAGATGACGACGGTGTCTCTATATATTGTTAATTAAATTTATATCGAATACTGCTTTTATGTACAGCATACTAACCAACAATGTTTGTTTAATTCAAGCAACTATTATCTCCGTTTATTTATTGGTGGAATGGGGATATGCAATTTAAATTAGATTAACGGCCGTTTACAATTTTAATCAAAAATGTGTCCATTGGTTCTCGTGTTACTCTCTCGTTTACACGTGTAACAGCATACAAATTGAAGCAGGGGCACATACTTAATGGGGACTCAAAGGCCCGAGTCCCACATGAAAATATTTATGTGGGGCTCGGCTCCACATCAAGTTGTTAAAGCAACTATTTGCGAGATGACACTAAAAACAAAGCCCTCATTTAAATAACACTATTATTTTTTAACCCACTAGTTCTTCTGTTAAATGTTCTTCATCGGACATAATTATTCCACCCCAAACATTAATTGGCCCTTTATTTTGGTCCACTTGGCGAATTCAGTGTAGATTTCCGGTCGAATAATATTTAAAAAAAGCTGTTACTTTTGAATGTTCCCTCATCCCAAAACAGCAGCCTATCCATACAACCTGAATCATCCCAAATCATATTTAAAAACAAGATTGAAAATTCTTGCCTTTGAACGTAATCGCGATCGTACAGTTCTTAGTGCAATTCTGTTTGGAATGCATGATATTTATGTTGCTAAAATCGCTTTAATTCTGCTGCGTTCAATATCAGTTACATTCTCGATGATTTCCCTGGTACTTGTATAAAGATTTTCCTGCACTGTTAATAACACTGTGAAACAATTATCTTCATTTGTAACTGGTTTATTAATTAGTTTACTTTTCCAAAAAGCAATATTTCCTGTTTCACGAAATCTCTCTAATAAACTTGCGAAAGCTTCAGGTCTCGGTTTCTTTCGACATCTGGATATCGTGCCGCATATACCCTACTTGCCAATTGGTTTTTTGGCACTTGTCCAATATAAAAATCATATTAACCATCTCTAGAGTGCTCAAAGTCATGTTTACTATAAATAATGTATCGTAAAAGAACAGTTTCTATCGATGAATACAAACGACTGACACTATTGTCTCTGACACTAATTTGCAATTTTGACACGTTCGTTAATCTTTTTAGTATGTGATAGTATCATAGCCTCCTAGTATTAGGATGATTTTTCAATAAGAAACTTGGCCTCACGGCGAATTTAATAAAAAACTGTTGGTCAGAAAAGCATCATGTATCGTATTTTTTGACAGCTAGTAATGTTATTTTTAACCTGAAAGTAAAATATACACCGTAAAATTTAACCGCGCCCCATTCCCTTTGTCGTTTTTTAGCCCAATACATCCTATATCAGAACGATCGTAACGAACAGAGGAATACCGGGTGTGCCATTTAAAAAAATACAAGTTTGATTCGCCACGAGTTTTTCGGACCACTCTGTATTATGGCTATAATTTTAAAACATATTGTATTTGACTATTTTTGGAAATTCCTAATCGTTTACTCACAATCGTCCACCCCATCCCCATATATATATATATATATATATATATATATATATATATATATATATATATATATATATAGTGAAAAAAAAACTTTCAATAGGAAAATTTCTGTCAACATTTTGGTCTTTCACTGTATAGAGTGTCGACTGTATATAAATATTACTTAAATTAGTAATAGAATAAAATCTGTATATTCCCATAATTTTATGTTTTCCCACAAATATCGTTGTATCATTTAGCAACATTTTTCGAAAAACAATTATTCGCACAATTATATTTCGAAAATCCCATACCCTACCGTGGTCACCTTACTCCGTAATCTATCCTGGATATAAGTACTGTATTTCTTTATAAGGTCCTGTATAACGTTTTGTATACTTTTTGTGCAGTCTTCTGTTTCCTATTGTAGCATTTATTTTGTGATTAGGCAGAATCTTTATGGAACTGACTTGTTTCAAATCAACCTTTGGGATGTTAATTGTTTCTACATCGGAAATTATCTCTAAAACTGGTTTGTGTCTTAGTGACACTGCAAAATTTAGACCTCTGCTTAACAATAGTTTTCTCGAAGCCTTTAAGTCTGTGACGGGTAACGGGAAAAACCAAATGTTATTTGTCTCAATTTCCGTCAAAAGGTTGCTTAATTATTTTTCCAATTTAAATGGAATTAGTTTATTGAAATTCCTGGCTATACTTCGAAACTTTTTAGATGTTTCCTCAGTATACAGTAACGTGAAAAACATTTTTGACATAGTATTACTTATTTTTATTTCGCAGCAATTATTATGCTTTAAATTTTTTTTTATATTTTTAAAATTTCTTTCTCTCAAGATCCTTTCGATTAATACAAATTGTTATAAACTGCCTCAGGAGATTCAAATTGTACACATAACAACGTGTTTCAGGCAAAACTGTCCAACCGCCGCACTGCCGCTTGTATACCACACATAATATCTCCCTTCGCCATAACTTTTTGACGTTGATTGGGGTCAGTATTAAGGGCTAAATTTAATCTGTGCTGATGTCCTTTATGTCGCTAAACACAAATTGACAATCATTGTTCATTAGGCTAAAACGATAATCCTTGAAAACAATAAAGTATATATAAATATATTATAATTTTATTCTATTACTAATTTATTTAATATTAGATCAGATTCGTATCTTTGTGCTTTTTTTTGATTTTATTAGTTTTTGTTTTTCCGGAACTTTCCTTCAGCTAAGGTTATCGTTTCTATTCTTACTCTTTAGTGAGTTTCACTTCTTCTCGTAGTATAGTAAATATGTACATTTCGCCGGAAATAAGACACAAGTTGAAAACCGTTTTCAAAAGCGCGCGCCGCTGCCACAACGATTGGTATAATAAAATGTACAATTGTACATAGTGCCATCTAAGTTTAGGAGGATGAACTACACATACTCAACCTAAAACCTAAAGCCAAACGTTATCTGGCTTGTTCCATGAAATTCTATCGCGCAAAAACACAGATGACGCTATCTGAACATTCTGGAAAGAACTCGAGAAATCACCATCCGTATATAAGACTTGTTCGATTGAGTTCAGACGTTCAGTGTTTAGTCAGTTATGAGTCAGTTGCGATAGAGTTTCGAGTTGAGTTGCGCACTTATTGTTACAACACTTAACAGTACTTATTATAATTTATTTGGGGTACAGTTTTTAACTCTTTCAAAACCAAGTGGAAGTAAGAGGAAACTTGTAGACGAGCATCGTATCTTTCAAGAAAAGTGGGAATTAGAGTTTTTTTGCTTGAAGTGAAAGAAAAAATTATTTGTTTAATTTGTAATAGTACAGGCGGTGTCCCAAAATTATATAATATAAAACGACACTATGATATTCATAAAACTATGTTTGACAAGTATACAGGCATGGTCAGAAATTCATTGTATAATCCACCAAGAAGTTTTATGCTCAAAAGTGATCAAGTTGGAAAGTGTTTTGGTCAGTGAAAAAAATTATAAACTTCATAAGGTCACGAGACCTTAATCAGCGACAGTTTTCTGCATTTTTACGTGATTTAGAAAGTGAGTATACTGGTTTACCATATTATTCAGAGGTGCGATGGCTTTCGAGCTCTATGGTACTCGATCGGTTTTGGAAACTCAAAGAAGAAATACGCGTTTTCATGGAAACAAAAGGAGAAGATGTCAGCTTATTATGCGATGTACCTTTTTTAGAAAATCTTTCATTTATGGTAGATATCACAAAACACATGTCGGACTTAAATACGAAATTGCAAGGACCACGTCAAGTTATTACCGATATGCATGATCATGTGAAAGTTTTCAAGTGTAAGATGATGTTGTAGGAAAAACAGTTAGCAGAGGATAATCTGTCACATTTTCTGACTTGTAAGGCATATCAGGAAAGCACAAGTGTCAAAATATCATACTTCTGGCAGAATTTGAGAAGCGTTTTCAGGATTTTAAGACCCAAGAAAACAATTTTCTCTATTTACTGGTCTTTTCACTATCGATATTAATAAAGTTCCCCCTCACTTGCAAATGGAAGTAATTGAGATTCAGTGTCAGACCTATTTAAAACAAAATTTTGATAGTGTTGGTACATTCGAATTGTATACTTACTTGCCTGTTCAATACCAAGAAATGAGAAAATTTGCCTGTAAAATCCTGTCAATGTTTGGAAGTACCTATATGTGTGAACAACTATTTTCTTTGATGAAAGGAAACAAATCTCCCGCAAGATCGCGATTGACATACGCACACTTGGCCGCAGCTTTAAAGTTATTTCCGCCGATAAATTCGTGCCACAAATAGACAACTTAATTAAAGACAAAAGATGTCAAATATCTGGCAAAAGAATTTAATATTTGTAATTTTTTGTAATGTCCTTTTTATTGGAAATTTAAGAAACAGACTTGCCCTATAATAGTACTTTTTTTTTTTAAGATTTCAGTAGATTGTCTTCTTTAAGATAGGGTTTTGCGGCCCACCTAGTCGATGGTCTTCAGAGACCAGTGACTTTGACATTATATCAGCTTTGAATGATGATTTACATGAATCTAGGGGCCAGCTCAGCATTTTACCTGTCCCTCTATGTTTCTAGGCATGTCACATTTCTGCCTTTGTGTTTTAAAATGCTACTATGCGTCTTTCTTTTTGTGCTCTTCTTCGAAATATAACCAAATGCTATTAGAAAAAATAAATGCCCCTTTCTTTTTTACCCCCTGTACTTCTAAAAACATTGCTTTTCTGTCACTTTGACTCCACGCAAGAATAAAACCAAAACTTATTAAAAGAAAATAAACGGCCTTTCCCTGCTTCAGCTTCCAGTAAAAAGAAACAAAAGTCTTTCTTTAAATTGTCGACATTTCGCAACTTTATTGTTGCATCCTCAGGACACTAAAATGCCTGAAAATAAAAACATATTGATGGGTTAAAACATCAGTTAAAACTAAACACTTAAAATATTTTTAAGAGTTAAAATTTAAAAAAATAAAAAATTGTGTTTTGATAAAACTGACTTTTTGTCATTACGCCACAAAACACTAATTTAAATAATATTCAAACATAAAAAATCCTCTTAACTCAAGGAAAAAAAAAAGAAATAGAACTAAAGCTACATGAGTAATAAAAAACCAAGAGAAAAGGTCATCCATAGACAAGGTCTTCAAAACGTTGTCCATTAACTTCATGGCACATACGAATTCTGTTATGAAACTCTTGTAAAATGATTTCCATCTGCCTTGGAGTTATTTCTTCTACCGCCCTTTTTTTTGATTAATAAGGTCCGCGCGATTTTCTAATGGCGTTTTGTAGACCTTTTGTTTAATGTAGCCCCAATATAAAAAATCTAACGGGGTGAGGTCAGCGACCTCGCCGGCCATCTGACTGGCCCATTTGTACCATCCATCCAATTGCCGCCGAATTTTTCTCTCAAGTACTTAGTTACTATTATAGAATTGTGTGCAGGGGCCCCATTTTGCTGAAAATATACTTGATTGTAATAAACAATGGGTAAATTTTCTATAAAATCCTCTATTGTATTTTGGAGAAATTGCAAATAATGTTCTCCATCCAGGGGCTCATAAAAAATGGCTATTTTTCGAGTTCCTAGTACTCCAAACCAGACGTTAACATCAAATCTTTCTTGGAATGTCCCTTCCCTTACCGAATGCAGATTTTCGGTAGCCCAGTACCTAGTGTCATTGCGGTTAAACATTCCCATATTGGTAAATTGGGATTCACCTGAAAAAAGAATTACTGTCCGGAAATTGGGCTGTCTTTGTTGCATATCAAGATACTAGTTACAAAATTCCAGTCTTCTCTGATAATCCGCTTCATATAAGTGGTGATGGATCTGGTATTTAAATGATTTAAAGCCATGCTTAAATAAAATTTTTCGTGCACTTCCGCGGCCAAATCCAATTTCACTGCTTATTTGTCGTATTGATATAGTAAGATCGATTGCTATACAAGCCAGTGTATTGATTTCAGCCTCTTCAGTAACTATCAAATTCTCGCCTGGCGGATTCCCTTCCGATTTTAAATACTTTTCCAACCAAGATAACTATTTTCTTTCTCCCTGTATATTTGTAAATAGCCCATCGAGATTCAATAGCTCGATAAAAGAATCACACAACATTTTGGTATTCACTGTATTTTCTGATTTAATTCATAATGTTGGTGACCTTTGGACCCGCACGATAAGACCGCATTCGAGTATACATTTAAAATTTGTGTAGTCTTGAAAAACTGCTAAATAACATACATATTATGTACTAGGAAAAATAATCAGTTATTTTCTTTTGAACATTATTTATGAAAAATAATTGTTGCTCAACAAAATTCTCGCATTTATTCAAATGCATAAAGTTTTGATCAGGTACACTTTCCTGGCACCTCAGAGTAGTTCGTATAATGACAAATGCATTTCTTATTTCATTTTCACTAAATTTGGCATGATAATCCCCGATTTTAGTTTCTTCTTCATGATCTTCTATACTTTTTATATCGTCAATTATGTCTTGGTCAATTGTACCAACATCATTGTCGATTTCTAAGTAATCTTCAAGTAAAAAATGTACGTCGACGGTAGCAGTTTTTTATAGAATATCCCATTGTCTTTTTAAGGCAGCGAGATCCATTTCGTCTTCTTCTTCCCATTCGTCAATTTTGTCAGTAAAACCTGCTTTAGAAAAACAGTTTTTGATAGTTTTCTGAGAAACATTTTCACTCCATACTTTAACGACTTCGATTAAACACTCTTTAAGGGTAATCGATTTTTCGACGGGAAGGTTGTTCGCATTAACAATTTTGTGAACAATTCTGTTGTTTTATAATACCCTGGTCCATAAGTTGCAATTTGGAGGTCATGTTTGGCGGAAAAAAGATCGATCAATATTCGTTAATTTTTTACTTACAGTAACTGGATGTGCAGAACAATTGTCTATAAACATCTTTCGCTTTTAACTTTTCAATTTCGTGCCCAGTTCTTTGATACATCTTTCGAAAATCTCAGAAGTCATCCATGCGTTTTTATTAATGGCGTAATCTAACTCCAGAGATTTAACTTCTTTTAAACAACGGGGATATTTGCTTTTACCTAGGAGCAGTAATTTCAGTTTTTCGGAGCCATCCATGTTTGATCCAACCATAAGTTGTTATTTATTTAAAAGTTTTATTTGGCAAATATTTAAAAAACATTTGCACTCTCGACAGACGTACGTTTTGATGCATACGGGCCACTTGACACCATCGTAAAACTGCTTCATTTGCATCCTCGTAAGAACACACCCGTACTCGGTTTCGACTGCTTGGAATACTAGTTTTCTTGATGATACTGTCGCAACTTTTTTATTATCAGAGAGACGCAACTTAGAGAAACACCAAATTTTGCAGCAACATCAATTTTTTTCCAGCCTTTCTCCAAAATTTTAATTTTCTCAGCTAAACTTAAACACACTCGCTTGGACATCTTACTTGATTCTTAATCTCAATTTCTTCTCGACTATAGAATGGGTTTTTCCCCGGGTTTCTCACAGAAATCTACCTGATTGATTGCCAACCATTAGGCGTTATAAACGCGTTAAGAACCGTTTCAAAAGACGGCGTCATATAAATGGAATTCTGAGAATAAATGCATAAAAACAAAATTCCCGTAAAAATTCTATTATATAGAGTGTTATTATTTTATAGATTCACTATATGCACGGCTTTTTACGTGAACTTTCATTAAAATATTGTAGGTCTTGAAAAAATTGCGCTCTAAAGAGTTTTTCACTATATAGAGTTTCACTATAAACAGTGTGAACTGTATTTGTAAAAACAAATGTGGAGAAATTATTAAAAAATGAAAAACTAAAACTTATAATTATATAAGACCGGTTGGACGGACCCAATCCAGTTCTTTACTTTTTGGTGGCATGTTGCGATTGTCTTAGTTTTTCTTTTTCTGTAACTGTAAGTTCTTTTAGCTAACGTTATAGTTTCCAGTCTTAATTTTGGTTAGATTCCCTTCTTCTGTTAGTATAGTCAAAATATACATTTACGCCGGAAATAAGACACGGTATTATATATATATATATATATATATATATATATATATATATATATATATATATATATATATATATATATATATATATATATATATATATATATATATATATATATATATATATATATATATGTATATATATATATATATATATATATATATATATATATATATATATATATATATATATATATATATATATATATGTATATATATATATATATATATGTATATATATATATATATATATATATATATATATATATATATATATATATATATATATATATATATAAGCCTTAAATGACGAATTACAAAATTTATAGACTTCTGCCAGCTTTTTACCTGTCCTTCTATGCCTCTAATCTTGTCATATATGTCTGTGCCTTATAAAATACAAGGGTCATTAATGAAAATATGCGTCTGCGCTTTGGTGACTGTATAATGTTTCTTTTTTTATACTCTACTTAAAAATATTATTTTTACAGAATTATGAGGACAATAAAAATCGCCAATAAATAGGGATGAAGTGAGATTTTCTCTATAAGAGAGAATTCGGAATTGTGCAAATTAATAGGGCGAAAGTATATAGTAGCGCATTTTGAGCAATTGGTTAAGTTGGCTTAATCCAAAATTAGTTGGCAATAAAGCCCAATTATGAAACATATTTACAAAAACGACTGAATATGAAATAAAGTGTAAGGATTTTCTTTAATTTTGGGTGTTTTTCCTCCTAAACAAATATCAAAAATATTCATCTTACGTACTGTATATTTTTTCACATAGGTGGGAACTGTGTTTCGGCATTCCGTCAGCAGTACGGGCACGGCAGTACTTTAAATAATCTATATATTATTTAAAACATTAAGCCAGATTTTTCAACAACTTCGTGAGATAGTTGTACTGCACCAATTTCCATGATTCTTTTTTTAATGATCGTCTGGTTACCTTTCAACACTATTTTTTGTGTTTTATTGCGTATTTCTTCTATAAAACCAATATGTTTTACTTCAATAACATTTCTGGACGATGTGGCGAATGCGCGTAATATTCTTATAATTTCACTGGAAACGCGAAATCTAACGGAAAAGACAGAACAAGGTCTATCGGGCCAGCTAGTTTATTTAATAATTGTTTTTCTATAAGATTATTATAATAAAAATGATTAGTTAGTAATTATATATACTCTTTACTTTATATTCGCTACTGCCTCCTAGTAATAGCTCACCTGATTTTACTGACACAAACAGCCGCTGTATATATCATAAAATTTAAATTAAATATTCATTTAAATATCCATTTCGCGTATCGCACAAAATGAATGTGCCTTCAGAACGTTTCGATTCACTTTAAAATATTTTTTGGTTTTTATTTATGTGATTATCAAAAATTTAAAAACCAGTTTAAAGTTAAAAACCAGTCTTACTACATATATGCATGTTTTATTTATATATATTCTTATTTTTATATTAATAAAGATTGTGCAAATTATGTCTTAGAATTCACACTTACCCAACATAATCAACCTGAAACAATTTTTTGACGGAGGTACGACGTCATCACATGAACTTGAACTTGCTGGACTTGGGCCTGGTCCCGTGGTTACAACTGTTTGGTATTCGTTGCTGGCCGAATTATGGTTAGTTGCCGGTTTCTCTTGTTCGGTTTTTGCGCAAAACCAGCTAGTACATGAACTGAAATTCATGACTGAAAGGCGTAATTTCAGCACTGGCTGACATAACTGCACGTTTTAACCTGCAAGAAATTAAAATAATTTCAAAATACGCCGAACACCTTTTGAAAAGTTCCACGACAAACTTAATAGAATCAGGAGCTATTTTCTTGTTCACGGATTAAGATATACAGATGTTTTTATTTTCACTTGGCGCTTCATCAATAGGCAACTTGCACATTTTTCTGAAATAATGCGAAAACATTCTATACATAAAAGAAAATCGGTAAATTTCCTTTACCCGGAATTTCGCTCATTATGAATATTTCCTTTGATTAGGAATAGTGAAGTGTGAACCAATTTAGTTTAGTACATAGTTATTTAGAAACACATATATACTCTCTTTTCAAACATTTTTATTGGACGCTATTTTGTTCCAATATACTGGATCCCTACCAATATCTTACCAGTTTCTCCCTACGCCACACTTGATTTTGGACATAATTTAACATTAATTTAATAAGTATTTTTTACCTTGACACACACCTCGATTTTGTTACGTCATGTTGAATTCACACCAGTTTATCCTTATTTCACATTTAATTTTTCTTCAAAATTTACAGTCAATTGAATAAGAAGATTTTTTACGTTAATTTTTCCGTTATTTTGAATTCGTAATACAACTTTGCCAGCTTATCTCTATATCACACTTAATTCTTGCACAAAATTTGATATTTATCTAATAAGTAATTTTTTTTAGACTGATTTTTAAATATTTTATTAGGCCGCCATTTTGTTTTGCTATCTTATATTCAAACCAAAATATGGCCACTATATTCTTATGTAACATTTGATTTTTTTGCAAAATTTGAGGTAAATTGGATAAATAGTTTTTTTAGTAATAATTTTTAAACATTCCACTAGGTCTCCCTTGTTTCGGCATATTGAATTCTAACCAAAATATTACTAGGTGATTCCAGACCTTAATTTTTGATTAAAATTTGAAGTCAATCTGATGATTTTTAAGCTATGCCGCGAACTGACAGACAGACCGACGCGAAAACGCGCATATATCTAAAACCTGAGAGGGTGATTTTTCAGATTACACTTTTACTAGTTCATTTCTATGCCAAATTAGTTATGGTACACAATTTGAAATTAGTTCATTAAGTAGTTTCTTCAGGCTGAATTTTTAAATATTTTATTATGCCTCCATTTTGTTCCGCCATCTTGGATTCGTACCAAAATTTTACCAGTTGACCCCTACATAATACCTGATTTGTCTGCAAATTTGAAATAAATTGGATAAGCACTTTCTTAGTAATAATTAATTTAACATTTCACTAAGCCGACATTTTGTTTTGCCATATTGGATTTTTACCAAAATGGTACCACGTCATCCTAATATGACCCTTAATTTTTAACCAAAATTTGAAGTCAATCGCGCAAGTAGTTTTTTTAGTTATAGCGCTAACACACAGACCAACAGACAGACAGACCGACGGAATCGAGAAAACATGTTTTTCATCATCTAGGGACCATGAAACCTAAAGATCTGAAAAAATCTCGTAGGCTGATTTTTTCACGATTACAATACTTCCCTTTTATGAGGGAAGTAAAAAGAATATCCCCAAAGTTGAAAAAAAAATTATTCGTTAATTAATCATGCAAAGTTCCGCCGCATACCTGCTACTGTACGGTACGGCTAGGAATAAATAATTGAAATTTGGGACGGTTTTGCTCCAGTCTTGGCGCTTTTGAACAATAGAAAAATATTTTTGTGCTATTTTCGATTTGGGAGATATAGACAATAAGGGGGCGTCGCAAAAAAATACGCTATAATACACTGTTTAACTCATAACTAACCGATTTCGATGATATTTTTAGAACACGTTCATCTTTTTAGTCTTCCGAATTTTGTTTTCGTTTCGTCGTGTCTAGTGGAAAATCAACTTATAAATATAACAAAATATTCGCCAAAAATATGTGCCCCCGCAATGGGAAATGTACAATTCAGGTTGTAGGAGTTACTTTCGAAAAAATATCATCCGAAATAGCAAAATACTTAATTTAAAATTCACTCATTTTCAGAATTGACAAACATAATTTTTGGTAACCTCTGCCACACAGGCTTCGTGAGGCTAGTTTTTACATTTTGTACATTGAATCATATCTTCAACTCTACACTCATCGCATACTTGACAGTATCAATCATTTTCGTTGATTTCTACTACCAGATTGGCGTTATTTATAACTGATGATGTTCTTTTTGAACACGTTTCTGATGTGGTTGATATGGGAGAAGATGAACCAATTTTTCGTTTTATTGATAATCGTTTAGTTTGATTCTACAGCAGATTTCCGGGCTTCCAGTTCCTTTATATGGTGTTGAGGATAACACCTGTGATTTTTAAGCACGTTTGATCTTTTGTAGTTGGCATCGGAATTATTCGCTCAACACTTAAACCAAGCGTTTGCATCTTCTTTAGAATTTCAGACAATGGAATGTCGCTATCGCTGTGAGATATATCGGAATTCTGCATTGGTGTAATATTACCGTTTGCTCTTGCGATCGGATTTGAAGTTGATTTGTTTTGTAATGCAGATGATGGCGCGAAATCTAAATCTGAGAAGACGTTTCCATCAACAAGTCATATCCCGCATTTTCTGAAACCATATACGGTATTACCAATTGTTGCCATTTGATTATTTTTGTTAAAATTGTTTTTGATGTCGTTTTGTTTAGCAAAACTCAAAAGCTGCCTTACGAATATTCCTAATTGTTAAATTAAAATAACATTCTTCCAGTTCTAAAATTTGATCCTCGAGCTTCTGTTCAATCTCAGCACTAAAGACGGTACAACGACCTGACGCCTTTACACCTTGATTAGCTCTAACATTTGATGACATTAAATGCCTTTTAAATGTAGGATTTGAAACATTATACATTTCAAATATCTCATTTAACCCGTATTTTCTCGCTTTATATTTTTTAATTGCTTCTTTCATGTCCGTCTCTGACCAATGGCCATATTTATGGCCTTTTCGGACCATTCTGTAAAAAAAATTGAAATGAGTATCCTATATTGTACCAGTACAAATTAAGCAACTCATGAGGGGTACAAATTAGGAAACAAGCATTTAGTTCTAAGATTTACGAAGTTATTACCGGTTTGGGGTTAATCAAGCTACAAAAGTAGTAAAAACATTGTTTAAAGACTAATTGTTTGGTAAAAACAGATTATAACTTAACCAAAACCTTACATTTTGTCTTAAAGCTTATGCAAAAACATATGAAACTTACATCAAACTTACTACACCTGTGATTTCTTACACTCTATTTCCAGATATAACTTTCCAATTTAATACATAGATTGCGCCATACACAAAAGATTTCTTAAATTTTAAAGTGGTAAAATTTAGGAGGCAGTACAATTTAGTATACTTTCCCCTGTGCAACAAAAAATATGAAATATATCCAATTACAAACATTACTAAAAACTGCTACGTTAATAAAATTTGTCAAATTTTAATTTTGAATATTTTGTCGAATGATAATGGTCACCAACATAATACACAAAACCAAGAAAAATTCCTTATTTAAAATAGCAATTAACAGATATAATTTTATTGATGTGATTCCTGAGTAATATAACGTCATAAATTGGAAAATATGTGTAATTTTGATATTTTAATTCTGTATTCAATCGTTTTCTTATAAAAATTACTGAAGGAGACAGAAAATAAGGTGTACAAATGTGTATATAAGACTGTGAACTTTGATGGCGTATATCTCGAAAACAAAATGTCGCCGACAAAATGTGACTTCGGATTCATTATCGGCGTTTAAAAATGTACCAAACATTTTCATAATCGGCGATGGTAAGTGTAAGTAAATATTTACCCAGAATTGTTCTAATTGCCAAGTTAATATCAACTTTCATAAAAAAATTAATATCTACATTATTTTGTTTATTTAAGTTGATTTCTTCCTGATAATTGATATTAAACTCTAACAAAGTAACGTCACCCAACTTCAGATTAAAGGGAAAGCTTAAGCGTTTCATTAACCATATTATTCTGAATTATACATAATTATATACGATTAGTATTCAGAAGATAAGGAACTAATGCGACTTAAAGTTTTCTCTTTGTATTATAGAATCCAGAAACTCCAACAAGTGCACCTTTTTAATCCTAGGGTATTTTCTATTCTTTAAATAGTTTTCATTGCAGGCACAAATTGCAGGTTTTTGGAAGCTCTACTTAATTAATTCTCAAAATCGCTGTATATTGATTTACTTGACAATATCATTTTTTTAATTAATGTCTTAATAAAATCAATATGTGTGGCCTCGTTTTGATCTAGATTACCTGTTATACGTTTAATTATGCTGCTCAAGACATTTTCATTTGTGTTGGGGAGATTTGATTTAATTGATAAAGTTTTTAAAATTTTATGTTTTAATTTATAGTTAAATGTCCATCTGTAAACACTAAAATTATAACATTATTCTCTTTTCGACTAAACCCAATAATCTGGATAGAAGCAAAGGTTGATATTCTTCTAATCTTTAACCTCCAAACCTAGGTTATCATTTATGCTACAGTATTAACAACATTTTTTATATTTTTATAATAAGCATCCTCTTTAGTTTTCATAGTATTTATTAACAAGATTTTAACATGATTGACAATGTAACATATAGGATTTTGTTGTTTAATAGGTTACTGTTGTTTAATAGTCCTATCTGTACAAAAATTGTAAAGTCAAATGCATGCATATTTTGGTAAATATTTACTTACACTTACCATCGCCGATTTTGATGATTTTTGGTACACGGATAAATTTCCAGACGCTGAAAGGAATTCGAAGTCACATTTTTTCGCGACATTTCGTTTTCGAGATATACCTACGCCATTAAAGTTCACAATCTTATAAACACAGTTTTTCATCTTCTTTTCTGTTTCCTTCAGTAATTTTTATAAGAAAAACAATTAATACGCAATTAAAATATCCAAATTGCACATATTTTCCAATTCGTGAATTAATATTATTCAAAAATCACATCAATAAAATTGTAACTGTCAATTGCTACTTTTGATAGGGAATTTTTCGTGAATTTTTGTTTTATGTTGGAAACCATTGTCATTCAAAGAAGAAAATGCAATAAATATTTGAATTTAAAATTCGTCAAATCTTATCAAAGTAACAGTTTATAATGGATATTCTGTTAAATAGGTGGATCGGTACCCGGATAGCCTACGGTCGGGCGCCGGAGCCCGGAGGCACCAGTTGGAACGGTACCGGGTAGGCGCCAGAGCTCAGAGACATTACCTTTAAAGCTATATTACTAATGTATTATAGCTTTAACAACAATGTCTTCGCGCTCCGACGCCTAACGTGGTGCTAACCCGGTACCGTTCCACCTAGTGCCTCCGCGCTCTGGCACAAGACCATGTGCTAACATGATACCGATCCACTTATGTAACAACATATCCAGAATAAATAGTACCAAAAACTGCTACGTTAAGAAAATTTCTAAATTTTAATTTGAATTTTGAATGACATTGACATATTAAAAATAGTAATTGACAGATATAATTTTATTATACGGTTTGTGCTTAATATAACGTCATAAATTGGGAAATATGTGTAATTTTGATATTTTAATTGTGTATTTTAATCGTTTTCTTACAAAAATTACTGAAGGAAATAGTAAAGAAGGTGAAAAACTGTGTAAGATTATGAATTTTTTTGGCATATATCTCGGAAACGAGTTCTGATTCTCGTTATCAGCGTCTGAAAATCTACCGGCGTATTAAAAATTATGGAAATCGGCGATGGTAAGTGTAAATAAATATTCACGAATATTTTAAATTATGAATCTCATTTTGCAAATCAAAATAAGTCTTGTAAAACACAAACTTGTCAACTTTAGAATACTAGAACGTATTTGAAGAATGAACCACAATTTGATACAATTACTTAAAATAGCAAATGAAATAACTAACCTTGAATTTTACACAGTGTCCTTAAAAAAGTTCGCATCGTATCGGATATTTTTCTTCTTTTCAACTTTTCAAAATTTAGCATAGGCAATAACTTTTCCTTCGTTACGTATGAAAAATGGCTTATTCGGAAATAGTCACATGAGTTGTGTCACCTGTCAAAATTGACATTTATTAATAGAAATCGCAGAAGAACGGCTTATTTGCTAAAATATCATAGTGTTACTAGGAAAAGTTGTTTATTTTTTATTTCTACATGAATATACTGTTTTGATCAGTTCAAAAAATTTCAGTTTTTAATTTTTAAAACTTTTTCCAATCGAATTATTATAATTTCTAAACAATTTAAAATTTCATTTACTCTCCTAAATGAGTTCATTGATATTTTTATTTTTGTATGTTATGACATGTATTTACTACTAAAAAATTGTAAATCAAGTAATCTATACTTAAAATTTCAAGAATCACGCATTTTCACATCAAGTTTAACATATTTTTAAGAAGTGATTTTTATTTTTTCCGAAAAATACAGTTTTTATACAATATTTAGGTATATGAAATAAATATGCAGGTGAGGTTATAAAAACTGCAATTTCTAGTCAAAATTCGGTATACATCATAAAATAAACAAATTTTCTTTATAACACTTTTTCATATTTTAGCAAATGAACCGTTTTTGCCATTTTTATAAATAAATGACAATTTCGACAGGTAGCCCAAGCCACGTGACTATTAATTAATTAATTATTTATATACTGAAACAAAAGTTATTGCCAGTGATAAATTTTGACAAAATTAACTGAACTTGGTGGCGCTATCATCTCCACATAATATGAAGAAAACTACTACCCCAGGTAACGGTTTATTTGGGCTACTTAGATTACTAAGAAAATATGATTAGCATCCCAAAAGACTCCAGTAGACTCCGAAAGGATAGTGGAAGGGTATCCCATACTCATCACTCCAATAACGAATACTGGAAATTTTAGGAGTTTAAAACAAACCATTTTTATCTTCGTAAGACATAAATAACTTTTGTAGTTACAGGCTACATCTATCTGCTACAGTAAACCTTATAGGGCATATCAAAATATGACGATTCTTCACCCTATACATAATTATGCTTAAAGCTTCAACAATTATTCTCCATGATTCTAAATTATTTTTAAGGTTAATTCGTATTTCTTCGTAATCTATTAAAACTCTGCTATTAGATGAAAATGAGGTAAAACATCGTTCTCGTCTTCCAGAAAAATAAATAAAAGCAAACCTAAATTACTCAGATAATGCAAAAAAACGATCACTTCGTTCCAGGCTATGAACTCAGTTTTCTTAATTACTTTTAATGCATTAAAGTTGTTCAAAGGGGCAATTTCGGGCCACCAGTGGATTTTGTAATGGCCTTTCTGAGATCGAGGGCAAAAAAATAAAAATATGTTTTCGTGTTTTTGTTTTGAAGTAGGGGAGTTAATAAATTTTTTGCAAATTGCCTAAAAGAAAATTGTATTTATTTTTATATTTGACTTTATATAAAATATAATTTCTATGTTTTAGTCTAAATACATTAATATTTACAGCATTTAATATAGTGTAATCATTATCCCTTAATGCAAAAAATGTTAAATATAATCAATGTAGTATGTGAACATATTCTTATTAACCTTCTGATTGCCATTATATACATACTTCCAAACAATACATTTATATTTAAAAAATTAAAATAAAAGTTGTTAGACATCTCGTTCTCAAAATTATAGTTTGTTTTAATTTAATTAATAAACCCTACCTAAACGGGACTTAAAACACAAGCATGTCGGCTCAACTCAATCAGGCCATAAAAATGCTGCAATAGCTACTAGACCCAATTTAATCACGCCATAATGTCCTAAAATACATTATTTTGTGGCTCTAAAGTTGAGCAAGTAAAAAACATACCTAAATGAGAAACTGTCGCCTTTCCACAATTTTAACGTGTAATCGAAGTTATAGTATAATGTAGATCACCTATTTTATGATGTTCTGATTACCACTGTATCTGTACATATTTGTGTCCCTCAAAAAATAATTTGTTGCAAAATTTTACCTCATCAAAATGAACACTAATATATAACTGATCAACTACACGAAAATAACGAAATTAAATGGCTAGTTTTAGAACTTTATAAGAACATGGTAATTAGCAGAGCACTGAGAACTGAAGTTTGCAGATATAGATGTGAGTTTGTACAAACGTAAAACAGAAGATACACTTTTTTAGGGCATTACCGTGTTTTTGTGGCTATTCTGTATTTCCTTTCACATCAGTGGTAGCACTAGTTATCTTGAAACCGGACTTTCTCTGAATGGTTTCCAAGTTTTATTAAGCTGATTTAAAACTTAAACTTAAAATTAACTTCGGATTTAGGGAATGTTGCTTTTATACAGGGTGATTTTTAAGTTGATGCTTATTTAACGGGACATAGAATTAGAGAAAATAAAGAATTATTCCAAATAAAATATATACAGGGTGTTAAAATTGTAAGAAAAAATGTTTGTTTTTATCATAAGTTTCATACCACTGTAGATATTTCCATGAAATTTGGTTTCGGCAAACTCTTTTCCGCTATCAAATGACATTTTTTTATGTAAAAGATTTTTTAATTTCTGTCAGTGGCGTTCAAACGGGATTTGGAATGAATATTTTGGAAGAAAAAAATAGTACGCTATCGCATTTTCTTAAAATGAACATTTCGAAAATTAGAAGAAAACAATTTTTTATTGTAACCTTTATACCACATTTCTGTATGTAAAATATTTTTTAATTCCTGCCACTGTCGGCCAAACGGGATTTGGAATGAATATTTCTGAAGAAAAAAATAGTACGCCACTGTTTTTTCTTAAAACGGGCATTACTTTTGAAATACTCATTTTCTTTGGAGCAAATTTGGTTTATTGATCTCTTTTCGTACGACATTTCACCCATGGTGAAATCGCTAAAATCCGATATGATGTTTTGTATGTGAAATTTGCGATTTCTAAGTTTGTATTTTTTTACTGTGTAAGAACTTCCTAAAAATTAACTCAAATTTTAGTGAGATACTTACACATTTCAGTTAGTAAGAAAGGTGCAATATCTAGGGCCGAAGTTAAATAATATGTTCGAAGTTGTCACCATGCTGTGCGCATCATAACTATTATTCCGTGACGGCGCGTAGTAACGAAATTGGTTTCCTTCATATTGTTGCTGTAGCCTGTTCTATGCGCCCAGTCATTTCCTCCCTTTTCGAACAATCCATCTGTTGGGTAAAGAAGAATCTAAGAATTCTCGCACGTCCCTTCTAAAATCCCCATCTTACAAAAGCCACATGTTTTTCCTGATATTTAATGGTACTTTTTCTAAGAGGTTAGGTAGATGATTTTGCAAAAAGTGAAGATGTTTTTCGCCCGTTAAACGGCCTGGTAAGATATGCGGCCTAAAGAGTATTTCATTCGCAATATCTCCCCATACATTTAAGGAAAATCTGTGTTAAAAATTTGTTCTTTGAATAACATGGGGATTATCAATTGCCCAAACATGAATATTGCGGTAATTATTGATACAATTTCTAGTAAATAATGCCTTGTCTACAGAAAGAATTCTTCGAGTAAAATTTTGATCAGCTGCGTAGTTTGGTAGGAGTCATTCACATAACTGGACTATGCGAGGATGGTCTTCAGCACACGTTGAACGTAAAATGGATACAACTGATTTTCCCTCAGTGTTGTCCATGCTTTTGTTTGACTTAATTCGACCTCAGCTGCAATATCCAGAGTACTTACTTCTTGATGGTTCTTCATCGATAATATTTAAAAATTATGGTTCTTTCTGCACATTGTCAGGTCATCTCGGTCTTCCTGCATGTTCTCCACGATCTTCCCTTAATTCAGTACTTTTTCTTGCCCTCTGATTAAGGTTTATAAAACAGCGGGGGTCTAGGATGGACTCTTAAGGGAAAGAGTTCCGTATATAATCGCGAAGCTGCAGCGGCACTTTCATGATACTCCTCGTAAATTAGAAGCATATCCACGAGTTCATTATTTTTATAAATACGAGCCATTTATACACAATTGAAACAAACTGATAAAATCTATTCCACAAGTGATCGACAAGGAATTGACGGTCAATTGACATCAACAAACTTTTTTACCAGTAATTTTATCGGCGAGATTGTTCAGTTAATTTTTTGCAGATGGTTGAATTTTTGAATTATTTATTTTATTTATTTATTCGTACTCTCACAAACACAATAAATTTTTAATACCATCTAAGAGAATTAGCTTACCTTCTTTTTTTCAGCAAATTGAAAATAATACTAATATATTTTTTTTGTATTACATTTGAATTGTAGAAATGTCTGTTTTAAGTAATTGACTTTACTTTAATAAAAATGATACAAAAACGAATTTTACCTACAACACATATCGGATTTGAGGGATTTCTCCATGCATCAAAACGGTTTTTATTTTTTTACGCGAAAACAGTGCGTCGTACGAAAAAAGGTCAATAAACCAAATTTGCTCCAAAGTAAATGAATATCTCAAAAGTAATATCCGTTTTAAGAAAAAACAGTGGCGTACTATTTTTTTCTTCAGAAATATTCATTCCAAATCCCGTTTGGCCGACAGTGGCAGGAATTAAAAAAAACATGAAGGTTATAATAAAAAAAAACATTTTTTTCTTACAATTTTAACATCCTGTATATTGGAAACGAATCATTTTAGGACATCACTTTATTTGAAAAAGTTGCTTATTTTCTCGACCTCTATGTCATATTATAAAAAGCCACAACTTAAAAATCACCCTGTATATCCGGATTAGAAAATAAGCATTAACCCAAAAGTTCCTCAAAACGCGAATGAGGATTCACTGACTTGACAGTTCAACGAATATACCAGTAGGAATTTGGGAAAGACCAAATAATCCTGTATTCTAAGGTCAACACAACACAACAATACCAAACTAATAATAAATTACTTATCATAAAAAACAAAAACCACGACTGCTTACAACAGAGTGTGGAGTTACCTATTAGCCTACCAAGTAAAATTAGGAAAGAAAACGAGATTGTATATTAAATAATTCTTTAGTTTAAACTTAAATTTAAAATAGAATATATAATCTATAATATATAGAAGATAGAATATAACCTGTTTGAATTATCAATTGTTTGAGACAAATATACAATATATTTTCAATATTCCTTTTTTTTTTAATTTCGTGAATTTTTGTTTAAGGTACTGTGAAAATATAATGCAGCAAGACATTAACAGTTGTTTAACCTCGCCGGCTTCTGAATTGGCCTTTATCTTCACTAGATTATTCCAAATGTCCTATGACAAAAAAAAAAGGAATCCAAAACTCTTCCCTCTTACTACAGACCCATATTCCTCCCCCCAATTATGAGTGAAGCAATGGAGAAGTATATTAATAATAATTAGATTACTTTGAAATCATCCAGCATCCTTTTTACTTTCGTAATCCTAACCCACAACTAGAATAAGTCCATCGAATTCCACGGCGAAGCCCAAATTATTGCCCACGGCATATCCAAAGCATTTGATCAAGTCTGGCATGATGCTCTTCTTAACAAACTTCCTGCCTATGCTCTTCCTCCAAAACTTTTTACTTGGATTGCTAGTTTTCTTTCCAACGGAAGTATTTCTGTAGTGGTTGACGGCCATTCATCGAACTTTCACCAAATTAACGCAGGCGTTCCACAGGGTTAAGTGTTGACATCTACCCTATTCCTTCTGCACATCGATGACCTGCTTTCTTCTACCAGCAATCCTAGTCGCAGCTACGCTGACGATAGCACATTCCACTCTAAAATAAAATTTCCCAAACCCCCCCACGAGGACCTCCTTAAAATCGTAGAATGGAACCAAAAAACCTTGTCCATTTTAACGCCACAGATACACCTTGTTTACTATCTCACAAATTATCTCCCGGTACCCACACCTTCCAAATGAATAATCAAATGCTCGAACCAAAGATTTCTTTAGTCCAGTCGGTATCACTTTTCTGAAAGATCTTCGCTGGCATAATCACATCCTCTCAATTGCCACAGCAGCCGCGAAGAAATTGGATTTTCTTTTTCGAGCTTGAAAATAGTTTTTTTCTGCCAACCTGTTTACCCTTTACACTTCGCAAATAAGACCCTGCCTTGAGTATTACTCGCACATATAGGGAGCAGCATCTACTTCCGTCCTTAATATCGTTGACTCTGTCCAACGAAGAGCTATTCGTCTGATTGATGATCCAAACTTCACAAGGAAGCTTGCATAACTAGAGCATCGTGGAATTGTGGGCGATCTGTCTCTGATTTACTACCACGGATTCTGTTCTGATGAAATATCATCCATTATGCCCTCCTTAGTCATTCCTGCCAGAGAGTCACGAGTCGACCCACATGCATCCCTTCACCGTCCAACTGCAAAGACCAAGGACCTACCACTTTGTTCGCTCCTTTATTTCCAAAGTGTTCAGATTATGGAATGTGTTACCAGCAAATCTCTTGTCTCAAACGTCGAAGATTCTGAGTACACTAGTACTAAAAACATTAGAAGAGATTGGTTATAATTTGTTAGAAGAAATGAGGTTAACGGGCAAAAAAAATTACTTCAATGATCTCAGAATGTCGAGTGATACTTTCCAAGAACTATTTCATATTGTGAGATTAAGGCTTTATTCACCCTCTTGGGAAGCGGTTTCGTCTTCAAAATCCATTTTATATCTAATGAAGATTTGAAAATGGTTTTAACCTTGTCTCACATCATTGGCAATATTCACATCACCCATCTCTTGTCAAAAAAAATGTCAACATCAAACGTCATTTGAATTTTTGGGATACGAAAATTCGGATTTATGGGATTTTTTGCGTACGAAACCTGAACAATTTTCAGACATATGCATCGACGTATAGCCGATGCATGGAACGCCAGCTTTAGGTCTTTGGCTTTCGTGGTCTGCTCATAGATAAAAAAAATCAAAGCATTTTAGTATTATGTAAAAAAATAAACACTATGTTTTTACAAACATCCCCTATGTTTGCTCAAAAATGTTATAAACATCCGAAAAAGCTACTGTGCAGCGAAACCTGACACATGTCTTTTTTTAACCAAATATAGTGGAAGTTTCTGTAATTTTTTTTATATAAGTTTTTATATTTATATAAGAACTTTAAAATTACACGCAAATCTTATACAAACCAAATTTAAATAACCAACTATGTGAATAATTTAAATATAAATTAACCTCCATCTGCTTCTAGTGGTGCAAATTCATAACAATAATGCAGCGTTTACATTAACTACCTAATTTCGCAGCTGCCATAACATTTCTAGGGAGCCATAAAACTTAATGGTCTCTGAAATCGCAAGCCCTAATCAACGTTAAGATCCAATCATAATTTAGGTTTACTTAGTTCTGAATTCAGAAGTAAGAGATTTTGTAACAATAACATTTAGCTACATAAAATTATGTATGTCTACCGGCGACAATTAAATCGTTATACAGAGCGCTCTTTACTCTCCTTTCATAATAGTTCTTCTTATCTTCCTTCTCCAGAAATAAGGTTAAATGACACCCTGCGTAAGTTTTACATAGTGGACAGACCTTAAAATTCCGTTTTAGATCAAGAATTTTAAATGAAACCCTCTATATTACACAGTTGGATAGATTTTAAAATTCATTTTTCAATCATAATAATATGTTCCAACTTACCAATTATTTTTAAAAAGAAGGCTTAGAAGGCATTTTTAAAAATTCTGTGTGTTTATGAATCAATTTGACCAGTTAAAAACAAAATGGATTTTTTAAAATTTTTCCTCAAATTGACTTAATTATCGATAAGGTAACAAATGGGATATATAAAAAAATTCGCCATATTTTAAATAGGAAATACTGGTAGCTAGAGGTTATTAAATTCTCGCAACCAAGTGTAATTAATTAGCAAACAGAAAATATCTTATACAAGAGTTTCGTTTTGTATTTATGGAAATATGTACAAAACTTTAACATTTATAGGGTGACCCTTTTATGTTGGGGCGCTACCCTATCTCAGAAAGTATACGAGATGGAGGGAAAAGTTGACTACAAAAGTTAATTGAGGTAATTGGAGTGTATAATTTATTTTATTTACATATATACAGTTTTTCGTGGGCCCTATATTTATACGGATTCAGGTAGCGCTATTTATGATGCTTTCAACCATATATAACTTGATGGATTTGTGATGCAACGTTTCGGACTTATACACGACTATCTTCTTAAATCCAGAGTACCCACAATTAATTCTGTTGTCTATATTGTGTTTTCCTATATTTTGCTTTTTCTTCATTTTTGATAGGGAGCACAATCTTGCATTAAAATTAAAATCGCTCATCCTCCAGAGGGCATTCCATATTTAATAAAGGGTTGGATATTATTTAGAAGCTCTAAGTGACGCTGGGAAGTAAATTTCTATTTAAGAATCAGTGAACCTAACATTTGTATTGCGGCACATATATTGATATATTTACCGAATTTGGCCTTAAACGCATCTTTTGTTTTTGATTTGTCCAAATCGTTTGGCCATATTATTATATCGCCTTGTTTTGTTTTTTTTTTTATTGTATGTATCCACTTGTCTAACAATATTTACTACAGAGAAAAAAGTTGTAATTTTAGAGATTTTTATATTAAACAATAAAAATCGGACTCTCTGGCTCTGGTTCGTTCCCATTTTCTTTCTTTTATTTTACATTTTTATTTGGGAATTTTTATTTAAAATAAATTATAAAATTGATTAATTATAATTGGGAAATAGTTTAATATCTTAGGCTTAATTTACTCTTTCAACAAATATATTTCAATACATTAAATTTTAGACTGCCCTGGTATAATAAAATATTATTTACTTTCACACTAAAATTTCATTTTATAATAATGTCTTGACACGCTCAATACATTTCCTATATCCTTCCTTGTCTATTCCTTTGCGTATTTGACCCTTTTTGTCCCTCTACAAATTTATGGAGATTGAACGAGATACGGAGAGAAGAGGAAAGGGAGGAAGTCAAGCATAAAATTTACCGAAAACCGAACGACCAGTGTTCCGATAGTACTGACGGCACTCATTTACTAAAGTGATTTGGCTAGCCAATATTTTTTCGCGTTATTCGTACTTATAACGTGATATATAGTCGTGCCCTAAAATTACTTCGCTACATACAGAATACTTAATTGGACAATTTGTTTCTACGGATTCCCCTTTTTCCATTCCTGAAATTATGAACCATTGAGGTAAGTTTCAGGACATTAAATAATATATATTTTTTTATATATAATTTACATTTAAATATTTAAACCAAGATCCAAAATTAGTATACAGACGCGGATCTAGATCAAACCAGCGTTCCCTCAAATTCACAGTCCACTACTGGGCCTAGCGTTGGTTTTCCCGAAGATTTTCTAAAGGAAAACCCACGTAAAACCCGCACAAAAACTTTATTGATCCTCCGACCCGGATTTTTTCGGTTTATATCTGGATCCAGTTCGGAATTTACTGATATTGGATCTTGTACGAACTACCAGGCAGTTTTCTAACTGATAAAATTACATAACTAAAAAAAAAATAAATTTTTTACATAACTTAAAAATATAAATATTTGCAATACCTTTTACATCAAATGCTTTTTACTATAATTGTTTTTAAAAGTTTTACAAATTAATAAAATTCTGGGTATAACATTTAAGTTTGTTACTAGTAAATAACCATAAAATTGTCAAGGTTAAATTCCGACAACTGCTAGCCTGCTCAAAAAGTTAAGGTATTTGTTTTTTGTGAAACCAAGCTTCCTTTCAGGCTTTAGTTGGTAGTTGCGATTTCCTACGTAAAATAAATTCATTTATTGAGTTTTTCGAGATCATTTGTAGTTGTATATTTTTACATTTTTAAAATGGTACTTTCTAGCGATGAAAAAATATCTCGTGCAAGTGCCCTTAGGCAAGTCGTTATTGATCAGTTATTATTAATTGAAAAATGTGCGGTCGACGCAAAGCTAGATCCTACAAAAATTAACCTTACAAAATTTAAATTGTCGTATAAAAATTTAAAGAAGCTTCATAAGGACTTCGAAAAACATCACAACTCTATTGTGGTTGCTCTAGCAGGAAATAATGATAAATTAAATCAGGAAGCCAAATGTCTGGATAATTTTAGTTGCCGTTATTTAGATATTGAAGTTACATACAATGAACTTATTACTGAAAAAGAACAATTACAAAGAACTAGCTCTACTTTGGCTTCTACTTCCATAAATCAAACTTTACCGGCTTTACTCTCTAGTAATGGGTCTTCATGCCTGCCAAAAATTGACTTATTTCAATTTACAGGGGATGTTCAAAAATTTCCCACATTTATTGAGATGTTTGATGCATTAGTGCATAACAGTCGAACATTATCCAATGTTGAAAAATTTAATTATTTGCTTTCCAAGCTTTCTGGACCTCCTCTTGCTTTAATAAAAAATATACCTTTGCTTTCTGATAACTATTTTATTGCTTACAATACTCTTAAAGATAGATACGATAATAAAAGACTTAGAGCAGTCAATTATTGGAAGGCAATTGAAAATTGCCCACCAGTTACAAAAGAAAATTTTCAGTCATTAAGAAATTTGCTCGATACTTTTACTGAAAACTTAGAGGCTCTTAAAATGATGTCATATAATATTGATAGTTGGGATTTTATAATTACGAATATGCTGCTGGATCGTTTAGATTCGAGTTCAAGAAGGGCTTTTGAACAACAGCATGCTTCTAATAATATGCCTACTTATAAAAATGTAAAAGAATTTTTAATGAAACAATGCAATGCATTGGAAACAATTGCTCTTTGTTCAAGACCCAAGGAGTATGCCCCTAAAGGTAATCAGGACCGAAATAAATTTTTAAACAACCCACGAAACTCGAATGCTTTTCTTGTACAATCTGAGGGCGATGGCGCTAAATCGGACGTGTGTCTCCTTTGTAAGGGTACTCATGTAATTTACAACTGTCCTACATTTTTAGACAAAAGTGCTTCCGAACGATTTCATTTTATAAAAAATAAAAAAGCTTGCATAAATTGTTTAGCTGATCAGCATACTACATCTAAATGCACTTCTCAAAAACGTTGTCGCGTTTGTAAAAAAACGCATCATACTTTACTACATTTTTTGCCTAATAATGGTGAACATAATTTACAAAATAATTCTCAGAATACTGTCAGCTCCGACGTTGGAAGCCGAGTGGTTAATGTTGGTATGCTAACCAAGGATAACCATGAGGTATTGCTATCTACTGTTTTATTAAATATACGAGACGCCTTTGGAAATTTACACACGGCTAGAGCCGTTATTGATCCCGGTGCCCAATCATGCTTTATTTTAAAAAAAATTGCGGATAAGTTAGGTTTACCTAAATATAATATTGCTATTACTTTACAAGGTCTGGAAAAAATGTGCATGCCTGCTAAATTAGGCGTTACCTGCTCTTTTTCCCCGTTAGAAAATAATGTACAAAATTTCAATGCGGAATTTATTGTAATTGAAAAAATCTGCGAAAATATGCCGGTCGCAGATTTTACTATAGATAAATTTTCGTACTTAAGTGGCCTTAAACTCGCTGACCCTCTTTTTAATAAAAAGGGTGAAATTCAGATATTGCTTGGTGCAGAAATTTTCCCATTTATTCTAGAAGACGGACGTATTATTGTAGGGCCTGATCAACCCGCGTGCATTAATACAGTTTTCGGGTGGATAATTATGGGAAAAGTACCTCTTGCGGAAACCTCGTACATATCACCTAATGTAAAAACTTTCTTTACAACGTTTTCGACAGATGATAGGTTAGATAACACTTTAAAACTGTTTTGGCAATCTGAAGAAATCCCCGAGTTTAAAACTATGTCACCTGAAGATGATTTTTGCGAAAATTATTTTTTAAGTACTACTAAACACAATACTGACAAGAGTTTCACGGTTTCATTACCATTTAAAATCAATGCCCCTGATTTCGGCGATACGCGTTCTTTGGCGATGCGCCGATTTCTGTCACTAGAAAATCGCCTTGCAAAGGACAAAAAATTGCACTGCGCTTATAGTGACGTCATAAAAGAATATCTGGAATGTGGACATATGGAGCAAGTGCAGCCTCCAAGTCCACAATTTCGGCATGACAGTTTTTATATTGCCCATCATCCGGTTTTTCGAAAAGAATCCACATCGACCCCTGTGCGAGTAGTTTTTGATGCAAGTAGTCATGCGTACGAAAAAATATCTTTAAATCAAGCATTATATACGGGACCTAAGCTCCAACGCGACTTAATTGCAATTCTACTTTATTTTCGTATACATAAATATGTAATGATTTCTGATATTCGACAAATGTTTCGTATGATATGGGTAGAACCTAAACAAAGAAAATATCAACGTATTTTATGGCGCTTCTCACCTGAAAGCCCAGTTTTAGACTTTCAATTAAATGTTGTGGTTTTTGGGGTTGCTTGTTCGCCCTATTTGGCAATTCGCACACTTTTGCATCTAGCTAGTCTTTATTCCGATTTGCCATTAGCAACAGAAATTGTAACCAATCAAACTTTTGTTGATGATTGTTCTTTTGGTCATGATGACCTTAAAACCGCCATATCTATGAGAAATCAACTTATAGAGCTACTTAGCAGAGGAAAATTTGAACTGCGCAAATGGGCTGCTAATAATAAAACATTATTAGAAGGGTTACCTGATACACATATACAAAATATTGATTATTCCTTTGATCTTGAAAGGGACTCTACTCTGAAAATTTTAGGCTTAAAATGGAGCCCTACAAGGGATGCTTTTTACTATCCTTTTACATATATCAAATCAAATTGCACTAAAAGAACCATGCTCTCAGAGCTTGCTAGAACTTTTGATCCACTGGGTTTTTTAACACCTGTCACTTTTTTTATGAAACTGCTTATACAAAATTTATGGACACTGGGCTTAGGATGGGACGATAGTCCACCACAGGACATTGTCGATAAATGGAACAACTTTAAAACAGATCTTATTAAACTTTCGAATTTTGTCATACCGCGTCAAGTAGACCTATGCAATATGGAATCATGTAATTTGATTGGCTTTTGCGATGCCTCAATTAAGGGTACCTGTGCAATTACATACATAAGGGTTGTTTATAAAAACTGCTCAGTAAAAACATATTTTCTTTATGCAAAGTCCAAGGTAGCTCCCCTTCAAACAGTATCTTTGCCTAGGCTAGAATTAAACTCCGCGGTACTACTTGCAAAATTAATTAAATTTGTTATTAAAGTTTATCAAAATAAAATTATATTTGCAGACATTTTTGCGTTTAGCGATAGTATGGTCGCGCTCTCCTGGATTAAAAGTTCTCCCCACACATGGAAAACATATGTGGCAAACAGAGTCGCATTTATTCAGGAAATTTTACCGCCAAATAAATGGTACCACATTTCTTCTAAAGAAAACGCAGCTGATTGTGGCTCGCGAGGGCTTTTTCCGTCGGAGCTTATAAACTCTATTTTATGGTGGACTGGCCCTCAGTTTCTTTTAACACCCAGAGAATCCTGGGACTTAAAATCGCCTTCTAACTCAATAGCTTCGAATGCTGAGCTAGAACAGCGAAAAATTACTTTAACCACTAATATTACCTTAATAAATATATTTGATACTTTACTACAAAGATTTTCTGTACTTTATAAAATTAAGAGAATACTTGCTTATATAATCCGCTTTGTACAAAATATAAAAAATGGCAAATTACAAAAAGGAAAACTTACTCCTGAATTACAGCTAAAAAATCTAACGTTTCATGAGTTGAATTATGCTCTATTATTACTAGTCAAACATGTTCAATATGCTCATTTTAGACAAGAAATTTTATGTCTAAAAAACAATGAAACGCTACCTAAAAAATTTAGATGTCTAAATCCATTTCTGGATGATCACGAAATGCTTCGTGTGGGTGGTAGACTGTGCAATTCAAATTTAAAGTTTGATCAAAAATATCCTTTGCTTTTACCCAGTAATTCAATTCTTACTACTCTAATTATTACTGAGATTCATCTTGTAAACTTACATGCAGGTATACAAACAACTGGTTATTTGTTAGCACAAAATTTTTGGGTTTTTTCTGCCAAAAAATTAATAAGGAGCATAATTTCCAAGTGCCTTCCATGTTGGTAATTTACCTAATTTTCGTGTAAGGCAAGCGCGTCCTTTTTTGAATATTGGTGTTGACTTAGCGGGGCCATACCATATAAAACTAGGAAAATTGCGTCATGCAAAAATTACTAAGGCCTGGATTTGTTTGTTTGTGTGTTGCGCCACGAAAGCTTTACATATAGAATTACTTTCCGAGCTTTCTACGGAATGTTTTTTAGCCGGGTTTAGGCGTCTGATAGGTCGACGTGGGCTTTGCAAAAATGTTTATTCGGATTGCGGAACAAATTTTATAGGTGCAAAAAATTATATAAATAAAATATTTTCCGAAGTAGCAGAAAAGGAAGCTATTAGGTGGCACTTTAATCCACCCGCGGCCCCCCATATGGGTGGTCTTTGGGAGGCTAATATAAAATCAATAAAAACTCATTTGCAAAGAGTAATCGGTCTTCAAGTACTGACTTATGAGGAATTGAATACTGTGCTTATTCAAATAGAAGCAATCTTGAATTCACGCCCTTTATGCCCTCTCAGCTCGGATCCCAGCGACCTAGCAGCATTGACTCCTGCACATTTTTTAACTTTAGGTCCATTTAATTCATTTCCCGATACTGATTATACAGACTTACAAATAAATAGGTTGTCTCGCTGGCAATTATTAACACGTATGCAAAACGATTTTTGGAAAAGATGGAAAAATGAATATCTTCATACATTAACTCAAAGAGCCAAATGGCATTTACCTGATTTACCGAAACCGTCAAGCGGCGCAATGGTATTAATAAAAAATGAAAATACTTCTCCTCTAGAGTGGTCTTTAGGGAGAATTACCGAACTTATTTCGGGTTCTGATAATATATGCAGAGTTGCAGTTGTCAGGACCGCTAAGGGTTCATTTAAACGGCCCTTAGTAAAACTATGTCCTTTACCTTTAAATTAAGTTCAGAAAATACCTTAGGTATTTTCAGGGGGGTGGGAATGGTTCGTTCCCATTTTCTTTCTTTTATTTTACATTTTTATTTGGGAATTTTTATTTAAAATAAATTATAAAATTGATTAATTATAATTGGGAAATAGTTTAATATCTTAGGCTTAATTTACTCTTTCAACAAATATATTTCAATACATTAAATTTTAGACTGCCCTGGTATAATAAAATATTATTTACTTTCACACTAAAATTTCATTTTATAATAATGTCTTGACACGCTCAATACATTTCCTATATCCTTCCTTGTCTATTCCTTTGCGTATTTGACCCTTTTTGTCCCTCTACAAATTTATGGAGATTGAACGAGATACGGAGAGAAGAGGAAAGGGAGGAAGTCAAGCATAAAATTTACCGAAAACCGAACGACCAGTGTTCCGATAGTACTGACGGCACTCATTTACTAAAGTGATTTGGCTAGCCAATATTTTTTCGCGTTATTCGTACTTATAACGTGATATATAGTCGTGCCCTAAAATTACTTCGCTACATACAGAATACTTAATTGGACAATTTGTTTCTACGGATTCCCCTTTTTCCATTCCTGAAATTATGAACCATTGAGGTAAGTTTCAGGACATTAAATAATATATATTTTTTTATATATAATTTACATTTAAATATTTAAACCAAGATCCAAAATTAGTATACAGACGCGGATCTAGATCAAACCAGCGTTCCCTCAAATTCACAGTCCACTACTGGGCCTAGCGTTGGTTTTCCCGAAGATTTTCTAAAGGAAAACCCACGTAAAACCCGCACAAAAACTTTTAGGCTCATAAGGATTATATAACTACATTTGTATTAAAAAAAAGGATTTACGAACAAATTAAAATAAATGGAAGCTTGCAGAAAGAGAAAAGGAAACGTTGACAAATTTTGATTGGTGTGTATGTTTGGATCTGGACGTCAGATGAACCATGCTGCAAACGTGCCTTCAAATAAACAAACGGAGCCCTATAAATATTGTCCAGTACAAAAACTGGAACGTGATTACAACTGTTAGATTGGACTGATGAGTCCATATTTACAACCTCAACTAAAATCTTTAAATAAAAAGAACTTCAGTAGAAATTTGGCGCGGCTTTTATAGAGCTTGATGAAGTGCTTCCAAGTGAACGAGCAAATTTAATTTAGCAGCAAGATGGTGGTCCAGTTGACAGAAGTCAAGGAATAACCGACTTTTTGAATGCACATTATAGAGAATAGATTGGGGAAACGGTAATTACGCCTGGTCCCCGAGGAGTCCCGCCCTTACCCCCCAGATTTTCTCTGTGGGGTACACTTAAAGATCTAGTATACAAACACAAGCCAACCTAGTATACAAACTGAATATATTAGGAATGCCCTTATGTATTTCGAAACTTTATGTATCATTTGCATGGCCGGGCATATAAAACACTTATTGCAATAATAATTATTATTAGTCTTTAAGCATAAGTTATTTGTTTAATTTGTTCGTTAATAAAATATTTTAATACGGTTTAGAAATTCCGCTTGGAGTTAAAAAAAGTATTTACTGACAATAATTGTCTATAAGTTCGAGACGGTGCCTCGCAAACCAATATCGTTAAACTCGTCGCTTAGTTCTCTATGTAGATTTAACATTATCTATAGGGCTTGCATCTGAAAATGTTGAGAAAAATAACTATACTTGAAATTTGGCAACAATGTGACATCTTTTTTATTTTGAGGGTTGGGTACTAGGCAGATTTTTAAAAAGTACCAAAATACCTTATATATATATACCAGTCTAAATATGTGTCAAATAAAGAAGATAAATGTTAATAAATCCGAAACGTTACATCACAGACCCATCAAGTATGGTAATAATATGGTTGAAAGCGTCATGAAAGTGCCATTTGAATCCGTATTATATACGGGTGCCCCAGTTAAAATAAGAAAGTTGATACCTGCCCACGAAAAACTGACGTAATGTATAAAAAAAAAATAAATTAATGGAATTGCCCTAATTAACCTATGTATTCAACTATTCGCCCCATCTCGTATACTTGCTGTGATAAGATACTGTTCCAAGATAAGCGGCCCATTTAACAACAATATTTATTAGTGTGTTATGCAAACAGACCGGATTTAGATCTTATGTAGCTCTAGAGCACTAAGCATTGAAGGGAGCCCAGAGCCAGCGAGGGTTTGCGGGGCCGCCTTTTAAAAATAACTTATGATTAAAAAAGTGCATGGCCCTTTGTTTTTTGCAGCGCCGTGTATTTTGATTCTCTTGCCCATGTCTCGTGTGCCTCACCCGCATGTGGAGTCCTTTGCAATTGTCCTTTTGGACCAATGGTAAATCCGGCTCCATATGAACGAAGAAATAATCGGCTATACTTGTCAAAGGCTAAAAACTAAACTACGTTGTGGTAAACATTTTTCTCAGACATTTAGTATAATATAATAGCTTGTTCTTCAAATTCATATTTTGGAAGAAACATGCGAAAATCGGCAGTTTAAACAAAACCCAAAAATTAATCCCATTATCTAATCAATTATTAAGTGATTTTATGGAAAAACTAAAAAGAATATCCATTTTCATTTTTTATCTTATCATTTGATTCATCACGACAAAGCTGCCATATTCAATTTTCAAAAAACTTCTCTATGCCGCCATTTTAAAAATAATTGGTAATCAGATATACTACTTGTAAGTTGTAAATAATACGTGAAAAGTGGTATACTGAAAATACAAACCGGTTATAATATTATTCACCACCCATTTCTAAAATTATTGAATGCGTTTCCAATATGGATATAACAATAATGTACCAAACAAATAATAAAATAAATTTTTATAATAATATTATAATAATATCACTCCCATAAATTTGTAAAATATACCGCTGGTGTTTCGACAGAGTTACTATTATAAGAATTTTTTTTGGGAATTAATTAAAATTAAATTGTACTAAAACGTTACTGGTAATACACCCGACCCTAAATTTAAAAATATTTGATATAAAATTTTTCTATTTCATTTTGCATTTGAGTGAAAAGCCTTTTTAAGTTGCAGGTAATTCACAAATTTGTGGTAAACATATAAATCTTTCAAATTTTGAAATTATAGAATGCATACTGGCTAGACGAAATTCTTTTTGAAGCACTTTTTCAATTGCACACATTTGTTTAAATTTTTGGAATAGATATTAAATATTATATCTTATGTAAAATATAAATTGACTTACCATTTAAAAATATATAAATACGAACAAAGGAAATGTTTTTATTCCACAGGTGTCTATTCAAACATATTAATTATTACCCTTTAAGAATGTAATAAAAATATTTTATTTCAATTGTTCTAATTAATTTTATCTTAAAATAAATTTTATTTGGATAATTAAATTCCGATCATATTTACAGATCGTACTTATTTTCACGCGTCCGGCAATCCGACGGCTCGCGTCGCGGCGCTTTTATGATTCTCACATTTTGTGCCCCTTTAAACCGCGAAGTTTTACCCCCACTTCCCCTAAAAAATCGATGTTGTTCTTAAAGCCGGTAATATAGTTTTCTACCGGAATATTTTCTAAATCGGTGTTCAACTGTAAATTCAATGAATTATTGACTACTTACAGTTCATTGATTGATTATTAAACAGATAAGAGACGGGGTTGATTTACGTTGCAATATTTAAAAAGTCAGGGATCCTAAAACTATCTAAAATCTTTATTTTCCTAACAAGTACGAAAAGTGAACTTTTCCGCAAGTCATGATGATCATTCAAGTATTTAAAGTCGTTTAAAACTTGTATTCAATTAATTTAAAATACATCATTTTTTTTAGGGTTGCCAACTTTATTTTCATTTCTGGGACGACCGCGACGGCGGTAAAGATGCTGGACAACTGGTTAAATATTCAGGACCAACATTATTCTAAGTAATTAGAATAATAGTAATTTTTTATTGAACAACAGACATCAATACGGAAGCTAGATGTAACAGAAAGAAATATAAATATGTATATTCACTATGCTTCGGTAACTCTACAACAAAAAACAAACACCCAGCACTTTTCAGCAGTTACAAACACACTTTTTTGGCTCTCAATCTGAACATATTCATTCAAAACTAAAAAGGAAATAATAATTATTTTTAACTAAATTCAGTACAGGTCAACACGTCCTGCAAAATACAGAACTGTTGGCAACCCTAATGGAATTGCGTGTACAAGTGATGTAATATGTGGAATGGGTGTGTTCAACTGTTAACAAGTGGTTTACCCCTAATTACTAACTAAAAGCAATTAAAATTAATAAAAATACCTTTAACATTGAAAAACACGTCACACATAGATTACAATAACCAAACAACCCAGTTCAAATTACATGGCCTGATGGATAAGAGAAGAGGTTGAAACGAAATGTGGCCACATATATATATATATATATATATATATATATATATATATATATATATATATATAACAGGTGATTCATTTAGACCTTTTTTTTTAATTCTAAATAAAACCCGTAAAATAGACTTGGATGGCGGAATCTTTTTATGACCTGAAAGAACAATCTTTGACATTTAATTTTTGAAAATAATTTCGTTTAAATGCTGGCCGCGACTACGCCTTACGTGGTCCATTCGGAAGGTCCAATTTTCGATGACTCTTTCTAGCATTGCGACCGGTATCTGCCCAATTACGCGAGTAATGTTGGCTTCTAAGTCCTGAATCGTAGCTGGCTTATCGACGAAGACTTTTGACTTTACATAACCCCAAAGAAAAAAGTCCATGGGTGTGATATCACACGATCTAGGCGGCCAGTTGACAGGTCCAAAACGCGAAATTATTTGCTCACCAAAACGATTTCTCAATAAAGCTATTGTTTCGCGCGCTGTGTGTGCCGTAGCTCCGTCTTGCTGAAACCAAATGTCTCCAACATCACGGGCTACAATTTCAGGCAACAAAAAGTCCGTTATCATGGTGCGATAGCGGTCGCCATTAACGGTTATGTTCTGTCCGGTCTCATTTTTAAAAAAATACGGGCCGATGATTCCACCAGCCCATAAACCACACCAAACAGTGCATTTTTGTGGCTGTAACGGTAGTTCGAGACCTTTTCAGGTTGCTCATCGGCCCAAATACGGCAATTTTGTTTATTGACATATCCATTGAGCCAGAAATGTGCCTCATCACTAAACAAAATTCGACGAGAAAACAGCGGATCTTCATTAAGCTGTTCCAGAACCCATTGACTGAAATTGAAGCGTAAATTCAAATCTTGTGGCTTCAATTCTTGAACGAGTTGAATTTTGTAAGCCTTCAAACCAAGATCCTTACGTAAAATTCTCCAAGTTGTCGAATACGATAGGCCCAAATATTGAGATCGGCGTCGAATTGATTGCTCACAGTCTTCAGCCACACTCTCCGCTACAGCCGCAATATTCTCCTCACTACGGGCTGGATGTGGTCTATGCGGTCGCCTATCATCCAATAACGTATACTGAGACTCAAATTTGCGGATGGTATTGGCAATAGTCGTCTCGGAAGGTCGATGATGCACACCATATGTTGCTCGAAGTGCACGAAAAACAGTTCTCACAGAACGCTGATTTTCGTAATAAAGCTGTACAATTTGGAGACGCTGTTGCGGTGTGAGTCTTTCCATGATGAATTGTCAAGTACTACTGAATAAAAGTAGGATGACAGTAAGACACCACTCACGAGTAATCTGTAAAAAAAAACATATGAAAAAAAAAGGTCTAAATGAATCACCCATTATAAACAATTTACTTGAATTTCCTCATCCTTAATACTACTGCCTGATTAAGTTCAGATTTTGCCGAAAAAAACAAAAAAGAACATCAAAATAAAGCCGTAGATAGTTTCATTGCTCTTCGCATTGATTTGAACCATTTCGGCTCTGGCAAAGGCGAAAAGGAGTGGTTCTATCATAAGTTGATTTTTTAAAATCAAGTTTAATAACACGTTTCCTCGTTTCCATCAGTCTGCTCGCGGCATTGCTAAAAAACTACTTAACCACGTTACTTCTTCCGCAATAAAGCAATACTATCAACGAAAATAAGAAAAATTCCACCACTTCCAGGTAGTATGTCCCAATAAACACCAATCATTAAATAGGAAGAACAGTGTTACACTTATGCGTGAAACCACAAAACAGCAATTATATTTAAAACATAATCACAAATATGTAAAAAAAAACATAGGGTACTGCCGTCAATAGAAACATTTCTCTAATCTACTTATTTATTTTAAATATTATAATAGGTTGCGCGACGATGTATAGATACGCGAATTCCTACGAAATTGTTGTGGAGGATTCATGTTTTTAAAATAAAATATTTTTGAGATATTTCACCTACACATACTGTGTTGTTTGTTCCATCATATTGGATTCCTACCAATATTTTACCATTTTCTTTCTACCTATGCTTGACTTTTGAGCATAATAAATTTAATAAGTAGTTTTTACATTGACACATACCGCCTTTTTCCTACGTCATATTGAATTCGTACCAGTTTATGCCATTTTCACATCTAATTTTTCTTTAAAATCAATTGAACTAGATTTTATTACATTAGTTTTTTAAAAATTTTATTTGGCCGCCATTTTGTTTCGTCACCTTAAATTGAAACCCATATAATCAGTCTCTACCTACTCCGCTCGTCCGCAGATATTTCCCAGATATTAAGTTTCTAACTGATCTTCGTTATCGATCCTCTTGTTGTTATGTTAAAGTGGTGTATTATTTGGAGTTAAGATCCAGTAAAAAACAAAAGCCTTTTTTACAATGTCTACGTTTCGCAACTTTATAGTTGCATCTTCAGGACACAGAATTAATATCCTACACGAAATCCATATTATCAGTCTTTTCCTACTCCGTTGGTCTGCAGATATTTCCTAACCCCAAATAATACACCACTCGAAGATCGAACACAAGAAGATCGTTAGCGAAAACCATTTAGAAACTTAATATGTGGGAAATATCTGCAACGGAGTAGGTAAAGACTGATAATATGAGTTTCATGCAAGATATAAAATCTATATGTGTCCTGAGAACGCAACAATAAACTTGCTAAACGTCGACAATTTAAAAAAGTCTTGTTTCTTTACTAGACCCTAACCCCAAATAATACACCACTCTAACATAACCACAAGATGATCGTTAACGAAAACTATGGAAACATAATATCTGGGAAATATCTGCGGATGAACGGAATAAGTAAAGACTGATAATATGGGGTTCATTTAGGATATAGAAACTATGTATGTCCTGAGGATGCAACAATAAAGTCGCGAACCGTCGACTACTTAAAAATAGACATTTGTTTTTTTACTGGACCCTAACCCCAAATAATACACCACTGTAACATAACGAGAGGTTTATTAACGAAAACCATTTAGAAACTGAATATCTAGTAAATATCTGCGGACCTACGGAGTAGGTAAAGATTGATAATATGGGTTTCCTGCAGGAAATTGGATTTATTTATGAGTTCTGAGGATGCACAAATTAACTTCCGAAACGTCGATAATAAAAAAAAAATCTTTTGATCTTAACCCCAAATAATACAGCACTCTAACAAAAAATTTGTAACATTGTTCAGCCATATTGGATTTTTACCAAAATATTACCAGGTCATCTTCAAATGACCCTGAATTTTTGGTCAAAATAGTCAATCGGGTAAGTAGTATTTAAGCTATGTCGCGAACTGAGAGACAGACCGACGAATTTGATAAAACATGTTTTTTGGCATCTAGCGACGTTAATATATGTAAGATCTAGAGCAATTTTGTTCCACCATCTTGAATTAGTAACTAGTTTTACTAGTTAAGCATTATACCACAATTAGTGATGGAACCGAATTTGCAATCATTAAGTAGTTTCTGTGCCGCCATCTTGGATACGTAAATTTTACCAGTTAATTTCAACATAGTAGCTTTTTCATAACATTTCACTAGGCCGCCATTTAGTTTTTGCCGTACTCGATTTTTACCAAAATATTACCAGAGACGACTCTTAACTTTTTATCAGAATTTGAAGTCAATCGGGTTAGTTCAAGCCGCGAACTGACAGACAGAGCGGCAGACGGGCCGACGGAATTGATGAAACATATTTTTTGGCATCTAGGGACGCTAAAACGTGAAGATATATATAAAACCTGGTTTATTAGTGGGTGGTTTTTTCACGATTACAAACATTTTATTTGGTCGCCATTTTGTTCCGCCCTCTTTAATTAGTACCACAGTTTTACTAGTTGACCTCTATACCACAGTTAGCTAACGCACACAATTTGAAATCATTTCATTAAGTAGTTATTCAGGCTGAATTTTTAAATATTTTATTAAGCCGTCATTTTGTTCCGCCATCCTGGATTCGTACCAAAATGTTACCAGTTTATTCCAACATAATACTTGATGTTTTTTGCAAAATTTCAGATAATGGTAGTTTTTTAATAATAACTTTTAACATTTCACTAGGCCGCGATTTTGTTTCGCCATATTGGATTTTTACCCCAAAATCTTACCAGGCCATCCCCATATGACCCTTAATTTTTGACCAAAATTTCGGTCAATTCAATCGGGTAAGTAGTCTTTAAGCTATGCCGCGAACAGACAGACAGACAGATAAACCGACGGAATTGAGAAAACATGTTTTTCGTCATCTAGGGACCCTGAAACGTGAAGATCTGAAATAATCTCGGAGAGTGATTTTTTCACGATTACAATACTTCCCTTTTACAACACTTTAAAGAAATCTGAATCTTGAAGTTGATATTTTTTGAGTTCTGGGTCCGTAATAAAAAAATAAACCTCAAAATACAAAATCAACACAAACATATACTATAGGTACACATCATTTTTGATCTTTTCCAAACACTGCAAATAACACCTTCAAATTCATGTTTGGTAGAAATTTGCAGTTTTCAAGCAAATTTGTAATTTAAAAGTAAGATATTTGCTGTTTTTTATTTTTTCAATTTTCAAATGTCCAAAAAACTAGATTTTTTGTAGTTTTGCTTTTCAGGACTGAGAACTCAAGTATCATTTTCAATGACTGGAGGCGAGATTTCTTTAAAGTTTTGATTTATAATTTCAATAATAGCCCAAAAATATTTTGTTTTTAAATACGTGAATTCTGTCCTGCACGCGGCCATTCAACATTTTAATTTCATGCAGTAAAGACCCCTAATAATAAAAATGCAGAAAAGGTCAAACGGTGGAACGGTCTGACAAGGTCGGCACCCAATAATTTCATTAATTATTTAGTTCAAGCGGTGAAGAATTCGTTCCCATGTTAAATAAAAACCCAATTAAAATTGAAATATTTTTATTTTTGATGTAAATAGGAATGGATATGCATAAAATTCGTAAAAAAATAATTAACGTACGAGTTACAAAAAAAAATCTTAAAATACATTTTCATTCATTGCACTTCCTACCTTCTGGAAATCGATTAAAGCTGTGATACTTCATAGAGGTAGGCTCCTAACAGTTTCGTCTGAAAAAAAAATAGTACATATTATAATGAACATTACTAAATTAAATATTACTTTAGTATATTATTATTTAAATTTTATTCTAATCTTATAAACTAGTTTAGTTTAACAAAAACAATAAAAAGCAAATACATCATCAGACCTGAAATCATGTGTTGCTAAATACACCAAAATAATAAAAAACATTAGCTTCAAGTTTTTTTTAATTTGATTAGTTACCGTTCTTTTGATTATTTAACTTTCTTAATTAATTCAAAATTAAGTGTTAATTTTTAAATGTGTTCAGATTATTTCTTGCGGTTAATTTAAAGTTAAAATTTTTATTCAGTTGCGAAAAAGCCAAAAAAGATTTTTGTCAATCAGTGTTAAATTGAAACCGCCTAAAAAAGTATCTGTCAGTGGTTCTGACTCTGAGTTTGCCTTTTATTGCCAATAGATGTGTCTGCGTTTTAAGATAATAGTTTAGTAAAAAAGAATCAAACTGATTTACATACTCCTTCAATATAGTTCCTAATATCAATTTTTTCATTTTGAGAATGGGCACCATCGTTGCCACAACCCACTGGTAATAAAATGACGTTTTTGCCTGTGGCCTTTTGCAGTACTAATGTAACTGGAATAGAACCACCCTCCCTTGTTAAATCAGGTTCAACTCCGTAGACGTGTTTGGTTGCTTTAATCCCTGAGAAAAAAATTTGCATTGCAGTTTTGACAGCAAAGAGTATAATTTGTACGTTTTATTTTACCTGCGCTATAGTGTGGATGGAATGGATCCTCCATCCATGGTGATCCCGAATGAGCTAAGTATACCTACAAAAAAAGAACAGTATGCATTATATTATTTTTCATTTATGCTGCCGGTTAACTAATAACCGACTGTATTATAAGTACAATTCAATTTTGACTAGAACAACTTCCCAACACATACAGGGATATTCATTGTGAATGGCCTATTAGAAAATCCCTGACAAAAACTGATTAAATATTTCGTCTCTTATTTGTTCTTTTTGTACTTTGTGGAAACATTCTCTAATATCTAGGGTTTCTCAAAAAAGTGGTATAGGGATCAACCTTTACTTTTTTAAGCAATTTACTTTATTCCTTTTTTCACATTTTGGATTCTTCTCAAGATTGAAAACATTTTTCATGCACCAGATATTTAAGTTCAATTATTTCACAATAAAATTCACAATTTGATAGGGTGTAAAATTTAATTAGTTTCATGAAGGCAAAACCAACATTCCAATTTTAGTTTTTATGGTCTGTCTTATGGTGTCTCTTTTCAATTCAACATGACACAAAACACATACATTAAATCTACATCAAACAGGAAAAAGCAACTCTAGCTTTGCTAATGCAATTTTTCCACTATTTATGATAATTTGTAGTATCTTTTGAATACCCTTCCATAGAAAATAACTGAAGCCCAATTTTCTTTTACTCTATTAGTAACAGTGAAAATGTTATAAATAACCAACAACAAATGTAATTTGTTAAATGTCTCATCGGATCCAAGAAGCAAAAGCCCAAACGCGAAGTTGATTCGAAACGTCGTCGCGTTGAGACTACAGGTTGTTTTTTTATATACGTCTCGACAATACACGCAAGATGCTCTCCTGTACAATTCATAACTTTCAACTTTCGAGTGGTGGCTGCGGAAAAACTGAGAAGCTTTTCTGTCACACCCTGCAATGTCCTATAAATAAAATATTTAATAATAATATTTATTAGTAATTACAATTATACCAAACTATGAATACAAAATATTAATGTATACTTGATCCAAATTATGTATTGTGATAAACTTGGCAGAAGTGCTTGAAAACAGCAAAAGGGCACAAATTAAGCTATTAAATTCCTGATCAGCAAAATTTATGAAATTTAAAATGAAACTAGCTGACCAGACGAACATTTCAAAAAAATCATATAAATTCGTGCAGTACAACTCTCTCACGAACTTGCTAAAAAATTTGGCTTAATGTTTTAAATATATAGATATTCTGTTCGGTAATTATTAATATTTTAATATACCCTGAGCCCTAATTGAAAAAATTAAAGACGCGTTTTGTATTTTACCTTCATTTCATTTGGGCTTCCATATTCCTTCCACTTTTGATTCACGTAATCAACAACATATTTTTCGATTTGACTTGGAACTTGATTCGGTACAAGCCTAATTGAGAATTTGACAATGACCTTCCTAGGAATTACAGTTTTTTGACCAGGTTCGCTAAAGGCTCCTTCAATTCCTGAAAACAAGCACAAACATGTTTTTCGATTTTTTTTGAAGAGATTGTATCCTAATTAAACAATGAAAACTTAATATTAAGAAAGTGGTACGAAATAGAAATACTATTTTTCATCTAAGTGAAAAGCTTCCTATTTAAAACTGCAATATTTGGGTTTTACTATTTTTGAATTTTAATTTAAATGTATTTAATCGTTTTAGCAAGTATAATAATTAATGCATTTCTTAATCAAATGATTACGCATCTAGTTGCAATTGTCTCCATTACTTTCTTAATATATTTGTTATTTTATTCGTAATTAGAAAATTCTGAAATTAGTAGAAATGAGGTAAAAAAAATTATATAACACAACATTTGTGTGCTCAGTAGACATAGGTGAATTATATATAACAAATAAGAATTAAATAAAAAAACAAATATTCTAGCAATAAAATCATATTTTAATAATAAACCTCATGTATAAAATATTTCCTTAAAAAAATTGAGATTAAAATATTTTAAACAATGTAGCAAACAAATAATTTGTTGTTTAAGTGTTTTTCTAAATGGTTTAAAATTTTCAGCAGTGATGTCTATAGATAAACCTAGATATATTTTATGAGATGGTCATTATTCTGTTTCCTTGACTCTGGTACTTGTCAAACTTATTAAAATAGTACAGCCGATGCCTATAGGTCTAAGTAAGTAAAATATAAATTGTGTGTGAGTGTCTTTGAGGTATTGACATTTGAAAATAGAAAACTTAAGACCTTAAGAGACTGTAAAATCTAAACGATCTGGCAAGATCATTTATTCCACATCGCTACCTCAGATTTCTGGATTTTTTTGTACTATTATTTTCGAAAGCAACATGACATAATTGTTTCCAATTTTTTTAAACCGTAAAAACTTTTACTCCTGCCTAGACTAAAAATTTTGGCTAAAGAAAGGTCATAACAAACTAAGATAGGAATGTGCAATTTGTTTTGCTTCTACTCAAAACATTTAGATTCAAATAAGTAAATAATCAATTTAAGGGGGAACTGCACGCAGTATTATGGATCATTTGCAAGCCTTCCGCCGCTGCAATATTATGTTAAAACTATAAGAGATATGTATTAGCTTCAATGTGATTTCAATAGGGAAATATGTATAGTTGGGCGCTAAATGCGATTTTTTATGAAAAAATCTAATCTAGAATTATAAAATAGAAGTAGATTTGTGCATTTTCGACCATTTTTCGACCACTTTTTGACGCAAATGTCGTCGCATATAATTTTTTTCCACAAAATGGCTCTTTACCGCCTTGCATTGATCCTTTGTCTACGTAACTGCAAAATTTGAAATGGTAAATCGTATTCATGTCTTTGTATTTCTGCAGCGCGTGAACCCTTTTGAACCCATTTTTAAACGAAATGTAATTTAAATTGCCTATACATAACACATTTTTTTGAGGTCGGACGTGCAGGAAGTTTTTTCTAATACGTAGGTACCTTTTCATCTTACTTTGAACTTGTATAGACCTTGTCGCTAGTTTTTCACTTTTTGCGTGCAGTTCTCCCTTAATATAACACTAGATTGAAATAAACTGTTAAGAAATTAATAAAAAATAACTTTACCATGAATAGACAATGAAGGATATCTCCACCGATGCATCAGTATTTTCTCTTTTTCTTCATTGTGCAACAACCTCTTTGATCCAATGTCTTCCTTATATTCACTCACTTTAAAATAGATTTTTTCATACAATTTTTCTTCTTCTGGTGTTAAATGTGCCACTTCATTGTTGATATTTGTAATCTGAATTTCCCCATCTTTGTTTACCAAACTTCCCAAGATGTGAACTAAATCAATCATAGCTTCATGCCTACAAGAATTATATAGCATATAATACCATTCTTAAACAATTTTTTTTTCAATGTTAACAACACATGAATGTGACATGAATAAATAAGCTTATACATTGTACAATCTATGTATCTGAACATCCAAACAATCGAACGTGAAATGTCGGAAAGTGATTCCATCTTGATACGGTCTATCCTCAAGAACCATCATTTCTTAATTGACCACAGCCGTGAAAACTTCCCTTCTATGTTCGCTAACCTCTATGGAATATCAAGGAGGATGCCAAAACTTTTGGCAATCTCAGAAACAACAAGAAGAAGTTACTCTACCAACTAGCCTTTTTTCTTAGATGTCGAAATAAAAATGTAGTACCAACATCTCTACAGATGAAACATCTCATAACATCAAAAAGCGCAAGGAACATCTACAATCGAGCTAGCATGGCATTAGTAAGAGAAAAGTAAAAGCCACTCGTGACTTGGATGAATTCTCGATGACATTACCAATGCACAAGCAGAAAGACTACATCAAGCGGTTACCATTAAGCAGCAGATAAAGTTTGAAGGACTTTTGAACATCCAAAAACCAGTTAAACCGCCACCGAACAGCCTAATCAATTTGCCCAAAGCCCTCCGTTCTCTTAAAAGACCCAAATTTCGCCATTACATCAAGGGACATATCCGTAGAAGACAGTGGCGTTCACTTTTAAGCACAAGAAGCTGATGTCATAAGATATGAAACAGCGATGATCATCAAACATTCTAAGCCACCGAAGTCAAATCTCCCAGTCGCGTAAAAAAACGGCAATCAAAAGTTTAAACAATGGTACATTTTGGTCCTTTTAGCGGACAAGACAATTGTCGTGCCATGGACAAAAAAGAAACTACTTTTGGACGACAATACGCAGAGTAGATAATCCAAACGGATCTTTATAAACGCATCCAACCTGCCAGCAAAGGAGAAGAACATTTTAAGACCAAGCAGCTCAAGGAGTCCACGGTTCTACGAACTACCTGAAATACACAAAGTTAATGTACCATTAATGCCCACTTACAAAATCGGTAAATATTTTTCAAATATTTAATAATTTTACAGGTAAAACCCATTCATATATTAGAAACTCTGCATATTTTGTACGTAATCTTAGTCAGTGTCGAGTAGGATATATAAATAATAATAATAATAATAATAATAAAAAGTTTTTATTTCCAAGATAGAGAATTTACATACAATATATTAATACTTTAATGTATTTGGAAAATAAGGGCCGTTTTTTCAGCTACCAGCGATAAAATCGCAGGGGCTGCTGAGGCCAATAACTTAGGAACTAATTTCTAGTTAGCTCTAAATACAATTAAATAAGTGTATGAGACGATGAAAGGCTGCTTGAAAAAAAAATAAATGAAAATTATTAGAAATTAAAAAAAAAAAGAAAAAAAAGGCATGGAAGAAATGGGAAATGTGCCGCAGGTCTAATGTCTTATCAGATATATTGCTAATATATGGGAGAGTCCACAGATTAAACGGAGAATAATAATTTTCTGATTTTTACTCTAAAAGAGGCAGCTGTTTGAGAAAAATCTCTAATTTTATATTTATTTATATAAGAGGAAATACAATACGAAAATGATTTTTTAAAAAACTCTTTGTTATGAGACGGAATTGTTAAGATATCGCGTCTACGAACGTTTAAATTATGCACATCTGTCCGAAATTTTAATTTTTTATGTAAGTATGGTGGTGTTTTTAACTTTATGATTTTATAAAAAAAAAACAGAGTGAATGGAGGACTTGTCGATTATACATATTTAGCCATCCCAGTTCGGCCAATTTATGAGAGACCCGATTTCTTCTTCTTATACCACTGATAAAGCGAATACAACAATTTTGAAGTTTTTGAATTCTCTTTTATGCAAAATTACAGCTGTTTGCCGTATTTAAAGGACAAAAATAAAGAAACAGTGAACCTACTTGTTATTAGGCAACCTTTATTGATTTTAAATCCGTTTCGTCATCAATTCTTAGAATTTCGCCTTTCACTTTCACATACATGTTTCCGAACCGGCACCAAACACTTTTTTCACAAAATTTCGTGACCGCAGCACTCAGGAGGGATAGCCTTACCTTAGTAAGGTCCTAACCCCGAGTTTTTTAGATTTTTTCGAAGCGATAGTATTTCCGAACGTTTATTTATATCTCGAAAGGAGACCAGCACTGCCGGAGGTTTGTCGTCACTTTGGTTTTTGGCGTACACACGATGGCAGTTCCTGATATCGCCTGCTGAAATATTTAGGTTCATTTTTTTCGATAAAAGATCAATTACAGATTGACAAACATTTTTGCCGTCGGGGTATGGCATTCCAAATATTCTTATGTTGCGGGAGAATTGCTCTTGGTCGTCTAGCGATCGGCGCAACCGTCCATTTTCAGCCTTTAACTTTGACACGTCTTCGCTGAGTAGGGCCGTTTTTTCATTTAGTTTCTTCATTTCGGCACCAAATATATCCCTTACTGATTGCACAACTTTGTCTATGATAGACTGTTTGAATTGTTCATTGATTTTTGAGTCGATTATCTCCGACATTAACGATTTTATTTGATCCAATTCCGCTTTTTTGAACACCATATTGACACTAATGACAGATGAGACACTCGATCTAATTAAACTTGCCTTTATGCTAACAAGATATCACTGTTTTACCCTTCTTACGCCCTTATTTCACAGAACGATTAATTAGTTTATCTTGTTATAAACTATACATAATTTAGAAGGTAACTAAACTTGAGAAATCACGATTTGGGTAGACCGATGATAAGCAAACGTGCAACCACTATAGCGCCATCTATAACTCATGTACCTATTAATGATTCATTTTCAATAATATGATATATATTTCACGATAATAATCTTAATAACCCACTTTTAGTTCTGATTGAAACATGTGCCTTACATCAACATATTTTGTTTTTCAAGAAACTTTTTATGAACAAATCTCAGGAAGAGCCATGGGATCTTCGCGGTCACCTGTGGAAGCCAGTATTTTCATGGAAGCTTTTGAGGAGGAAGCCTTAGAGTCGTCTCCATTCATTCCAAAATCGTGGCTCCCTAATATAAAATATTCAACAGAAATTGAATTAGAAGGCACGATTTCATTTCGACATGTCCTTGTACAAAGGAAAGGAGGTGACACTCTGTATATCGAAAACCAACACATACGAACATATACCGAAAATAAAATTCATATTATCATCCGGCACAGAAGTAATCAGTTATTAATTCTTTTTCAGAGCCCTCGCGATTTGTGACCAAAATTCTTGACAATTATAAACAGAGAAACTGACTCAAGCTTTAAAAAGGAATGAATATTGAACTGAGGATGTTAGACGGTCAATTAGAAAATATAATAATCCTACTCCACTATAGGAAACAAACAAGAAGTTATCAACAGGAAGTCCAATTCGTCCATACGGAACCTCAGACAACATTGAAACGTTACTTCGCCGGTCTAACATATGTGCAATTCAACACGCATAAGAAAATTGAACAATTATTCCTTTCCAAATGGGAGGAATATATCCAGTTACTTGTTTATGTAGCGATGTCTATACTGGAGAAACTGGACGATTCATATCCACTAGGCTTAAGGAACATGAACGATGTATTAGAATGAAACAAATTGTACAATTTGCTCTATCTAAAAACCAACATTCCACTGGACATGTAAAATAAGCGTAAGTTCTTGCGTCGATCTCGGAATTTTATAAACAGAAAATTAGAGAATCTATTGGAACTGGAACATAGTTCTCACGAAGTAAAAATTCCTAAAGTTGCCTTGTGCAGTCGATGGCGAAATGTCAGAAAGTTAATCCATTTTGACACGGTCTAATCTCAAGTAAAATAGTGTCTTAATTGACCACAGCCGTCAAAGCTTCCGTTTTATATTTAGCCTCTGTGAAATTTGCCATAGTATATAAACCTATAATGATTGGACATTTGCATCTCGTTATATACTTACACTGTTCCTCCATAGACACCACTATGTAAATCCTTAGCAGCGCATTCAACTTCTATATGGAAATAGCACATTCCTCGAAGTCCATATGTTATACATGGTTTCTCAGTACCCAACCAATAGTTATCAGATATACATATAGTCGGTACCCACCAAAAATTTATCAGTTTCACTGAAAAGAAGTTCTTCTAGCCCTACGCTACCAGATTCTTCCATTCCTTCAAAGACAAATTTAAGATTGACCTACAAACAATTAAAAATTTCATTCAGGTATACAGTGACGGCAAACTAATTGGAAACGATACCTTACGAAAATCTGAACCGTTGCTAGTAAAAAATTGGTTTAAGATATTTCAAATATTATAATCATTCTTGCTATTGTTAGGGTGTATATCAATTATCGCATTAAATAACCTTATTAAGTTTAAAACATAATTTATTCATTACAAAATTCGAAGAACACTACATTTTTAAGCGGCAAACTAATTGGAAACGTATTTCTGAATCAACATTTTCTAACAACTTATAAGTTTTTGTCTCAATCGAGTACCTAGTATTTAGTTGGATATCCATTGACTTCAATTACTTTTAAACACCTCCTAGGCATAAACTGTATTAGACGTCTACAAGTCTCTAGTGGAATACTGGTCCAAGCTACACTCATACCCTCGAATACTTCGTCGAAATTTTGGAAAGAAATAATGGAACAATAGAAAACATAATGTGGACCAAAATTATTAAAACTAATAACTAAGAACTATAAAAATATTTTTAAATAAAGTATTTTAAAGTGGTTTATATTTGAAGTATCGCATACTCTTTACCACTCCCAAGCTTCCAGAATCTTTTTTTGGGTGTGCCGAATGTAGTTCTGCCAATGATCAGCGCTTACTTCGCCAAGAACCTCTTCCCACGTTGCCAAACCTTCAGAGGATATTCCTTTTAAGGCAAAAATATATTGATTATATTTTCTTTTGCACTCTGACCAAACCATTTCGATGGGGTTATATTGACAATGGTATGGTGGGAGGCGAAGAACCATATAACCAAAAGGTTTTACATATTCGTCAAGAAAATATTTTTGTTCTGCACTTCGATTTTTTTCTACCAAATCCCACATTTGGTCCTTTATTGCTACCTCAATATCTTTTTTTGGTCCAGGATTTTTAGGGTATGTCTTCTACTAGCCCAGAGTGGTAACTTGCGTTGACCATGATAATTAATGATTTATGCGGCAAATTAGGAACAAGTTGATATTTAAACCATTTTTCGAAATTTTGACGGTTCATAGTATGGGGGTGGTCCCCACTTTTTGTCCCGCTTTTAAAAACTAAACTAGCTCGCTTGATAAACCCGTTCTCATGCCGGCGTTGACGACCACGTATCTATAACCTAAAAAATCAACAGTTTTAACACTGGAGCAAAAGAAAAAAAATCTGTTTTTTTATACCTATATAATTTAGAAATCTAGTATATTTAGGAACATGGATTCATTTCACCACATTCCATCATACGAATTCAAGTTTTTCTTTTGATCAAAATTATAAAAAAACTAAATTTAATATTAACAAGTTCTCAACAGTATTTAAAAGTTAAATAATATAGGATTTTGACAAAATAATTATTTTTGAATATCAAAAAATAAATATTTTTATTTTTTCACTATATACACTATCTTTGAAGATTTATAATCCTGATTTAGCGGGAATGTGAAAAAGTTATTTTAATCTCAAAACAATAAATATAAATATTTTTTTATGGTGCAAAATTTACTGATATTAGCCATTTTCGACAGCTTGTACGTTCTATTTTTTGATATTAAATAAAAATAACAACTTTCCCACACTCTCATTATTTATATTTTAAGTAGTCGGTTATCTTGATATGCTCTTTATTTGGTGTTGATGATAATTCTTTGAATCTTTTGTCCGATTTTAGTCCCATTTTTTCTTAAATTTAATATCTCAAAATTAATATCTTGAACTTACTTCTATCGCGTTCTTTCCACCACATTCTGAAAGTCCAAGGCAATTCCTGCAGCTACTTGTTGTTTATCTAGCTCCAAAAAAGCGAATATATTAAGAATAATAAGCTGGCTTTGCTCACTTAGTCGTCTATTTCCAATTTTTTTCGGCATTTTCAACTTGACTTTGTTTTGACGCATAGATAAACCATTTTAACGTTTCGAAATGTCACACTTAAGGGTTTGTCAACATGACAGGTTTTAGTTGAAATAAGAAAAGACCTGTGATTTTTTTTAGTAAATTCATTGTTACAAAGATGCAAAAATGACGTCATTGCATATCGAAAAATGTCTGCTATATCATCGAATGTTACATACATTTCTGTCTTCATGTGGTAAAGCAAAGTGTATAAGCAAAACGACTCAAGGTACAAGGCAGCTGCTGGTAACGGTAATGGAGAAATATTAGCAAATGTTGCGTGAGTTTTTACTTGAAAAATCATTGTAGGTACTACCTTTATGCTACTTTACTTCGTTTTAGTTTTTAAGGAATTAATGAAAATTAAAACAACATTTTTATTATTTAAATGCTTTTTGGGAATAGGTACAGAATTTTTTA